>JAACJT020000019.1:141996-153641 GCA_009936485.2 Gymnarchus niloticus | reverse complement strand
GCTCCTTTAAACAGGAGGTCAGAAAGGGTGATCTCTGTGTGCCCTGTGTGACTGTCTATCTCTCCTTTAAACACAGAGTTGCTCTGCCTCCACGGATGGCAAACATGCTATCGTGTGTAGATATTCACTTACGTCTGTGATGCGCTGGATAAACCAGGGGGTCAAAATGAATCACTATTAGGCCATGGCCAGGGCCCCGTGGCCCTCTCTGCATGCCTGCACTGTCTGTGTAAGAAGTGCTTCTCCACCCCATGCAGACTTGAAATACCCAAAGCCCCTGTCCCGGCCGGGCAACTGCTGGCCTGCCGTGTTGGACTCCCAGGCTCCTCATTGGCCGATTCTGCTAATCAGTGACGTCGCTCGGCAAGCATCTGCCTGCAGCACGGGACACACGTGTGCCTGCTTAGTGTTGCCGTGGCGCCTTGTGGGTTCTGCGTTGCTGCTTTTAATGCCTTGCCAGCAGTCTGGCAGTAAGTGTGGCTTTTACCCCCAACACACACACACACACACACACACACACACACACACACACACATTTGTTTTTCTAAACTTGTGGGGACCTTCCATTCATTTCTATGGGCGTAACCCTAATCCTCAGTATGACAACCCTAACTGTTACGCAGCCCTAATCTTAACCGTAGGTAACTGAATAAAATACAAAACTTTTGGCTCATTTGGTTTTTCAGTTGCATTGAGTTTTTCCTAGTGTGGACATGACAGATCTCCCCACAAGTGAAAACAGGTTTTACTACCTTCTGGGCACATTTTGTCCCCACAACATAATATAAACATGGTATACACACTCAGACAGACACGCACACACTCCCACACCCTCCTGTGCCTTTCAACTTTGACCTGTTTTTTTGTCAGAAGGAGAATCCTTTTTATCTTTACAAGCTCAGAAGATCTCATTCAGTTTCTTTATGGAATGCTGAGACACAGATTTGCTATTATGGGATGGATATTGTAGTCATGATTTTTCTAATCAATGTGCAGTTCATAATCACTATTATTGTAGTCATTTCTCCGTTACTCTTTTTTGCACCCTATTGATCTGCATTTATAGTGCATTTTCATGTATAATTATTCATTCACTTACCTTGTTAACTGTCCAAGCATCCTCTGTAATTCTTAATGGATCATCGATATCGCGTTAATTCAAAGTGTATTAGTATGTGTGAAGAGAGCCATATCGCATGTTCTGGACATCACTCTTGTAGGTCAGTGAGCATCCTGACAGATGACCAGTGAAATCATACTCCCACAGTGTTGACAGCCCCTTACCTTTTCTTCAGCTTGTATCAGCACCTGGGCTGAAATTCAGCTTGCTTACTTGCTCTGTGTGATGTGTGACATCTGATGAAGGCGGTCTTCTGGCCCAGTCACCTCTTTCTCATTTTCTATCCCTATGATTTTTGAGCCGAATGGAAGATGACTTGGTGGGGTGGGGGGTTAGTCAGCAGCCACAGCTCCCTGTATAATTCATCTCACAGCACACTTCGCACAGATGAGAGGTTTTCCTGCTGGGAAATTTAAGGAGAACCTCAGGCATGGTTCACACTTGCTTCCTTTGTAGCAGATGTGTTTAGCTGCAGTACTGGCAAAGCTTTATTTTTATATTCCCTGGTTCAGAATGGCTTTGTGAGAGCTACATAAGCGTGAAGACGTCTTTGTCGGGTCTATGAAGATCTTAAATCTCTTCTGAGACTCAAGGTGGTTTTTTTGGCAGTCCAGCTTAGCCATGACCCTTGGAATGCATCAGATTTTTTGTATGCAATAATAACATTTTAGCCCCACTGCACGTTAATAATTTGCTTATCATACTGTTGTCAGTCCCACTCTTTTGCCAATAGTGTAAATAACAAGGAGTGATTTGGTTTCAAGCTGGGGGAATCAGGTTTAGTGAGGTCTAGTGTTTATGGAAAGACAAATAAAATCTTTAAATCAGACACAGGCCTCCTTGGCTTTCATGTTTTTGAGACAAATGGTAGCTCCCTGTTTTACACGGCAGTCTAGCTTTCACGGAAGAGGCGAATGAAGGGTTGAGTTGGAGATCATCACAGCTCTTCTCCCATTTTTTACTTTTTCAAGCATTACATCCCATATTAAGCAAGCTGATGTAAATGAAGGGGACTCCAGTCAACACATAGTTCCACCTGGTGCCGGCTATACACGATTTGGCAAAGCCCGTTGGCTTCAATTGCATATCTTTGGACTGCAGGGGAAACTTGCAAAGCGCAGGGAGAACATGCAAACTTCAGACCAGAGGTGGGATTCAAACCCCCAGCCCTGGAGGTGTGTAGCAGCAGTGCCCCCTTCTCTAGGGAGCTGTCTTTATGAAACTGAAATGTTTCTCGCACTCTCAAAGGCTTCATTTAAAGCCACTGATGCTGCCTTCTAATGTTGATCACGTGAAGTGCTCTCCAGGGAGCGATGAACAGATGTTAGTTCTCGAAAAAGCTTCATGATAAAGCGGCCGGAGGAAGACTCATCATGACTGTGGTGTGAAAACCCGGGTCCAGAGTTCTAAAGGTGTCAGCGTTTTTCGTTTCTTTGTGTTTCATTTTGTGGCTCTGTGACGTGTCATGCCGTCACTCCAGTTCCAAGCGCTAACAGAGTTCGGCGCTGACGGACGTTCCTGTTTCAAACCTCTTGGGTATGCTATGCCACAAAATCATTTTTGGTTATCTTTATAATGGAGTGCTGTGTGTGCAGGTTAATCTGTTACCGTAAAGGAATGGCAGTTTAATGATGACCAACTTATATTGCTAGTAACAGTGCATGAATTCTTCGCACTTCTGTGAATGTCTAACCTTTTCAGTAGTATGTGGTAAATAGCACTATTTATGCTACTGATTGATTGATTACTTTTTGCAGACCCCACCCCAGGCCGTGTCAGAGTTGAAATTTTAAGAAGCCATCAGTTCAAACCAATAAACTGTTTGTGTCCACGGTGCTGTTAAAATGCACTTCATTTTCTGGTTGGATGTTGAAAAATGAGGTTTCCAGTAAAAGAGCAGGCAGTAGAATATGGCCTCCATTCTGGCTGCCTGTAAAAATGATGGATGATTCAGACGACATTCCGCACCGCCGCGTCGGGAGAACGCGTCGCTCTGCTTACAAACACAAACCTGTTCTGTGAGCCAAATTTCTGAGTGAAGTCCAATAAGTGATTGATGTTCCCCTTCTTACATGGGACATGCATATTCATAAGGTTGAGAAAGCACCTTCATCCAGGAGCTGCGCGAGAAACGGGTTAGTTTGGAAAAGTGCTGAAGTTTTCTTATAGGAACAAAAGTTGTACATTTTGTATACCACTAGGTGGCGATAGTGTTCTGCTGTCACTGCTGTTGCTTATTTTAAGATCGCGTTGCATTTTAAGGTAATGTTGCCCTTTATGCAGTCATGCTGAGTTTACAAATAACCTGGAACATCTGAAATTTAAATGATGGATATGTTCTGTATAGGCTATCCCTTTAAATAGTCACCATATAGTTAGAATTAACTGCTTTTATCACTGTAATACAGAGGAGGTCTGAAGGAAAATTATGTGTTCGAAAGACGTTTACCTTTTAAATAGCCCATAAACTTTCAAATGGCCTTTCGAAAGGAGAGCTCGGGCAATAAGCTCGCTTGTTCTCTCCCATGGCGACATCATGAACGCACACAGCACGGGTCACCTTCTGCACGCTGTCTCGTAGAATTTGTGGCACGCCGCGTCGATGCTGCGTACACCCTTTGTTGTCAGACACAGAGCGCACGTCAGCCTCTGAAAGGCAGAGTCGAACCCGAGCCTGAAAGGATTAAGGTTCCTCGGTGAAAGGGATGTTTACACGCCTCCTGAACCTGGTTTGTACCCGGTACCTTCATGTGAAGAGTCAACGCGAGTTTGATTAGAGAGCGGATACCCTCCGGGCAGAGAGCAGAGTGTCAGGCTTTCAGTTCTCTCCCCCTGACTTTCTGTTGACTCTTTGACATCAAATGCTTACCGGTTCGCCCAAAACTCATTTGGTTGAGTGTGTGGGGGCTAACAAGAGAAGCGAGTTCTTACTTGACAAAGAAGGATCACCACATAATCCAATTGTGCCGGGCGGATTAAATTGTCCGTGTTTCCCCTTCAGCCCAAAAGCTTTTTCATAGCCAGGAAATTGAATCAAATCAAGATTTAGCTGTAATGTAGACCAGCTCCTCACCCGAGTGTGCGGTCGTTCCACTAGTATGAAGTGTGTGTGTGCTCTGCTGTGTGTCCTCCCGCTGGTTCTCTGTCTTCATCAGGCCGTCGCTCCATGTCCAGTCGAGTTTTGACCAGTGTCTTGTGTGCCCCTCCTGCGTGGTCTTTGTCCCTCTGCCTCTACTGGCTGTGCAGTGGATCAGGCGTTCCCAAACTTTCTTTCTTTCTGGAGTGAATTTCAGTGCCCTGGGAGTCACCAGATCCCAGGGGCCTTTGGAGTAGCTGTTAGTCTGCCTGTATGTATATCTTTTGGCACACTTCTATGGCTACCTCTAAGGAATGCTAGGCTGTCCTCGTGAGACACACAGTCATGGTGGTAAGGGGGCTTATGGCTTGCTTTCTTCTCCTGTATGTAGGACATTTGCGGCTGAAGTTTCACGGGCTTTGCGGCTTTAGTTAAGGCACGTTTGCACACCAGCGAGGTTGTGCTGCTTCGCGTTCCTTGTTTTCCGTGTTCCCATTAGATTCGCACAACCCTGGGACCCAGTTGAAGTTCCCTCAGTGACTTTAGTACTGCCCTTGGGGTTGCTAGGTGATGGTCCCTCTCCCGCCGGGTGATACCGTCAGTGCCGCTAGGCAGGGAATCTGAGTGACTGCCCTGGTGTCAAGGGAAATTGCTGCTGGGGGGAACGGAAGACAGGATGCGGCCCTCCGTGCTGAGCCCCCTTATACACCTGCGCCGTTAATTGGCCCCCATGGAAAACAGTGAACAGGGGCAGTACACCCACCCCGCCAGACACCCTCACAGCAATTTGGTTCCCCCACTGGCTAAATAATGTCACTTCTGGGGATGTGTTTAACTCTTTAGTGGCTGTAACGGTGGAAAAGGCTTTTGTTTTTCCGAGCATCTTGCGCCTTTCCTTCATGTAATGGCAATCCGCTGCTTTTTTTTGGTGCATATTTATAGCAGCACGGCGCTGTTGATCAGCGGGGCTCCCGCTGCTGGCTTTGGTGCCGCACTCGGCACACGCTGGGGCTTTGGAAAAGGCGAATTTAACTGAGCAGCTCCACAAGCCTTTCAGGAAGCGCCAGGGAAGTGTTTCAGCTCTTCAGCTGTGACACCTGGCTATCCTGTCCAACGCTTCAGCGCGTTCTGTCATTCTGACGGCTGCCGCGCCCCCCCCCCCTCCAGCTGTCGGTGTCAGTCCAGTTCGATTCCTTTTCCAGCGGTACCCCAGGTTCCTTCCCATTTGCAGTGCCACTCATCCCTCCAGATTCTCGGCAATGCTCCAGTTTCCTTTCACGGTTTTTCAGTGTTCTGGGATGTTGTCGGGGCTCCCGCAGACCAAAGCTGCGTGATGCTGCCTGGGAGCTCTCCAGCCGAACGGTTGGTTCTGATGTGCCGGAGGCCTCCTGTGTCTCCTTCGGGCTAGTAGGATGGAGGTGGGATCCCCTCTGCGTGGCGGAGCCACGTACAGGAATGCACTCAGCCCTCTTGTCGACGCCACCTGTGCCGTAAAAGCTGGTGGTGAATCCACTGAAACCACAGGGTTCGGGGGCGAATGCAGAAAGACGGGCATGAGAAGGGAGGGGCTGGGGGTGAAAGGAATTTCAGGGCTAGAGCACCTGCCCTTTTTCATTCGCTACTCGGTCGCTCTTCTATTCCGCCGGCACTCCCACCCTCGCCTTCCTCGGTCGCTTGTTCGTTTCTGCCTTGAGTGGCGATTTTTCACTTTTCAGTGCCTGCCCCTCACAAAGGCAGCACGGCCTGCTAAAGACCAGCATTTTTCACCTGCTTGTTTGTTCTCATCTCGCCAAGTGCCAAAGTGAATTTTATGCAGACCGTTGATCACAAAGGTCTGGGACAGGCAACCTTCTGCTCTGAAGTCCAGCATGAAAGACTCAGCTACCCAGAATGCACTGTCTCTGACCAAGGCGGGTGCCAGCTCAAGCCTTTGGTGTGATGAGCACAGTGGCAAACAGCTGATCAGTGACACCAGGTGGTCTTCATCTCCTCCGGATCTGATGGCAGCCGGTATGGGCTGGGATCTCTCCCCTGCCACCACGGCACACGGCATTGTGCCATTGTGCCATTTCTTGCCTCATCAGGGTGGTCTGAGTTTCCTCACGCCCCATGATTTCTGACCCTCTCTCAGGGAGAGGCAGGATGGTAGGCTCGCTGACACAGTTCAATTTCCGGTCTGATTGCTACGCCATGTCTCCATAGGACCTAATTATCTATAGAAGATTTGTCTTGCCCTGTGTGACCCCACATAGACACTTCACACATTACATTACCATTAGAGCAAAGAATCTAGTGCATGTAATTGTCCTCAGTTCTTAATATTTCATTTTCCCTTGGGGAGTGGATGAACCTGGCTTATCGTGCATTTTTTAAAATCAGACCACTTGGCACACGTTCCCTTGTTGCAGCATTTTGTAAGCGCGGCCACTTGGCAGACGCTCCCTGGGGTTGCATTGCAGCCACCTGCGCCTTTGCCGGGAGCATCTGCGTCCTCCTCTCTCTCCTCAGCAAACACAGCCAGTGCCGACACGTTTGCCCCGGCTTTGCGGGTCGGGCCAGCTGTAGATTGGGGCGGGGGGGGTTTAAACAGGGTCTGACATACAGCTCTCTGCCTCTCGACTGTTGGACATCTCCAGCCCAGCCCAGCCCAGCTTGGCCCTTTGGCCCTGAAGACTCCGACAAACATGTGCCCGACGTTGCCTGTGAACGCTGAAACTCCGACATCTGGGCTTTTGTTCTCATTGGTTGATGATCTGCTGCTTTGAAATTCTCCCATTTTGCAGGTGAGGAGACACACAGCACAGGTCCAACTGTACTGGCAATAGTTAATAGCCCTGTGTTTGTAACCATCCACTCTGAGGTTGCATCTGAATTTTATTTTATTATTTATTTATTTTTTTTTTATTTGAACGTGATTTTGTGATGCACATTGTTTCATTGAGAGATCGGCTGTAGAAACTGCTATTGTTAAGGGCTTTAACGCGCTGTGTGTGCTAAACGATAGGAAATCTGGAATCTTCCTTGGGAAATCGCTCGGCCCAGTGAATACAGGTCTACACCAGACACATCCTTTGTTGTGGTGCCAGTCTGGCGGTTCTGCTGCCTCCACACTGCCCCGCGGGGCACATTGGGGCAGCACCTGAACCGCATTCACTTGGCCGGCCTCCACAAAACTAGGTTAGCTGCCTTAAAGGCAGATGGTCCCTGTCTTCGCAATCTCATTCTGGCCAACTCAACGGGAGAGCAATATAGCCCAAATCGGGTTTCATCTTGGGGGGATGGTGCAGTCAGGGGCCGCTTGGATCATGCGGTCCAGGCTAGGCCAGCTAAAAGCCTAATTCACTTTTCAGGCTTTTGTATTTTGGATATTGTAATAAGGTCAATACCGACGTTTCCAACATTTCCGGTTGTTCTGTAACGGTTCTGTTGCGGTGCTGTCACAAAGATAAGCCGGAGAGTGACCAGGTAATTAGCAGACACTTTTAGCTAAGCACCCTTTACAAATAGTAGTTACTTATTCATTTACTACTGCTTTACGGTCATGGAGAACCAGGTGTGACGTGAGCCAGGGACCCATCTGGCAGATGTGCGGACTCTCTGGGACGAGCGCTGCCACCAGACACTGCAGTGCCAGCGAAGGCCCGGAACCTTCATCCAAGAGCTGGGATTCGAGCGGCTGGTGACGGCAACCGTAAATGTCATACAAGTCTCTGCCTGGCATCACCGCAGACACCTGTTTATTTTAGCATCCCTTCTACAGAGAAATCCAGTAATTATTTATTTAGACCTGCGGGTAGTATTAAGTAATGAAATTGCAGAGCTTTGGGTTAGAGGAAGATCACTTTAATTTTTAATGTTAATTTTAGTTTCAAATAAGGATGTCTCAATTGCTTAAAGATTGAAAGGGGAATTCAACAGTCCTACCAGATGCTTTGTTACTCAGCAAATGGAGATGTCCACAGCTAGTCACCCTGCGGGGATGTAGGCGGCAGAGACTAACTCATCCTTTTCTCGGAGGGTACAGAGCTCCAGTTAGGCTAAAATTGGCACAGATCCGCAGGAAAGTTGGTAGTGGAGCGGCAACTGTAGCCGGGCTTTCTGAGTATAGCGAAGCGTGGCTTACAGGCGGTGGCCCCATGGGGCTGCTAGCTGATTGGTTGGTGGAATGGGCGGTGGTCAGACGACATGTGAATTCTGAGGCTCCTAACCATGGGTGCCGCTGGCATGCAAAGGATGGTGTCAACCTCAGATCTCACAAAAGAGGAGAGATTGTTCCTTCTCTCATGCTGCTAATGTGCTTTGCCAGGCTTCTGCCCCACTACAGCCAGCCCTGAGCCACAGCGTGAGCCCGACCTGCCCCCGTTATACGGGCTGTCGCGTACCGAATGGTAGCCGGTGGCTCAGGTCGGAGCACCACGCTAATCGGATCCTGACCACCAGGCCCCCTGTTACCGTACCACTCACCTTTTAACATCGATTGGGCAGCACGGCGAGCGTTCTGCGCTATTCTGGGCTTAGCTGGTTAACGCAGGTGCTAATTAGATTAGGGGCCGAGCCTCGCGGAAGGCGACCGAGTGAACGGTGGGCCGCGCTGCAGCTGCAGACTGCTCCTTGAACGTGGGCGGTCTGGACTTCTGCCCGCTCATCAACACCTCCATTGTGCCTCTGCGCCGCCACGCTAACTCGCTGCTTTCTGCCGTCCTTTCCTCGCTTGTTCTCTCGCTGTGTTCAGCAGAAGATGATTTCCAGTCCAGGGTCTTAGGGGAACTGCGTGAACACCTTTGGCTCTGACCTTCCTAAGCAAGGCTGCATCTTCACGCCTCCTTACCAGCACGGTTCCGCAGGAAATCCCATGTCCAATGCTTACGATTACGTAAATGCAGCAGGATTAGTAGAAAAAGCGTTCCATATTTAGAACCGCAGAGGTGTAATTGGACACCAGTGGGCATCGGCAAAGCCATCTTCCAGTAAGGGTTTTCATCAGATAGCATTATGTTTTTTTTGTCATGGAAACCAGGGCATAATAAGAGGTGTAATGAGATTATCATTCTCATTCTGTCATGTGAAGTTTGCTGTAAGAAAACATCCCGATCAGTCCATTTTCTCCAAGAAGAACGGTAGAGACCGGGTTCAAGAGGGCACTCGCACATGCACGTCTACACAGGCATGAGGTCACGTTCTTGCACAGCTAAGCTTTCATACACACACACTCACTCTCTGTGCCTCCCGTTGGCACGCACGCTCACACATGCACACACACGCAGCCGTGTTTCAACTGCAGGCTGCCCGTACGGCTTGCAGCAATAACACAAAGACAAGCCACTTACACTCTGATCCGGAATCTCGCCTACTCCCACTGAGGTCAGATTTACGTCTTGCAGCCCAATAACGAGACAGTGACGGATCTCTGTGCCGTTAATGAAGAGAGTTCATTTTACACACACACCTGCCGTCCACACGCGTGACAGGATGGGGAATTCAAACCCAACCGGCCGCAGGGACCTTCGAGCACGGCTTGTCATTGTTCAGCTAGTGCGTGTGAGTTGGAGAAAGTGGTAATGTTGAGGGTGAGAAAACCTATATGGTGGTATCTGGGCATCATCTGTGAAGTCCTGAGCTCTGAAAGCCTTCCACAAGGAGCTGTAATGAAGGCCTTCCCAGCTCCAATCTCAGTAGACACTTCATGTGCTCTGGCCTGTCTGTCGACTCATCACTCGCCACTTCCCGCCTCCTCCCACCTTCCGCATGACTGCGAAGGCCTCTTGGCTATCAGGGGGTGCTCTGGGCCAGGTCTGGTAAGGTCTCCTATTGAGAGGCAAGGCTGTGCTCCTTCTGAACGCTTCGGTTTGGAATGTCGCTCCCATGAGCCTGCGTGCAAACAGGTTGCCTGGCAGCACGGCTCGGCTTGCCCCTCCGGTTTACTCGTTCCGTTGGTGGAGAGTGACTTGTCTGGCGCTGCGGCTGGGTCGGGGAGCGATGCAGGAGTATTGAGTCATCGCTCCAAGAAAGCAGATCTCGCCATCGTTCACCCACGGTTGCCGGGCAGGGACCGGTCGAGGCGGCACCGCCGTTACGCGATACCGAGTGTTAGAGCCAGACGCACATCCAGCCCACTTTCGATCCGTCAAGATGCATTACTTTGTCGCGGCTGACATGCAGATGCTGCAGCGGCTGTCACTTTGCCTGGGGGGGGGATGGGGGGGTATCTCTTTGTGTGTTCTCATTAGGGATTACGGGGGTGGTGAGCGCACGGCTTGCTGCGAGCCGTCTCGACAGGAGCCCCGAGACGTTTCCTCTTCATCTCAGGGAAAGCTGTCAGCGTCTCCTAATCCGTCAGCTGCCACCACCCCGGCTGCCTGGCTGCCTGCGCCTGGCACGAGCCTGACTGTCAGCCGTATCTCTGCGGGTGCTCTGATGTCACCGAGCGGATTCCTGTGGAACATCCTCCCGGCGAGTGCCGTGTTGAGGCTTCTCCAAATCCTGCTCAGTCACCTTCAATTACAGTGTCAGGTGGGAAATTGATTTATGTACGCTCAGGATGTGGGCTTGGGGGGGGCTTGTTCTCCCGGATCACAGAACATTTCGCTCGTCGGTTCGTTAACCGCATAGGGGGCGGCACATGCTCGGATCTCGTTTAGGCGGGATAACGGTTCCTAAACGCCTCCACGCGTGGCCTCAGCCTGTCCTCCACCGTAAAACGAAGGCGCCTCGTGTGAGTTCACGCTTGGGCAAATGACTGAATCGCCTTGGCATCAGGCCCACAGGTAGCTTTCGGAGGTGGGGGGGATGGCGATACAATTACCATCAGAAATCCACACAGCAGCTGGCAGATTTGGAATGGAGCAGCCTACGCTCTAAAGGGGTGCCCTGATGATATTTACCTTGAGCATGAATAGTGTATGTTATCTTAGCTTTTTCTAACCTAATTCTCTAGTTTTATGGTTAGTAACACCCACCTGCCAAACACATACATATATGCAAACATTCTTTGTGTTAGAAGCAGGTCACTGCAATGAGTTAAGTCACCTGCAGACCTTCCCCAGCACCCCTGCACCTCCTGTAGTGGTACGACCCACCCTGGTTGAGTGGTGACTGTGAAAACACGTTCATTATTTAATCTCCTCTTTATGTTTAATTTACAGGCTATTGCTGCTCAAACCATATGTTTCTTTTGTCCACCCCCCCCACTCTTTGTCAGTTTTGCCTTACTATTCATGATTTACTTCTGCCCCCTCTGAAGAGTCCCTACAGAGGAAGACCTAGCAAGAAAGACCACCCCTCGACACAGTGAAGCTTTTCAGCCACCTCTGCAGCCCACAGTCATCACTGACACACGCACACACGCATACATACACATTCCCACCTCTGCGTTAACCCCCCCCCCCCCCCCCCCCCCCCCCCCCCCCCCCCCCCCCCCCCCCCCCCCCCCCCCCCCCCCCCCCCCTCCCC
>JAACJT020000019.1:69991-141896 GCA_009936485.2 Gymnarchus niloticus | reverse complement strand
CCCAGTCCATATCAGTATAGACTTCCAGCATGATTTTCTTCCCATTGAGATCTGATGTGTTTTCAAAGTGTTCCTTTAATTTTTTTGAGCAGTGTATCAGATGTACCCACCTCCTGAAGTTATTTCCACACTCAAACCTAGAAATGTTTCTTTCGACCTGACTAACAATTCTCTCACAAATTTTGGCACAAAGGGGTGAACCATGACCCATCCTTACTTGCAAAGGCTGAACCTTTGGTGGATGCTCCTTTTATACCCAATCATGATATCTTACCTGTTACCAGTTAGGCTGCTTATTGTGGAATCTTGCAAACCTTCCCTTCTGCTGTCATACCCTCTCCTTGGCTCCTCTCCCTGCTGCTTGGGTTCCTTGTGCTGCACCTGGTTGCTGTGGTGATGCTGATTGCCTTGTTATGCACCTGGTACTTGTTGCCTTAAGCATGTGGTTTTCTACTTACCCTAGCCTATTTCCTTGTGTCAGTGTTACATGGTGGCCTGAGGACTGATGGAAAAACCTGAGGTTCTCACAAGACAGGGTGACATGCCATTGCTTTATTATACCCAAGACAAGAAATCCCAAAGCCAGTTCAAGTAGGGCCCAAATAAAGAAAACTGCAATCAAACCAAAAGAAAATGACCACAAGTTAATATTAACAAAATTAACTGCCCCAAGTTTGCCATTCAGGGAATTCAATTACTAGAGCCAAAACCATGCCCTGTCCAACATCCAGTCATAACTGTACTTGCACTCCCCTACACACTGTAGAAAACTCATTTGGATGTGTAATTTACTGCTAGACAGAAACGTGTGTAGTTGAACCTTCTCTCCTTCTGTACAGATTGTAACGGACCAGTAGCCCCACCTGGTGGTGGAATATGGCACTGCGTCATATCTAGGATGTTTTTGTTTCGTTTCGTTCGATGTAGGTTCGGTAGGTAAGTACTGAGTACTGACTTACTTTAACTTTATTACAGCAGCAATATTACACACACAGACGATAATAACAGCACCCCTAACGAATCTGAAGATAAAGAATAAAAACTGCAGATGACAATTTCACAGTACTGTACAACAGTGATAAGAGGCCGTATGAGTGCATGGAACCATATCAGTGCAAGAAAGGCATGGAACAATCGTGCAAGTAACGATTGACTGTGCAAAGTGAAGTGTAATGAATACAATAATATAGTATAGTACAACAGTACTACAATAATACAAACAACAATAATACAAGTAATAAATACAGAAGTCAAGAATAACAGTAATAGAATTATTATTTAATATAATTTTTTAAAAAATAATTCTATTCTTCCTCCCCTGTGTCACACTAGAAAATCAAGGAGCCCATCAGCCAAAACAGAAAATTAACACACACATTAAAGTGTGTTATAAAACAAACCCACTCTCAGGAGTACTGGAAAGGTGAGAATCTTTGAGTTACAGTGCGTCTATCGTTCAACCTCATTTACACCCAAGGAGCTGATTCTGGTGAATCCTTCCTTCTCTGCTGAGCAGCCCCCGTACACCTAGGAATAGACCTTCACAGCAGCTGACCATCCTACCGTTATTATTCCTGTATAAATTGTCATTCCTGAGGGACTCCCAGCAGTTCCAGGCCTCAACCTCCTGATGTACTGTGCCACACTGTAACCCACCCAGGATAGCCTGACCTATGCATGTCCCTGTGAGGTAAGTAAATGGCTTCTCCATAAGTAGGGCGTCAGCTATGGCAAGCTTCAAGGGAGTTTATTGGTCAGCTATCTACGGACTATTTGGGTCATATTATGGCATATCCATTTCAATGATTGTTTGTCTTTGCCATTGTTTATCGGTATCCTGTGTAGTTTTCTTAACTGGGGTATGGAAAATAACGCACTTTCTAAAGTTCACGGTCCCTCCACTACGTCACATTTCTCTGCCCTTTTTTGCAGTCAGCAGAGGAGTTACCAGTGACCACTGGTGAGCAGTCACACCTCAGTTTGTGCCAACAAGTATATCAGCTGTTTCGCTCTGGTTGCACTCAAGGAGTTCTGGGAAGTATTAGCTTACCTCACATCCGCACACACTGTCAATCTGTAAACAGGCTACTTGACCCTGTAGTGACCTGTCACAGCATCACGATGTCATAGGAAGTGTGAAGAGTTACCAATGCGCACATATCTTTGCATTAGAAAAGGACGTTATGCAAAAAAAAATGCATACTGTAAATACCACTTTCCTTGATGACCATTTCCTAGTGTACCAGTAGAGACAGTGACACAGAGGCGTTGTAATATTCCTGTCTTTAGGACCAACACAACTTTCAGATAATCACAGTTCTTGCTTCAATGAAATAAAATAGTCATTAAATCATTATTCCTACCCAAATGTAGTAAAATGACAAAATGGAACAGGCAGATTATTTTCTCCATTGTTGCAGATTGCAAATTTGGTTGTGATCAAAGTGTTTATCATCGCCCACAGATATCCTTTGCAGTTTAATGCACTTGTCTGTTTCTATGGATGTTTCTTCCACAGTAAAGTGTGAATCTGTTCACTTTACAGGAGATGATGTGTGTCTTTATTCTCTGAAACAGACACATATGTATCTGTTTCAGGCTCCAATAACATACTGCAGAGTTCACTGGCAATACCATCATGTTCATGTAATAATGCCATTATCTTTTTGTTGCTATTTTGAAGTTTTTACTACTTTGTATTTTGGGTACAGCATTTTCCCAGCGTCTTACATCCCAGTCCAGCTGCATCTCTGCTAAATGCCCTGTCCTTCATGGAATGGACTTCAGGCTGCCTGTGATGCTGTAATGTTCCATGGTTCCTGGAATGGACTTCAGGCTGCCTGTGATGCTGTAATGTTCCATGGTTCCTGGAATGGACTTCAGGCTGCCAGTGATGCTGTAATGTTCCATCGTTCCTGGGATGGACTTCAGGCTGTCTGTGATGCTGTAATGTTCCATGGTTCCTGGGATGGACTTCAGGCTGTCTGTGATGCTGTAATGTTCCATGGTTCCTGGGATGGACTTCAGGCTGCCTGTGATGCTGTAATGTCCCGTGCTTCCTGGGATGGACTTCAGGCTGCCTGTGATGCTGTAATGTCCTGTGCTTCCTGGGATGGACTGCGGGCTGCCTGTGATGCTGTAATGTCCCGTGCTTCCTGGGATGGACTGCGGGCTGCCTGTCATGCTGTAATGTTCCATGCTTCCTGGGATGGACTGCGGGCTGCCTATGATGCTGTAATGTCCCGTGCTTCCTGGGACGGACTGTAGGCTGCCTATGATGCTGTAATGTCCCGTGCTGCTGTAATGTTCCATGGTTCCTGGGATGGACTTCAGGCTGCCTATGATGCTGTAATGTTCCATGGTTCCTGGGATGGACTTCAGGCTGCCTGTGATGCTGCAACATCCCGTGCTTCCTGGAATGGACTCCAGGCTGCCTGTGATACTGTAATGTTCCATGCTTCCAGGGATGGATTCCAGGCTGTCTGTGATGCTGTAATGTCCTGTGCTTCCTGGGATGGACTCCAGGCTTCCTGGGATGCTGTAATGGACGCTGACCCTCCTGCTGTGCAATTATTTTTTCCCAGCCACCTGGCAGAGAGCATTTATTCATTTTTGTGACAAACGCTTTAATTGCAGAGAATACTGCTTCTTACTTTATCAATGCAAACGATATATTTTGGAATTTAAGCCTACACATGGACACAATAATTTGAATATTCAGTCTCCAGCAAAAGGTCCAAGGATGGAACACATATATAGTTTAACTGCTTTTGTGTTCTTTGTGAAATTCTACTTAGGGTTCAAGCATGTTCCATGCGGAATCCTTTTATTTTTCATTATTATTATTCTGATTGTTCCCTGAAGCACAATACCCAGCCCAGACCGTAAGTCCCAGCAATACCAAATTTGGCCACAAGATGCCTATACCTACCCACTACTCAGGCATCAAAAGTAGACCTGTTGCCCCGATTTAGTGTTTCCATAGCAACGTGATTGTGACCTAGGTTCTACCGAGTTCCAAACTAATCAACCACTTAAAATATTTGCTAATTTGCATAATTCCATGGCCAGCCAATCAGAATTCAGCAGTTCCAGCCCAGTTTAGTAAAATTAGTAAAATTTGCCCAAACTGCCTTGCATACTAGCTCAAGGATTTTTATTCAATCTCGACACATTTGGTATCATTGTAATTAGGAAACCCAGCTGGTCATAAGTTATCCCAAAAAATCACATTTGTCATTTGGAGTGTCCACAGGGCATGCTCAAACTGCTTCCCCCCCACCGGCCTGTGTCAGTACTGCATGCTTCAGCCTATTCTAACCAATCCAGCACTGCTTATGTCAACCGCTTAATCAACACTGCTTGCATTGAAGGTGTAGCTGGTCAAAGATATTACAAAAATCTTGTGTGACATTTTGCGTGATCAGAGGCCACACCCCAAGCACCTAGCCCCCCCAGTTGCCTACGGATGCTTCACTGCTTATGCACTGCTGCAGGCAACGTTTCAAGTGCCTATGACCCCCAGCTGTCTACGGATGCTTCACTGCTTAGGCCAGCACTGGTTCAGGGTACATTCCAATTGCCTATGACCCACAACTGCCTATGCTAGCACTTTATGCTACAACCCACACTACCCATTCCAGCACTGCCTGTCCAAAGGCTGCTCCCCAAAAGCCTATGCTCCCAACTGCCTATGCCAGCACTACCCCCTATGACATTCAAAGCCAACAGTCATAGCATGGACTAACCATGCATTGCTGGAATGGGTATCATGGGTTGAATTAAGCAGTGCCAGCATAAGCAGTTGGGAAGCCATTGGCATATGGGTTGTTGTTGAAGCAAGCAGTGATGGATGGGTAAAATGGGTTGAAGCATGCAAAGCTGGCATAGGCAGTTGGGGGTATAGGTGCTTATGCTTCCCAACTGCCTAGCCCAACATTATCTGCTTGAAACCCCAAATCAAAGCTCTTTGCATTGTCGTACGCTCAAAACTGCTTTTGCCTTCTGCTTTAGATAAGGGTTTATGTTGTCCCTGTTGGTACTGTGTGCTTGAACCTGCTCATAACTGCTTGTGGTTATATTTTTTAATTGGAGAGAGTTAATCCAGAAGAAATTTGTACCATTTTGTTTTTGTATAGGGTGGTCTTTTCACCCCAGACAGAGAAAGGATGCTGTGTCCCAATGTAGTATTTTGTGAATGGTCCAGATTCATATAAACCTTGTGAATTAACATTTTGACTATAACGATTAAGACCTTATATTACATTTTACCACTTTTGCTGACTCCCTGATAGCATCACAAATAGTCATTGTGACATAGATGCACATGTATGGAAATTTGTTACATTAAGTGCCCATTATTTAGAGTTTGTTTTTGTCTTAAATATCAAATAACGAAATGCCCCTTCATACCTTAGAAATTGTAACTTATTTCAACCCCAGCTTGGAAAAAAGATGGGATGATTTTTAAGGATTTTCTCATATTTCTGGAAGATTGGCAATCATCAGCCCATCTTTGCTCCTAAAGGACTAGACCTTTCCTGGATACAGCTTTTATACCAAAGCATGATTACAATCACCTCTCAAACATCATTTTCTTTTAAAATTCATTTCTGGCCGTAAATTGCCCCCTGCCAGCTTTTTTTAAAATGTGTTGCAGGCCCTCAATAGCAAGGATGGATGTATATTTACAAAAAAAAAAGAACAAAGTTGGCCAGACTAAACTTTAATTATCTTGTCTTTGTACTGTTTGCGATGGATAAGTCAAAGTAAATTTAGAAATCACTGTTTTCTGTTTGTATTTGCATTTTCCATACTGTCCCAACCTTTTTCTGAGTTGGGGTTTTGGACACAAAATGTTTGACACTGACAGGGCTTGGAAGTATGAGTTAAGTACTGGCACTCAGGAACAGGTGATACCATAGGAAGGAAGGTATGTGTGAAGTTTTTCCGACAAGATCTTTTTCAAGCTCACACTACTCCTTATTTGTTTTGATGTGTTGAGCAGTAAATGTAAAAAATAAGTATCCCATTGCTTTCCTGTAGTAGATACCAAGATTACAAAATTACATTTAAGCAAAAAGAATTTCCAAAAGGTTGCAAGCAGTCCATGACTGTCCCCAGATCTGTGACGCCTGGCAGTGACACACTGGTATCAATATCTTGTGGCAGAATACGAGCTTGCTAGCTTCACACACACCAGCAGCTTCTATTTGTAGGTACTAGATTAGGATGGGGTGTCTTTAACATGAGCTGTTATTTTAAGTAGCTCGTGACTGTCAGCATCGAGTGTCAGTGCTGGCTGGCTAAATTCCAACATGTGATATGAGGAAGCCTCCTTGGTTAACAGTTATGAAAGCTAATCTAAACTGAACCTCTGAATTAATAATGGCAAAGTGACAAACCATGTGCTTTATGCAGCCTACGACAGGTAGTACAGCTGTGTGCCTGTGTACAAACATTTACTGGACCATAGTTCCCTCCCAAAAGGGGCATGTGCATCTACTGCACGGGCTCACAAGGAGAGGTGGAAAAGGCTGTGTGCTGCGACCACGCAGCCCATCTGAGACAGATCTCCAGCGAAAGAGGAACCCATGACGAGGCATGAGCATGCCCTGCTATGTAGGCTCATTTTATCGCTGCCTTCACTGCTCTGTATGTCGCTCTGATACTACAGGATTTTACAAGACAAAGATCGATCCCGTTTTCCATTAGCAAAAATGAAAATAGCAGTTGGCTAAGTTAATGTATAATTTGTTTGTGTTCCACACTGTGATATTTTCCAGAGTCTTATAGCAGCTAATTATGGTGTAATATAGTCTGTACATTATTCAGTTAAAAATGGTGCCAGTGATTAATATTTAAAAGATTCTTATTCTGAAGCCTGTGAGTTGAGGAGGTACTTGTGCTTAATAGCTTAAGAATAAGACTCTCAAAGGTTCTTTACAAAGGTATGTGTGATCTATGTGCATATACAGGTGTTCAAACTCTTCCACTGGCCTGTGAGTACAGGGTTTGGGTTCTAAACCTTCCTCCATCACTGTGTTTATATGGGATTTGTGCAGGGATTCCTGTTTCAAACAGCAGTCCAAAAGATGTGGTTTAATGAATTGATATACCTGTCGCCTTTGGCTTACTCTCTGGGGACTGTGGGCCCGGGACTATGTAAAGCGCTTTGTGACCGCGCTCGTGTTAAAAGCGCTATATAAATAAAATTGAATTGAATATACAGTATATGTCTCCCCTTTATTGTGCCCTGTGCTGTATAGGATAGATTCTAAGCTAACTATGACCTTGTACTAGATTGTTATAGAAGGATGAACATATTTTTTTCCCTCTCTGTCTCTTTAAAAGTCTGTGTTTGCAAAATGGGTTTTCTGTTTTTTGACTCCATTTTAATTTTTTTGTCATTTACATTGTGATGACATCCACCTACTAATCCAGTATAGGGTCATCAGGAGGCCCAGAGTCTATCCTAACCAGCATATAGGCCACATGGCAGGGGAATGTCCTGGATGGATTGCTAGAGTGCAGGACAACACCAGAGTAGAATAAATGAGGAGAGCACAGAAACCCACAGCGAGGGGGCAAGATTTGAACCCTTAACCGGGGGTGTGAGGAGACAATGCTACTCATTGCACTTCCAAGCTACACTTGGGAAAACATATGTATTTCTAAAGTGTGCTACGTTATATAAACCAACCAAGATAATCCTACCAACATACCGCCTGTATTATGAACAGCTTGCGTTATTATCAGATACTAATAACAATAATAGCTTTGTAAAAATACATACCATACTCTTTTCTCATAAGATTTCAATTAATCCCTACAATCTGCCCATTTAGACAGCTGGATATACCAAAGGAACTGAAGTTACAAGTCTGAAATGAAGCCAAAACATCTGGACCCTTCCCAGGATTTGTGCCAGCAAGTCATGTGATTACTTGGCCCCTCCCACCCAGTCTTCTGCCACCCAGCCACATAGGTGGCAGAGGAAAGAACACCATTTTTGTCATATTTTCAACACACCATGCAGGCGGTGAGGGTGTGGATTTCAGACAATGGCTTATGTACTAAAAAACAGAAACTGACCAAACCTTCAAAGCAACAGTGTTTGTGTTTAATTCCTCCCTTTCCTGGGAACATATACCATACCTTAAATTCTGCTGCACAAAGTCATATCTCATGCTGTATAATCCTTATACACTCAGTAAGTATACTTGCTTATGAATGCAAACATCCTACTTCTCCAAACAGCAAATCATGTGGCCTCAACTGAAAACACACTGCTCACACAGACAGGATCAAGGGGTTCAATTGCTGTTTGACAAAACACTAGAACAGCTAAGACACCAGATCTAAGTGATTTCGCATGCGGTGATTTCAGCATTTCAAAAATTTAATGGACATTTTGCTCATTTCGTGTTTGTCAGGAAGGCTTTCTGTAAATAAAAAAAGTTCATACGATTGATGCTAGACATGCAGCAGACAGTATTGGAGATGGTGGTGTTCAAATTACTCTCCAAGCTGAAGAATGAAAGCCACCCCCTCAACAGAAAACTGATGGAGATAAAAAGCAGATTCAGCTAAAGGCTCATCTTCCCAGGGTGCAAAACTTTAGCTCTTCAGATGCTCTTTTTTACCCACTGCAACTCAGTTCTTTAATACCATTGCTTCCAATGGCTCCAACAGCAGCCAGCTGGGAGGAATTTCACCATCTCTAATCTGTGAAAATGAGCTGTACCCCACCCTGGATATTTGAATTCTGCTTACATTAATGCTGTCTCCTGCCACCATATTGCTGGTGTACACTACACAATGATATCCTTCACCAATATTCGTACTCATATACTGGCTACACGTTCTGCTTTGTACTATTTGTTAAATGTGTCACAGTGGCATTCCCTGCAAATTTTGTATACACGCTGTAGTTACTTTTTGTTTAAACTATTCAATATCAATTCTTAAAATCTTGAGATCATTTTCACAATAATGGCGAGTTTAATCAAATGTATGGTTCTACCACAGATTCAAACAGTGCATAAGTAAAGAAGAATGGGAAAAAAGCCAAGCCGTATGTAAGCTGTGCAATTCATCGTACAGATTGATCCCTTGTCTCAAATCAAGCAGAAAGATTATCCCAATCGACATCCAAACCAACAGAGCTTAAACAATCTATGCTAGAGATGACATTTAGCTCCAAACTTCCATTTAATTTGCCTCGTGCCAAAAAAATAAGTTTAAAAGCAGTTTCATGAGACCCTACACTTTTTGAGGAAAATGACGGCTTTCAACAAAAGATAAAAGTATTGGAACCTCAACGCATTATACAAGACAAAAAGCAACCAGTGTCCCTGCCAATAACTGTAAGATCTTTTATGTTTTTGAACATTTTCTTGAACAGGTGTTAAAAACCATTTCCTGATCACAATCATGTTGCTTATTTTTTGTAAAATAAAGCAGTAAATGTGAATCCTGTGAACCTAGTTGTCAGTGTTTAACATCAATCTTTGCCAATACTCATGTTAACGTTCTCTATGCATTAATTGTCATGTAATCTCTAGAAACAACTAGTACTGTAAATACAGCAGTAAACCCAAAGTGAATCAAGATAAAAATCAATAGCATATCGAGACCATGTCAACTGAAATTGAACTGGCAGATCAGTGCTGAGACCCAGCCCCATTCTGTAGAGTCCTTACGAATCTTTACAACATGTATACATTCCGATTCTAATTATTATTGCTGTTTTTTCTACTACCATCCTTGCTGTATACCCCTGCTCGTGAAATCAAGTCTGTCCCAGGGTAATGAATAAAGGATCAATTTATCACCCTGCTCAAGGATTTTCACGCTCAAGTTTTTTACACAGAACGGTATGACGAATACCAAACATCCCGCCAATGGCATTTCTCTGGCCAAAGACACCTTGTTAAGAACCAGAGTCCAGAAGTGAATGGCCAAAAGTAAAAAGCAGGCCAGAAGTGCAAAAATAACAGCTCAGTACAACAGTGGTCTTGTAGAATGGCTTCGAACAAAGGAACAACTCATTTAAGTACCCTTGAAGAGATTCTGGACCCGGTCCTAGCTAGGTGTACCTAATAAAGTGCCTACTGACTGCATAATCAATTTCCACGAACTAGATTCGACTGTAGATTGCGGGATGTCGTATTAACTAAAATCCCTTAGACGTGTCCTACTACTTGAGCGCGTTCGTCGTAAGCGGCACAGGAAGGGCAGTGTACCGGTTCAGCCTCATTCCACACAGAGCATTGTCTACCCCGCTGCCCTCTCCGCTACCCAATCTCCATCCAAAACAGGCGCTTCGTCAACCCACCTTGCTTGCTGTCGTAATATGACGGACGTTGCCCGACAGCCAATCACATTCTCCATAGCGACCGGCAGGTTGTATATGCTGATGTTGTGTGTTTCATGAACTCAGTCCAGTTAATATTGACAATAGGGTGGAAAGCGATCACCTGAAATTACAAAGACTGAAAAAAAAAGACCAAAAAAAAAAAAAAAAGCCTGTAAGCACCGGGCTGTCCTATGTAACTAATCCGTGACAAGCCGGGAGATACAGTTCGTTACGGCCTATCTCTGTATATGAGTGCATTACTATCGATGGGACTCGAAGGAATCTCTCGTTAGCAAGGAAGCTAAAGGGTGCTCCAGGTTCGGCTGTTTGAAAAAGGCCAACATTTCTCGGTGGCTTCATCTGTTACCTCCGCCGCTGGTAAAGGCTCGTCGAAAAAGGACCGAAACATCCGACTTGTAGATACTGTACACCAGGACCGCTCCTTCCCACCGAATCCTCTTCGAAACACAGAGGAGCAAGGTAAAGTAGTCATCTGCTAACACGACTTTCGCCGTGTGCCCCCATCTAGATAAGGGAATACTAACATCTCGGAAATATAAACACGCACAAACAGCAGCTTTCGCTATCTGAGTATCGATTACAAGGTACTGAGAATAATTTCTAGTCAAGGGTACGTTTTAGGCTTACCAAAGCGTAGTTCACTTGTAGAGTAGCTAGTGGCAACAGTTACTGGGAACACTGGTCACCAGACCGTGGACCTGACACACCGACAGGAATGTTTTTTTTTTTGTTGTTTTTTTTTTTACCCCTGGATAGCTATGCTCAGCCATACCCGTGTATCAAGACAATCGTCGCTGAAGTCCAATTAAAGTCTAAAACTCAGATCTATTTGGATTTTTTTTTTTTTTTTTTTACTTGGGTTACTTCGCAACTTCCGATTGAAGTAGTATTTCTGTAACCCATTTTGTGAAATGTTGAAACTCAGTTCTCTTTTGAAGTTGATGTATTCAGAACGTTTTTTAGCCCCAGCTGTCAGTTACCTGCTCCTGGTTAAATATGCAGTGTACTAAACCCAGCCTAAGTCATCAGTCCAGTCACCAGCTACCTCCGCCTGATGATGCTGAGCTGTGATAGTTTGTAGTGCCCAAAGTCTAAAAAAACAATGTAAACCTCACAATAAACACGCACGTGTGGCAATATATCATCACAACTTCTCGTTTAACAGTCGAACTGAATTCACCCCTTAAGTTATCACATTAAGTGGCTATTTTTATTGATGTCCAATGACAGCAATTCCCCTGTTCAGATGAATCAGAGGGCTGAGGACTGTGGACCTGTTCGTGTTTATTTAAGCAAAACTCCCAAGTCATTAATGCAAAGTCTTGTTTAGAGCCTATAGTGGCATATATTGGTAGACATTGCACTTGGCTGCTGGCTGGGAGGTTCTTACTAAAAGCAAGTTGACCAGCTTCCTCACACACGTGGCTACAGGGATGCCTGAGCAACGCTGGGACATTGAAACAATGCGGGAAAGTTAATATAAGCAGGGGCTCACTCCTTTCATGAAAGAATTTTCAGCTGTTGCTGTTTTTTTTTGCAGAAGTTGTACAAATGGCATATAAAGTTTAAATTTCATTTCATTTCACGTCTCCCAGACTAACCAGAACTCCTTGTATCTCCTTGCAAAAGGAAACCTGCCATGCAGTGCTTTTATGTAATCCATCTAAAAATTACCCACACAGTCAGGGTACATTTACGTTGGGTCGATGGCAAGGGCCTCTTTAAGACCTTGAAGGAAAGCAGCCTGATGTTGTTTTTGGCAGGCAAAGGCATGGGTTATGTTTTCCAGAAGACCCCATAAGGAGCTTGAATTAGAAAGCTTTAGCGGGTTCCAACCACAAGCTTGTTCCTGGCTGCTATATTTTGGTGTCAGTCTTTCATCACTGCGATGCGTGCTCCCCTGATGAACTCAAGGAAAGGGCCTGTGCCGTTGAATACATTCCTCTTCTGGGGGATTTGGGCTTTCTCTTAACCTCTTCAGTTGGGCAGTGATAGGACTGGTTCCCCAGGAGAGGCAGCGTGCTCTCTGAAGGCCAAGAATATGTGTGCCGTTGTTTTACTTGCACCCTAGTGATCAAAACACTTGGAAGATCCTTCCTGTGAGCACTTGTGTTGCCAGCATCCTCACTTTCCCATGAGGAATGTGGAGGTGCTTTTGTGTAATGGTATGTAGAGTTTGAGCACACAGGCTGCTTTTAATAGGTCTCCAGTGACAGCATCATTCTTAGAGATCCACGCGCATCCATCTTTCTTAATCACTTATCCAACATGTCGTCATCGTGAGTTTGTAGCCTATTCCTGGAAGCTCAGGTCCTGATGCAGAGGAGCTCCTTGGAAGGTACCCAGTCCATCGCAGGGCACGCACTAACACAGTCACACACTATGGGCAGTTACGAGTTCACCTAACCACGTTTTTTGGACTGTTCGAACACATCCACACTAATGTAAGGAGAGCTTGCAATTTGGCTGATTTACTAAGTCAGCTTTTTTGCAAGCACAAACGTGATACATGATACTGTGTGATGTCAGTAGCCGCTTCTGTGAAATTAGTATTGCTAAAGTTGGCTAATTTAAGGTTAACGAAGTTAGCAGCTTTAGTACTCAGGACTTGAAAGTCACTGTGCTCTACAGTTTGCCTGCAGTGGGCCCTTTTTTGTGAGTACTGAGCAACTGCTGCCCAGTGTCTTTTAAACTTTTAGGCAGTTATTTCCAAAGTCCCATTCGGTTACACACTGAACATTTTCATGCCATCAGGTTGGAAGTTACTACTTTTAATTTCCCACAAATCAGAACTGTAGCTGAAAATTTCCTGAAAAGTGGACAGAAGTAGAAAGTGGAGACCTGCAGCATTACACACCACATTGCTTGGGCTTTTCTTGTTATTTCTCGGCTGCTTTTGGGAGCTGAGGAGGCCGTGATTGCTGAGGACAACGCTTCGGCTGACATCCTCTCCGTTTAGAGTCTGCCTCCTATTCTCACTGCCTGGCTTGAAAGAAGGTCTCCTTCACAAATCACTGCAGCCGTGCACACATTAAACACATCCTTTGTAGAGCGTTGAAGCTAGTCATCATTAGACAATAGTGTGCTTTAACCGTGTAAATATATCATCACTCTTGCAAATAGTTTTGGTGGCTTTCCCTGGCGGTGCTGTCATACTGCTGCTGAAAACGGTTAAATGAAGCACAAGAGGAATTAGTCACCAGCTTTCACCTTTATCTTATTATTTTACTTCACATAACCTTCATTAATATTCAAATAAATCAGTGTGGCAACCTTGTTCAGAAGATGGCAATGATAGGACGTCTCTGTTTGAATTACTCTTCTGCTTCTTACCATTTAGCATTCTGTACACAGAATGTTAAATGGTAAAAAGATGAAGTTCATTTATCCATTTCAGTGTTGTTTGCTTAATAAGATACATTAGCTGGAACTGAGGTGCAATTTAAATTTACAATAATATAGTTGCATAGATTTATTTACACCGTAGTTGTCTTGGCTGTGAGTTATATGGTGGTATTGAGGGTCAGAGGTTAACAGTTTGAAGAAGCTGTGGTCGTTTAAAATTCTTTTGGTGCATCAGCTGTTTAAACCAGCCCCGCTTTCTATAATTGAATGCAAATTTAGGCACAACTTTTCTACAGAATTGTGGAATTAATAACCTGCTATTGTTATCAGAGACCTGCCACACTGTAAGAATGTTTTAAATGGACTTGAATGAACCCAGTGAATCAGTCCTCCATTTTCTATAATCCTTTTAGAAATTATTTATTCCTTGCCCAGTAACCGTGTGACGGACTGGCTAACTTAGAGAGTTTTTAGTAGTGCTGAGGACTGAGTTTGAACAGCTATTTGGTGCACTACGACTGGACAACTGTGAAGAGAGAGAGCCTCAGCAGCTTGTGAAACAGAACTCTCCACTCCGCACAGGAGATAATCATCTGTATCATCTCTGCACCACCGGCTTTTTGTCGCTCAAGAAAGTTGTTGTAAAGCTGTTCATCTGAGTTTCTTCTTAAATTTGTATTTGGTGAGAGCATCTCAGATGGGTTCAACTTCCAGTGGAAGGTCAGAATACACATGTGCAATGAGAGACTGTGTTCTGGAGCTGATCAAAGCCCTACAGGAGCAGATGGAGAAGTCAGAGGTACAATGGAGCTGTATTTAGCCTTAAATCACATGTGGGAGGTGGAGAGAAGCTGAGGCATGCTGGGAGATTGCCTCGAGTCGGTCCCGTCCTGGAACAGCAATGTCCCATTCACGTCACTAGTCCATATTTCAACAGGATTGGATTGGCTGTGGTGAACTGCTGCTTGTGCAGCATGAGTCTGAGAGCTGTCTACTCTTCTTAGGCCTCTTCTCTCTGGTTTTATCTTAACCACTTTGTATTATGTCTAAAATACACACAATAATGACATGCACACCCCAGCCAGCCAACGCAGTACCTTTTAGTTCCTTTGGGCTGCAATTTAAGGGCATGTTTGTGCTTTATGTGGTGACATACTCTAGCAGAGTGGACCTTTTAGTAATGGGGAAAGGAAATAGTCAGAGTGATACAACAAATGAGGCTTCAAAACCATAGGGGGGTGGGAGTATCCTGAACAACTAGTGCTTAGTTCAGCATACTTTTGTCTATCATGGATTTTGAAGCCTCATTTAGCACCAGCATTGATTGGGTAGTTCAGGATACTCCTGTCCATCCTGAGGTTTTGAATCCTTAATACCAGCATTGATTGGTAGCTTGGGATACTCCCACCTGCCATGGGTTTTGAAGCCTCATTTGTCCCATGGCTACATGGTATTTTTGTTGGCACCACAGCCTGGTTCCTTTGAGTTAAAATTGTTCTAGCTTATAAGTAGTTGTATGTGCTCTTCTGATCTAGCCTGATGATATTATCCCTGTGCTTCAAAGATTCCAAGGTAAACTACATGGTGGTTTTTAGCCAAAGCATTAAAGACAGCATTAATTACTTGACTATACTCTTACCTGGGCTGCTATCTGTCCAGTGGTATGTCAACGTGAAATGAATTGCATTTTCATCTTTGGTGTCTGTGGCTCAGAGTAGCCTAAATTCCCAGAGTCAGCGGTGTTTTATGATTTCTGAATTAAGAATGTGTCACTTTTCGGTTGAGGTAAACCCAGGGAATGGGCCACTTAATTCACACTTGTATGTATATTGTATTTTGCATTTTCTGTGTATTTGTCCTATATAATTTCTAGATCTGAGATTGTTGCAGGCAATAATGTGTGTATTTTTTAAGTAATTAAAACCACCATCTTGCAGTGGGATGGGCCAGTTGTGCTGTGTACTTGTTTTCAGTGCCTGCCCTAACTTTCTCCCACTTTCCTGTCTCCACCCAGCAGGGATGTCCCCTATCTAGCTCTCCTTGACTTTGTTCCTGTCTTGCTTTGTAAAGATTTCAAATTGTCCTCAATGGATGGGCTGCAGATATGCCTGAAGCTGTGGTTTTCAGCATTTGCCCCACCTCATGGCCGTGAGAGAAGCTAAACGTCCGTGACGTGTCACACTTTCACAAAATGTCGCGGTCGCACAAAATTTCTTGTCTTGACCCCTCCCCCTTACATTTTGCACCCCTTACATTTTTTTTTTTTTAATCTTACTTTTTTGTAGCGGTTTTCAATTGCATATTCCTATTTTCAATGTGTCTAGCTTGACATGTATGGGGTTGACCCACAGTGTTTACATTTTCTGGTTTCCATTCCTGTCTTTGCCGCAGAGGCACACTAGTCTTGTTGTGCATGGGGTGTAGCTTTGCGTCTTAAATCGCTTTGTAAATTGTGTTGAAATAGTAAAAGCACAAAAGAAATCAAAACAGGTACACTGTACTGTCAATAGTCTTTTAAACTGTCATTTTTGTATTGGCCATAACCCTGTATTTTTGTGCTTGTTTTTCACATGTTTATATTTACATGTCTATCTTTCAGTCCCTAAGAATGCATTCTTAAGTGATTGCCGTTTGTTTACTTTCAGTACTCTTATGGAGCTCCTTTTGCAAATCAGGATTAACATTTAAGAGGTCTAAACATTGCAACTTTAAAAAGTTGAATCCTCCATAAGGACACTCTTCATATACCACAGTGTTTGCTGTTTTGCATGTGTTCCCCCCTCCCCCCCCCACATGATTGATGGAGTTCTGTGGTATGGTTTCAATCCGTGTTTCCGACACTCATTGTTGCTTCTGTATATTTAAGGGCCATGGAACTGCAGTGCTGGTAGGAAACTCTTGAAAGTGGTCAGTCACCCTTCTCCCTCCCGCCCCTCCCCCCTCCTCCCCCGCCCCCCCCCTCCGTCCCCCCCCCCCCCCCCCCCCATGCACTCAGGCCACCATCTGAGAGCTCTTTTCTCCGCTGTGACGAGGCTCAGTTGCTGAGGGGACCTTGCTGTTAGCCGTGGCCGTGCCACGCAGCGCAGCTCCAGGTGAGGTGGAGGACACGCTGTGTTTTTCTCTTCTGTGTTGTTCTAGCTCTCCCCCATCCCTCTCTCCCTCGCATCTCCCTCTCTCTCTCCCCTGTCTCCCTCTCTCCCTCTTATCTTCCTCTCTCCCCACTCTCCCTCCCTCCTCACGTCCCCCTTACTATCTCTTTGTCCGTCTATCTCCCTGTCTCCCCCTCTCTTTCTCCTGATCTCCCTTTCTCTCTCTCTTCTTTGTCTCTCTTTCTTCTCACTTCTCCCTGTCTCCCCCCCACTCTCTTCCTCCTTCTGTCTCCCTGTCTCCCGCTCTCTCCCCGTGTCCCCCTCTCTGTCTCTCTCCCCACTTCTCCTTCTCTCCCACTCTCTCTCCTTCCCTCTATCTTCCCCCCTCACCAGTCTCCCTAACCCCTCTCCCACTTGTTGCTGTCAATTCCACAGGGACTTTTGAACATCCTGCTGTTCTCTCTCCTTCTCTCACATCCTAGAATCGCTTTCACTAGTTGACTCCCTCATCCCTCCCTGTCTGCCTCCCCAGCGTTGGCTGTCTCTGCTTACAGCCGCTCTCTACTTCCGTAGTTTGCGTATGCCTCTTTCTTCACGGTGGGGGTGAGCAGCAACAGCCCCCCGTGGGGCACACCGTCAGATCAGATGAAGGTCCTAGCAAAGGCAGTGAGCTTCTGTCAGTCAGGGGGCACCTGGTAGCACACTCCTGATGTCCAATGAGGACTTCGAGCGGAGATCTTCTAGCAGGCTGTGGGCATTGTGGAGGTTGCGTACTGTCACACTTAAGGCCAGATCTTCTGGTCATATTCTGAATTTGTGATCTTTGTTTTTCTACCGTCATTTCCTAATTTAAACAGCTAAAGTGCCTGGGCATGAACCTACCTTATTTATGGCAAACTTTAGCTTCTTCTCCACCTGGATGGATGGGTAACTGTAAGATAACATGGCCAGATGACCGTGAGTTCGCACGCACAGTGGCTAAGGGCCGGATGACCGTGAGTTCGCACGCACGGTGGCTAAGGGCCGGATGACTGCGAGTTATTTTTTCGTGGACTTTCCGGGACCTGTGGTATCTTGGGTAAGTCAGGTGTAGCCTGTGCTGGGCATCAGGGGCCACCCTGTAAAAGCTTCTGAACAGCTAGAGGCTTAGCCTAACCATGTTACGCAGTTAGCAAAGTGCTAATGCTGTGTGTGAGGTGTGGCGGTGCTCACCGAGGCTGGCATATGTATGACAGATCTTTACCAGCAGGTGCTGTTTTCTCAAAATTGTTTCTATCAAGTGCTTCTGCCGTCTTTATCATGTCTATTAATGACTTTATTGTCAATGCAGGAGAATAAGTTTATTGAAACTATCTTCCTGGGAATGGGTCTTTTAGATGCTTTTACCCTGGTCATTTCACACAAGTGAGGATGAATTTGGCATGTTTTGGTAGTGATGGGCAAGAGGAGGTGCGGTGGTGTACATCCAGCCTCATTTTGGAGAGCTGGAGTGGAACCAGCTCCCCTGCTATGGGTGGCCAGTGGTTTCTGGGTTCGTACCTTGCTTGCACGGCTGCCGTCTGCTCGTCGAAGTCATGGCACGGCCGAGCTGAAGCCTGCTGCCAGCTGGCAGGCTCCACACGGGGGTTCTCGGGTTCCCCAGGAACAAGCTGGCTTGGGTGAACAAGGCTGCTGCTCGAGGTTCTCTGCTGGTGCACCTTTCCTGGCATCTTGCCCTCTCCATCTACCATGCCCTCTTTCCATCAGGCTCTTCCCACTCTCCTTTTCTCTCTCACTCACCTTAGTCTTCTTTCAGACCCCCTTAGTTAAGCCCCTCCCTCTGTCTTCAGTTCTTCAGGCTCCTCCTGTCACTAAATGTTGAAGTTTAGTTATTGTTGGTTTGAGGTTTAGGGAAGAGTTCCTTCCCTGCCAGCCCACCCCTGTCCTTTTCCCGTTCATAGGTTTGCTTTTTTGGTTATGTCTGCCCACAGTTCTAAGTGCGATCACCTAAGATTGGGAGATTGGACGTAGTCATTTTCCCTTAAATTACTGAAATTGACATGTGAGGGGCAGCTACCGGATGTTCTCCCTGCGGGTCGCAGACTCATGGCCATGGATATGAAGCTTTGGAAAAGCGGCTCTGGACGGGAGGTAAGACAAGCCAACAACTGCCTCAGAAAGACCATTAGAGCCAGTGGAAATATGGGTAGTGGCCTGGGTAAGGGAGCATGATGGGTAAAATCTGGCCTCGTACGTTGCTTCACCCTCCTATAATGTTTTACCCTCGAGCAGCTGGAAATAAGAAAATGAGGAAGTTGTGAATATTTTGATATTAATACACACTGTGTCCCAGACTGGTCTCTGTGTTATGTAAGTAATGGGGCAGGACAATGTGGAGCCCTGTGGGGGGGGGACACGGGAGACGGCTGTCCTAGCGGCTGTGCGGACGCTCGTCGAGCAGATGCCAAGATGGCTGAGGAGTGTAGCTAACGAGGGTGAGGGGGAAGCGAGCCCAGGGTGGCCGTACGGTGCCTGGTGTACAGATGGGGCCCCGCCGTCTGCCGTTTCCCTCCCCCACAGCTCGTTGTGCCCCATCCGTGTCACCGGCTACTCCCCCGGGCCACGTTTCTTGTCCGAGATCCTGCTCGAAGGCACTTGCCGTCCCTCCACATGTTCAACAGGAAGTGTAGGGGTCCATCTGCCAGCCAGGCAGCAGAGGAAGAATTGCTGAACTCTGACGAGCAGCCCTAAAAATACCCACAATGCCGTTAGTGTTTTCATCACACATTTGTAATGTTGTACAATATTCTATCTGCATGTTTACTATTTGGCTTGAAAACATTAATGCAATGCGCGTCCTGCGTTACTCTGCACTGCCGCCGCTGCCGTCTTGTGTGTGACACGGACGGGGCCATGTCAGTGCAGGGACTGGCTCTTTAGGGTTTGGCTTTGAGGCTCTCCGGGCCCCACTGGGCATAACGGTCGGCCTGTCAGACACACTGAGATTCCAGAGACGCTGACACCTCCTGAGGAGATAAAGCAGAGTGATGGACGGCTGTTGCCTGAGTAGGCGGTCGCCTTTTGGCATTGGTGTAAAGTAGCACAGCAGCGGAAGAATGGGCGAGCCCTGGCATACTAGGAGCCGCCGACTAAAATCACGTCGTTAAATCTCTCCCATGGCACAAGTCTGTGTATTTCAGGTCCAACCAGCTCTCAGAGAGGAGCTTTCCTCCGTCTCTGTGAATACCTGTCATTATCTCCATGCTGTGTGGAGGTGCAGCTGTGATTCAGGCCCCTCCACTTACAGCGGATGTGGGCCTAATCCTGGGGTCGGCCTTTTTTGTGTCGTTTTCCACCTGCCGCTAGCAATAAGGGGAAACCGGCATACTTCCAGCTTGGCTTTAGCCACGAGTGCATGACGGAACGGCGGCTGTACAGGTGCACTCTTCATCGAGGTGACTCGTACATGGTGGGACCACTCTGGTTTCCAATGCCCGCACCTCAAATGGTTCCAGGGGCTTCTGGGTATGAAGACAGCTCTGCCCACATCTCCTCGCTCAACCAGAGAGTCGTCTCCTGTGCCGTGCTGTGACTCCCTTTTGTTCCGGGACTCTCTGCCTTGGCCACGGAATGTCAGCAGCAGCTCGTCTGGAAAAGTCTCATGTGTCAGCGGTTACCCCCTGAGGGAGTGGATGGAATGCACGCAGGGGAAAAGCGGAATGATTTAGGATTGTCATGGTGGTGTCTCAGAGCTGTTACCGTGTGAACAGCTTTTCTGGGCTGGGGGCTGTACAGGTGACCCAGTCTGTCCTCAGGGCTCTCCTTCTGACACGTTCTTCAGCGGAGTCCTCAGAAACTGGCCTCCTGGCTGCGAGTGGGCGGCCATTGCTAATAGGAGCAGAAGTAGCACAGGGAGAAGGTCTATGGTTAGGCTTAATTGCAAAAGACCTGCTTGATTTTAGACTCTTTATGAGATCCTTGTGGTGAGGGAGCAGTTTGTCACCATGGAGATCAATGGTGGGGTGTTGTGTGTCTGTGGGCGGTACGGGCCATTATCGGCCCAGTGGAACCGCTCATTTAGGGGACTTTGGGAGGTGATCAGCGTTCCCAGTGTGCGCTTAACCCGGGTTTTGCAGGCATGACTCTGTCGCCAGAGGCTTTGATGTTCAGTCACTAACAGCTAGGCTTCAGTAGCACTGCAGAATTATCTTGGGTTTTACATACGCAGGGATTGACGGGGGGGGAGTGCCGTAGCCCCCTACCGCACACCAATCAGACCTGACCACATGTCAGTCAGACGACGCTGTTTCTAAGGTGGAACCCTTTGTGATCCGCATCTGACAGATGGTTTCGGTACGACACTGATACCACAGATCGCATTTACCTTCTTTAGGCATTTAGCTGCCATTTTGCGGAGAGCCTCCCCGGTGCCTTCGCTCACGTAGCCTGAAGACGTTGTAAATGTCAGACCCGTTTGCCAAAGCTGTTTTGAAGAGAACGGAGTGAGAGAAGATAAAAAAAAAAAAAAAAAAAAGCCTCGAGCAGACGAGTTAATTAAGGCCCGTGGTGAAATATGAGATTTCAGCATCTGTAGCTTTCGTCACATTTCCATGAACCCGTCTGAAATATCACGCAAGCCTCTGCCAAATTACCTTAATTAGTGTTTTTAATTAGTGTCATTGCATGACTGGGTGACGCTCTCTGTGGAAACGTTCGGATGAAGCGGGCCCGTGTTGTTGACGTGCGGATTTTTCACCAGCGCGCGGCGCGTTTTGGTTTACAATCACCGACCTCTCTGGGGTGATGTTAGGGTGATGTCAGGCTGAAGGGGCACGGCACAGAAGGCCCGGCGAGGGAGCAACAAGAAGCAGCTGTTTGTTTGGAAGATGAATGGGAAGGCTGTTGGACGATCGCCTTGGGACTGGGAATTCTTCAAGAGCTGCTGCGGTGCGTGAAGCGGGACCCAGCAAGACCAGGTGTGCGCTGGTGGTGCCGCTGTGAATGTGTGGATACTGACAGACTGTCTACCATCCTGCACTGTTGGCCAGGGTGACTTCCATACCCCTCTCGGCTTTGCCGAGCCAGCCTCCTTGATTCGTAAGGCTTATAAAGACCGCTGGTTCCTCCTAAGTGGTCATTGCAGGATCCCCCTCAGGTGGTCGATTTCTTTCCTTTCGGCAGCCTTGGAGATCGGCCCTAATTCTGTAGTTCTGGTGATACCAGTCAGTGAGCCAAACTCACCCAGCAGGTCAGTCCATGCCGGGATTACTCTTGCTCTGCTTTCCCCATTGTCTTCTGTTCTACAAGGGCACAGACTCGGGTGTGTGTACTGCTCCCAATGCCTTCCCGGATAGAGTAATGAACACATGGCCGGCATGGGTGACTGTTATTATGGGATGAGCCACCCACGACTGCATTCCTGCTCGGGTGTCATCGATCCTCTTCACGCGCTTGCACACGTGTCCACTCCCACCGCAGGCAGACATGACCATCCTCCTGGTTGCCGGGTGGAGGCACCTCATCGGTCTAGCAGCAGAACCCCGAGGCTGCCTTTCAGATCATCTCAGCGGGCTCCTCAGGTTGTTCCTTGCAGAGGCAGGGCTTCAGGCATGATGCCATGTTTCAGTGTGACCGAAGAACCACATGGGGCTCTGCCTCCAGAATCAGTGCCAAACCCACAGGAGTCTCTTCTGTCAGGGGTGGTGAGAATGACTGCTGATGTTAAGGAATCCAGGCTCTGGGATTCTAAAGCACAATTGGGGGCCTGAAAGCAAACAGGTGCATCACCCTGGAGCTTCGCTGTTGTGCCCTTGAGCCTCATTGCTGTTACATAACAAACAAACAGACATACAGTGGGAGGCTGACGTTCTTTCTCATGTAATCTAAAGACATCATTCTCTCTTGTGTGTGGGAGTGGCCAAAGGGCACACGGGGCAGTTATGCAGTATCTCAATGCCCGCCCAGTTTATGGTGATGTCTGGAAAACAGAGCCTTTGCATTTCTGTCTAGTTTTGACATTTTGTGGTGCGGTTTCACCTAAAATAAAGTAGTGGGCCATGGACAGCAGGAGTTCTGCCTGCTTAATTATAGCCCCCAGCAGTTTGTAGGTGAAGAGACGTGCAGGGGGTTGGGGTCCCATGCAGCCTTGGATGCAGTCATGCAAGACAGCTCTGCCAAGGCGTATAGAGGACAGCTGTTAATGCGCGCGCGCACACACACGGCAGAGCAGGTGTGACATTTGGTCTCGGCATTTCAGTCTCTCCCACACTCTCACAAACATGCTCGACAGATGGACGGACGGACAGACGGACGTACAGACTTACAGATCCCAGCAGTAGAGGAACGTAAACAAAGCACAAAACACATTATGAAGTATGAAGACAACTCATAGTGCAAACAAGGTCAGGAAGTAATGAAATAAAATAAATGACCAAGGGGTCTACGTGTAATCTACTTAATCACGCGTAGCCATGTAAAGCGTCGCTGGCTATCTTTAGATGCTGCTCTGGCATGTGTTATGGCTGGGGTGAGGGCCTGCCAAACAGGACAGGGAAACTGATCCCCAGCGGCACCTCTTAGTGCACCACGGTGGCATGGGCCGGTGGTTAAACATGGTTAAAGAGAGCGCCCCCTGGAGAAGATTGGTAGAAATGATGACGACATTCTCCAGTTTCGACACCATCGTCCTCCCTGTAACTCCCATCTACACGATCCCATTTCAAAAATCCCATCTATCAATAAGAAAATACTTATTAAAAAGTTTCTATTTTCTGGGTACCTACTTTTCTCACATTTTTAACAGGACGTTCTCACCGAGTCAGCAAACTCACAAAATGTGTGCTGATAGCAAACTTATCCTGAGCCCCTCCACACGTTCTAATGAGACGTCTGACCCTCAATTCCACGCCCACACTCCTTGAACGAACAGCTCCCTCGCAGCTCCGCTCGCAAGGCCCCTGTCACATTCCAGGCTAACATTAGCTCCTCCCTCTCTGACTTCCCCGCAGCCATGGCTTTGTTAACCTCGACTCGTATCTCTCTGACCCCATTTGTGCCAGCTTTATGTCTCGTGGAGAGAGACACTTATTTGTATCTCTGGCTGCCTCAGGCGTCTGCAGTTTAATCTCTTCTTGTGCCCACATTTCCTGTCAGGAATATAGGTGTTTCTTGAAGCATCCTAGCAGAATCTCTCTCCATAAATTTTTATAACAGGTGAACTGATTTGGCCCCGCTGACTGCTTTTGTCATTTCATTTGTCAATTTGTTTAGTGAGTGAAGTCAAAGCAAAATGCTATTAAAATGATTGCAAATGTATATATATTTCTTTCTAAAGGACATGACATTTTTGTTCCTGATTCGTAAATAACGATAGGTGGGTAAACCTTTTAGAGGTCATCCACGAACGCCACACCACAAGGGGTGTGTGATGCCTGAGCTGTCTTACCCTGCTGAGTCTCAGCACCGTGTTTTTGCTCTCTGATGGCTTCTTCCACATCTGTCTGAGGGTCAACTCCTTTGAGTGTACCGTCGGTGTGGGGGCCTACTGACATTTGTCGCGTGGGATGTGAGACATACTGTCACTTGTCATGAGGGGTGTGGGGGCCTACTCTGTTATATGATTTGGCGGGGGTCTACTTTCAGTGGCATGATGAGTGTGAGGGTCTACTGTCATTGGTAGGGGTGTAACGATGCACTCAGTTCACGATTCGATATGGTTCACAAAATTTGAACGTGTTTTCCCTCATACTAGAAAGAATGCTTTAATTTCTAAAGTGTTAGTTATGATCCAATAATATACATGGTAAAGTGTGGAACGTAAAAGATAAGTAGGCTATAAACAATTTAACTTCATTTTGAAGCATGGGCAGGGCTATTCTTTCTGTCAGTTGAAAATAAAATGAATTTGTCACTTAAAAAGTTAAGAACTCAGTGTTAGATTCTAAAAAGGGAAATATTTCTTAACATTTCTTAAAGTCACTTTTTGGGGGAAAAAAAAAAACTAAAACATGAAATTAAAAAGCTATGTCTACACTACAATAAAATAAAAAGTGTGACTACACTACAATACTGACAGATTTTTGGGCAACAACCTCTTGTGTGACCCAACTCCCATTTTGCATTCAGTCAATGTCTAGGACACTGACAGGTTCCTGTGCAAAAAAATCAGCATATCCACATATGCTGATTTAGGCAGAAGATAGGTAGAAGCTGGGATCTTTGAGCATTTACAATATCACCTGCAGTTGAAAAAATCCATTCACTTGGAACAGAGGTCGCCGGAACTGTGAGATATGCCTTGGCAAGAGGGGAAAGCAGTGGTGTTGTAAGTGATGCATCATGTTAGTTGTGCTACCGGTTGTGTAGGGCAATATTTTTTTACAGTCCTTGCAAGTTGTTCTCGTGTTGTCTGTTACCTTTTCGCCGTTCTCCTGTCTAGTTGCGCTGAAACCAAAATGCTGCCAAACTTCTGGTTTAAAAGAAGATGAAGCTTCCACAATTTTGACTTCTTCCGTCAAACTCGTTTCTTCTGTCCGCTGCTAGTGACTAGCTCATTTGTTGTTAGCGTATCGCTAACAACATAGCATATCGAGTCCTGTTTGCACGGCAGCGCACCATAGATGGACATAGATTGCCTATTGGCAATTAAAGCACAAACACTCAGTAAAAGGTACACTTGGCAACACCATGCAACACGGCTTAAACACTGCGATATGTATCGAAACATAATTGAATTGCACACCCCTAGTCATTGTTGTGAGGGGCCTATTGGCAGTGGCATGAGGGGTGTGGGAGCCGTGTGTTCATTCTTTTTTATGAGTTTACTTGAAGTTAACTTTCAGGAGGGGCACAGAGGCTTAGAACCATCTCTCCATTGCCCTGCACCTCTAGGGTTGAATTCCACCTTTACCCTGCATTGTACACATGCATTGTGGACTAACTGGCCTGTCCATATTGACCATAGAGTTTGATTGTGAGTTTGTGTGACTATCCCCTGGCACTTTATCCAGGCTGTCCCCATCCTGTGTCCTAGGCTGCCTGGGAACTGCTCCAGGCCCCCCCACAACCCTGGATAGAATTAAGCGGTTTGAAATATGGATGGAGAAATGGAATTTTCAGGAGGAAATAAAATGCAATAAAATAAGAAAAGATATGCTTACTGTACTGGGAGGTAGTTACCCACCTATATATAACTAACCTCTCTTAATAGATACAGATTACAAAAATGTTTGCCATCATTTGAATTTGTGTTTTCTTTTGATTTATTCATAGCAGCTTAAAGCAAATGCAGGGTAACAAATAAGCAAGCCTGATGCAGCCTGGCCGTGAACGCTCAGTGTCGTAACTCATTAGCCAGCTCGGGAACCTGGTGAGTGGTGCTGACAGGTATCCCATTGTTCATTGCCATGCCAACAACAAGGCCCGTAGTGCTGTCCCACCTTTGTGCAGGTCCAGTTTTACCCTGTGTGTGACTGCTGTACACTTCATTTCCCCTCTGCGCTGTGGTCTGTGAGCGGTGCTGACTCCACTGGAGGAGGTGAACACAGGACAAGCAGTGTGGCAGACACACCGAGTCCTTCATGCCACAGGAGACAGCTGTGACCTTGAATTGTTCATATTGTCCAGCCAGAAGCTCTGCACCAATTCCTCTTTCTGTTGAGATGGCAGGTTTGATCTGTGGATGCTGCACAAATGAACGAAATACTGCAGAGCATTTTTGTGTAGACTCTGTGGTGGCAGGGATGATGTTTTTCTCATTTTATCATTGCCACTAGAAAATAGCACTTTTTTTTTTTTTTTCTAGTCGAGTTTTTCTGCCCCCCATGGCATCACAATAACGACCCAGATCGCTGATAAGAGAGATCGCTGACCTGAGGTCAGTATGAGTCATCACTTTGCTGGCGGATAAAGTGTCCATGGCCTCACTTATTTGCGTTTTTGGTCACGGGGGAAAGATGCTGCTGTTTGTTCACCCACCCACCCCCCTGGTCTGGCAGCTGTTATCTGGAGGTGGCCTACGCTTATAGACTCAAGATTCAGCCTACTATGGGGAGCAAACAGTAACCCTTGGCAGTCCTGAGACCCACAGAGCTTTTGCATGCTCTGGGCTTATCACTAAGGGCCTCCTACTGGCTGCTGTGAAAGTCCCTCAGGAAGCACAACAGGTCGACCTACCGCAACAGTTACGCCTCCCTGCTGAACCAATCAGAACAGTGATGGGGCGAGACTGTCCTGTGCTCTTAGTCATTCTCAGACTCTCTTAACTTCTTCTTGGTTACTTGATCGGTTCCCATTGAGGTAAACCAAGCAGTGATTGACGGCGTGATGTAACTCCACCCACCTTATCCATAAAGTCTCCTTTTTTGGTCATTTTCACATTGCTGTCACAATTATTTCCTTTCTGCAAGAATTTGACTTCATTTATTAGTAACAGTCATCCTGACGGTAGTGTCTCGGAGCCCCGGGCTCAGGTCAGGCCTGTCACCTCAGTGTCACCTCCACAATTGAGCTTTACGACGTGATACCCTTTTGGTGCCGCTGGTGTTACCCCCCGGGGATGAGGGTCCCCACGCCTGGCTGCGTTTGCTAATGAAACTAGGCTGCCATGTAAAAAGAGAAACTGCTGCTGTCTGCGACTGAGGCGGGCTCATGGGGAAACTTTTGATGATCTGTATTTGGATCTCATGGTTCTCCAGACCTGGCCCTGTTGGTCCTGCTGCCTGTCCTGTAAGGAGATCATATCCATTCACTGTTAGGAGGCCAGCTGTGAGCAAACACGTACACAGGCAGAAACACTAATGTGCAAAAACATGAACACGTGAAACAGACAGGATAGGAGGACACCGGTGTGGACACGGCGCCACATTATCCTGCTGTTGTGGTGAAAACACATAGCATAAGGGCGTTCTATAGTAGTAGTTTTGACAAAACATTATGTAAGATGAGCAATTCCAGCTTCAGACACCAGAGGGAGCTTCAGTGTTAAGATCTTGAAGGGCCATTATGTGCGTGATTAAATTGAGTAACAAAGCACGGAAGGTGAACTTCCTGCTTGTAAGAAAAACAGCCTCCCCCCCACCAGCTGCATTCTAATGACGATAACCCTCCATCAAAGAAGTGACCCCCCACGGCTTGATTGCTGAGCCAAGTTTCCAGGCATGGGCAGTGATGGCAAAATTGGCTCCCGTTTGAAGAAGCGGCAGTGTTTCTTCTTGCCGTTGTCCTTTTGATGACGTTTAGATAAGATATAAAATCGCACCGCTCTCTTCTGAGCAGCCAGGCGATATCTTGTGGTGTGTGTGATGGCTCGCTCTTCAAATCAGCGGTTGAAACGCTCAAGCCTCAGCTGCTCTCTCCTAGCCGAGGCATCGTCTGCTCCTTCCAGGTCGAGATGTGGTTTACACTCAGCATATGTTTATTTCCCAGAGTCTCTTCTTCGGTGTTGATCAGATTTAGCCCCACTTTTCACATTGCCCGTCTCCAGCTCCATCTCCTTGCTGCGTTTCCTCTTGCAGTCCAAACTGCTTACGTCGAATTGCACTCAGCGCATTCCCAGTGCGAGCGAGAGTGTGCACACTGCAGCGTCCTCTGAGTCACCACAGACCTGACCGGACAAGTGTACGGTGAGAGGAAGAGGAAAGGACACACATCCCATAAGAGCTGGATGCAGGGTCATAGCAAAACCGAAACGCTCTGGTCCAGTCATCGGTGGGGCAGTCTTAATGAACATGAGTGATGCGGAGGAGGGCCTTGTTTCGTGCTGCTACGCCACTTCCTGTTTCTCTCTGATGCTGCTGTCCAATGATATTACCTCATACTGTCAGAACACTGGCTGACGGGTTAGCGCCAAATGCCGCCGGACGGACAGCCTTTTCCTGAATGGAGAAGCGAAACTTCCAAACCTACGCAAGGTGGGGTTTTGGTGCGTTACCAGTCAGACCAGTTTAACACAGCTTCCAGTGTTTACCGGTTATCGGTTAAATGCGGCTCTGGACGACCCGCCCAGATTCGGTTTTCAGGTCTTATGGCTTCTTCTCACCGCCTCCCCCTGGCCTCCTGAAGTGTCCCAGGGGTCGAAACCTCTCTTGTGTGGATGGGGGCTCTTCTATGTCACTGTGGTTCTGCTGTCGTACGGAGTGACTCTCTACTCGCTGGAGCAGCCACACCTGAAGATCTTTGCCACTGTGCTACATAATGTTTCAATTACCCTCCATCCGGAGATAATGGCTGCTTGCCGGGTGATGAAAGGCTCCTTCACCTTTCCTGCACACTTGGCTAATTTCATCATGACGCAGCCCTGATCGTGAAAGACACATCACTATGACGGCCGGTGGCAGAGCCCCAAGGGCTGTGCCAGGGTCAGGGTGCAAGCGTGCAGTCGTGTCTCACTGTTGCAGGCAGTTTGAGTAGCCTCCCCCCCAGCTCTTCACTGAGTTGGTCTCCATGGTGCTGCAGGAGGAGGTAGAGATGGGTATCTATGGGGCACAGGGGGTGCAGTCTCAGGGAATATAAGGGTGTGTTTAGCACATTCCCCACTGGTGGTCTTGTCCTTATGTGGTGTGAAGATTGGGTCGTCATTGGGCGATGTGCTGTTGCTCTCATGTTCTTTCTGAACAAAAAAGGTCTGCTTTAGCAGACATTAAAATGTTACTGTGTAACGTCGACACGGTGAGACATGAGAGAGACACGAGACGCAGTAACAAAAGCAAAATCATGCAAAGATTGCTCAAATTAAAAACACACGCAAAACGTGCGTAGAGACAGGTACTCAAAATGGATAAGCAAGTTGGTGGAGTGTTCAGATGAGACTGGCGTGCGGGGTCGGCTTCCTGCTCAAGGTGGACGTTCTCCTCCGAACTCCTTGAGGGGACATGGCAGAGCTTCTCCGGGCTCTGAGCGTGCAGGAGGGCACCAGGTCAAGGAGAAGCACATGATCTGGGGAACTCGGCTGTCAGAGCCTTGGCTTTCGAGGGCAGCGTGCTGTCACGGAGCTGGGGGACAGGGCTGGTATGTCCACTCTGACCTGGAGACATACCGGGTCTGTTTTGGGTCACCACGTAAATGACCCCGCAGCTGGGCTCTTTGTCACTGCGTACTGCCATCCCTCATGTGGTCACTCAGGCCCACATGGGACCCTGATGGTGGCGACGGTGCATCTGAGGGGGTGGGGCTATGCCTCCCTTAGTAACTGTTTTCCCTGTTGTGTTTGTGTGCATATGTCAGCTACGAATGTGGTGTGAAAAGATTTTTATCGTGCACCTTGACGACGGTTGCCAGGGTGGCGTGCATGCCCATGATTGGCTGTTGATAGCAGATGAGCTGGGAAGCTGTCCCATTCCGACTGCCTGCAGGCAGCATCCTGACTTGGTGATGTGCTGTTGTACCCTTGAGGGGACCACTGATCGTGATACTAAGAATAAAATAATAAGGCCATCATTTTTTGATCGTCTGTTTTACAAACCCGCCGACCCGACTGATTTCCTGCTGAAAAATAAATAAAATGGCATTCATCGTTTTTATTTTTATTTTCCCCGCCGACTTCACATTTTTGGCGCAAAGAAAAATTGCTAGTGTATTCTGTAAAGTACGGTACTATTACCCCGTCTCTGATTGGCTAATAATAGCTCCCTCCGGATTCTGCGGTCCTGTCGTTCGGTACACTTTCAAATATGGCTACTGCGATTGTTAGGCGTAGTTATGGCTGCTTCTCTGTCTACATTCTACATGTTCCCGAATAAACTGATTCAAGTATTTGAAAGGTCCTGAAAACAGAAACCGATGATGATGATGATATCATTATCAGCGATGTTGTTGGTACAGTGTTACCATCGAATGTGCAACTCAAACAGGTTTGTGAAAGTCAGCAGGAGGCCGTAGAAACAGAAACAGACTTCGACACTCCTGTTAAAGTTATCAGTGATCTCGGTTTAGGGTCACGCTTATTACTGACGGTTGAAAATGTTGCCAGTGAGGAGAAGGAAGAACAAGAACCGTAAAATGCATTTGACATGCTGATGTGGGTTTTTTAAATTTTTTTTTTTTTAACTTGCCCGACCATACATTAGACACTTTTTTAAAATTTGTGCTGACCAACCAATCTGTCTTTTTTTGTGTTTGGAATTTTTCGGGAAACAAACTTAAAAAAACAATGGTCTAAGCTGTAGGCTACACTGTTATAACAATGTAACAAGCTGTTAACAGAGATGTAGTTAAAGGCAGCGATTGGCTATGGAAGGGGGCGGGGCTAATCACAGCAATCTAATCTGACAGTTCTGTTTTCCTCAGCAGTACCTTCCATTAAGCAGTTGGTGTGGGGGGTGGGGTTTAGGAAGGTTTGGTATGGGTGTGGTTTGTTTTTCTCGGGCCGCTCAGAGAGGGTCCAGCTGTCAGATGATGCGTAAAGGTGAGAGAGGGTGAGACGCCGACATGCAGATGGTCAGGTGACATTACAGCACAGGCGTGCATCTGTCGCACGAGTCCAAGCTCAGGCCGGGAGACAGGATGAGGCTTAAACTGCCCCCCAGGCAGGAGAACCATTTGGAGTCACAGAGCATCGTGACAGTGAGCAGACTGGGACCAGCACGTGACATCTTGGGTTTGTAGTGCCATGTGAACGTCACCTTGCAGTTGAGTTGACCCAGTTATATGTGAAGACAGAGGGAGTAGCCCCCCCCCCCCCCCCCGAGGAACCCCGGACAAGGATGCGTGGGGGGGGGCCCCGGCAGAGGGGCCGCTGGCCTTTGGTTTACCCATGAGCAGCAGGGCCAGTACCCCAGGACACTCCTGACAGCCCCCCCAGCCCAGACAGATGGCGAGCGGCTGCTCCACTCCAGCGAGGCCTACCCAGCAAACACCCCCCCCCCCCCATCTCCGCGGCTACCTTGGAGTCGTCATCGGGCCGGGTCACTGGGGCAGGTCGTGTTATTGCTACACGGTGTCCCTCACCAGCTGATGGCTCTGGCCCCCACGCTTGCTTTGCACGCTGTTTACGTGGGGGCACTTTCTGGTTCCTCTCCTGGCACCGGCCACAGGGTTATCACCTTCCTGCCCCGCCCACTGCAGGGAGACCGTCTGCTAACGAGGGCCGGGCCAGGCCGGCAGGTGGACGAGTGTTGAGGCGGTAATTAAGCCGCTCCTTGCCCCCACTTCCACCCCCCCACCACCCCCGATGATATGAAACACACACGCTCCCCCCGGCCAATCACATCTATGACGAAATCTGCACTCGGCCGCTAATGTCTTGTCAGGCTTCGAGGGCAGGGCCCCCACCTTGCCGCTCATCACTACAGACAGATGCACAGTGGCTAATGGCTACCTTCTGTATGCATCCAAGCAGATGGTAGTTCAGCACAAATTATACTCCGTTTGGGGAGAGGCCGCTCTGACTGTTTAGGAGATGTGGGTCTCTGTTTTGGGGTTTCCTGAGCTCACCGCAGCAGGGGAAAACATCTCTGCCTCATCTCCGCCCACTCACTCGTCTCAGTCGCTCTGGCTGTCGCCGAACGCGTCCCAGCCATTTTATGGATTCCGCGAGCTTTGTGTAAAGCACCAGATGTCTGTTGTGGCAAGGTGAATTTGAGATCTGTCAGTGTTTCTGAAATGTTGATTTCACATTTGTTCCTCGCCTTTTTTTTTTGTTGCGTAAATAAATGTGCTTTCCTCATCTCACTGTGGTGCATGTTACACTGTTTGCTCATCCGATGCTTTCTCTCAAACAGGATTAAAAATGTTGCCGTTTCAATACATCACAGGTATTTTTACAACATGAATAAGGGTTCCACTAGTGATGGGACAAATGAGATTTCAGAACCTGTGCTGGGTGGGAGTATCCCGAATTAGCCAATCAGTGCTGGCGATTTTGACGCCTCATTTGTCACTTTGCTAGGTTCAGCTGTACAGCACTGCCACAATGGAACAGGTCTGTGCCGCCCTCCTGGTACCCGATTGTCTTGTGGTCTGACTGCTGGCCTGTGAATGATGATGGATTTCCAACCGGCTCTGTGTCAGAGGATCAGAATAGTCACATCATCCGACAGGACCTTTCAGTTTTACTCACTGGAGACGTCTAATGTCAGAAGGAGGGTAAGACGCAGTCTGGGTCTGTGCTGAAAGTGCATGTTGACTCTTTTGGACATGCAGGAGATCAAATCTTTGTGGTTTGTTTATGTGTAGGGGCTTTTCAGATGGTTGGATGTTTAAAAGCCAAATGTCTTGAAATGTGGAGGCAGGTGCGAGACTTTTATCAGTGCCGTCTGGGGTTGTTTCCTGGAAACAGAAGCGATATTATTTCAGCACGCCCACAGACAGGAAAGTACCAATCCCAGAGTCTCCCCCGCAAGCGGATGCCCAGTCATCACGGTTGATCCTCGAGGGAGACACCTGACTGCCATGGTGGTGGTGGGGGGGGGGGGGGCTACAATATCTCAGCAGTGTAGGCCAGCAGTATGGGCTCTTGGTGACCACGGAAACAGAGAGACAGACAAACACACACCACAGACACGTGCTTTTTTTTGTCCGCTAATCTCCCCTTAAGGGCGTTGAGAAAAAAGTGTGTGGGCTACTGGCCAACCAAAGATCCCGACATACTCTGAGTGTGACTGTGTACACGCGTGACTGTGTGTCACAGGCATCACGTATGGATATGTCTCGCAGTTACTGATTTTCATGCAAACTTACGAGACTCCGGTGGCACCGTATGCTTGTTCTGGCCGCCAGCCGCTCGATCCCGGGACAGGAGCCGTGCTGTCATTGCCTCTTTTAACTGGCTCATCTTCCTCCCACCCTCCCACTCAAGCCTTCTCCAAAGCAGTTTCTCTGCATTCTTCTTCCTTTCCATAGTCAACCTGCAACCGTCAACACCCCTCTGAGGGGGGGGGAGTCTTCCTCATGAATATTCATCCTAACCCCACCCCCTCCCACAGAAATGCAGAGTTTTTCAATTAAATTGAAAAAAGAATCTTTTCCATCGGGCCTTGTGGGTGATGACGGCTGGTGGAAGCGCCTGGCTGTGGTGCCTGATCGAAGCCGGAATCCCCATCGCCATCTTCAGCTTCAGAGCCGCATGTGGGTCACGATCAGTTTTAAAGGGGCAGCTCGTGTGTGCTGCTTGCGGTTGTCAAGGAGACGGCTTTTATTACATCTCAGCCTGAGGGCCGTTGTGTTTATCCAGGGTGACGATGAGGTGGCATGCGGCCCTTGTGTAGTGAGGCCCCTGCTGTGCATCGCTGTCCCCTCACTCTGCCTTCTTCCAGAACCCCCATCCCCATTCTACTGACTTCCTTACCAGGTCTCCCCCGCCACTGGCTCCAGATCACGGAGGTCTGACTTGGTCCAACAGGGGCCACGTTCTGTCTGATTTCGTGACACAGATGCTGTGGGTTCCTCTGTGGAGTGTGCGCTGTCACCCCCCCAAACCCGTTTGATGCTGAAGCTGTCCTTCTGGGTTTGACGTGGCCACCTTCTGCCTGCTCGCTTCAGCAGTTAACTGGCCATCACTGCCTCTGTGCTCCAGTGACAGCCCCAGAGAAGAGCTGGCTTTTGGTTATCAGACGAAGAGTGTTTGCATTCTCTGTGAAAACTTCTCTTCATAACAAAGGGTTTGCCACTCTTGTTTCCAGCATGTGTTTACTCTGCGTGTTGTATGTGTTTGCTGGCGGGCTGTTTGACGGTTTTATTAGCCTCAGACATACCGGATTCACATACTGAGGGCTGTTGGACTGAAGTGAAGTGTATCATTTTGAATATAACCTGCATTCTGGGTGTGAGGAGCCAGTGAGATCAATGTGTGGTAGGATTCCTCAGATGGGTAATTCACCTGTTCTCTGATAACCAGAGTAACTGCCACGTTCATGCTGGTGGTCCCCGGTAATGCTAGTGACTGCCTTTGTTCACAGGACTCCTCGGGACCTGAACCTGTGGCTGGGTGCAGCAAGGCAGTGGACTCCGCCCCTCAGACCACCTCTGTGGGAGGGACCCAAAAGGGAGGCCACACCTTTGAGCCGGGAGTCAGCTCCACCCATTCTGTCCTGCACATTCCAGGGACCGAGGGAGTAGACCGGCCACCTTCCAGTGAGTCCCCAGGCACCGCCGCTAGCTTTTCATGCTTACCCCTTAACTCCCAAAGTGGTTAACAGCATACTATAAGTCAATTGGCAGGATCAGACTGAGGATGTGGATATGATTGGTTGAGTCACCAGGCAGTTTGATTTGATTGGCCGAGTCCCAAAGCTGAATGACAGGAAATGCTGATATTTTGGTCTGAATGCCAGCGGTGTGAATATTTATAGTGGTTTATATTTTAGTGTAGATGTTAATTTGTATGGATACATTAAGCTGTCACCTGTCCATGTATTGATGCACATCATTAATATTTTAGGGAAGAAATATGTCGCCATGTCCCCAATACGTAACCTAAATAATCTGTCAGAGACACTTTGATATGATTTAATGTTATGAAATGAGATCTGACGTACCCTCGATTTACCGCTCCACTCTGTGAAGAGTCTCTGTCAAATGTGCCGTTCTTCTCTGGGCCTTGCAGCGTTATTAATAGGCATTAATTACCAGATGGCTCTCTCACCTTTACTGCTCCCATCGCAGTCTGCTGGCTGACATGGAGGACCGTAATCCTCCACGCTCTGCGTGTGTACTGGAAAACAGCCATGGGGAAGAACACTTTTCCTATAGAAGAAGACAGCACATGCGTGTGTGTGTGGGAGGTGTATGTTCAGCCTTATCTCAGTCTTCAAATATCATTTGTAAAATAAACATGACGTGGTGACTTACTGATATCTATCCATGAGGCCTTGAGATGCTCCACAGTGTTTTTTAAACGTGAGGCAGAGTCACACCTTGAGATTTGTGGACAGTGATACTTCCCAAAAAATTTTGCTTAGAATTGCCTTTAGCTAATGATTTTAGAGCCGATTTAATAAACAACACCTTTCAGGATGAGGCTTAGCCATTTAAATCTATAAAAAGTGTCGTGTGTCATTCGTCTTCTGACTTTGTGTCATTATTTTTTTTTTTGGTTTCGAATTTCTTTGTCAGTGTTTTTAGGCTGAAGTTAATCATTTTTCTTCATCCTTTGAGTAATGATCTGCGTAGTTAAATCCATTGTTGGTATTAAACAGCTTAAGTAGCTTTCTCAAAGGTACAAGAAGAACTTGTATCGTGGGATGTGTGCCAACAACGTTAATTGTCACAGACTGACCAAGAGAACTCGCCCAGGACGGTGAGTTGATCAGGTCAGAAGCGGTCATCACAGCCAGCAGCACAAAGTGAATTTGAGATGACAGGCTTTTCTTGAAGACAATGCTCCAGTCAGCCTTTGGGAGCGTTACCTCACAGCAGTGTGCCGTCCATCGTAAACGAGAGCTGTTAGAGCGTGTGACCGCACCTCTGCAGCTGTATGACGTCAGATTTCTCACTCCTTCCTAGGTCTTACTACTTAACCGATGTCGTAGTAATTCACTCCACATCAGATTTGGAGTGTAGCTCAGGTGCTAATTAAAATCCCCGATGACAGGTCCCGTCCCCCTCTCTGGTAAACGTGCCTCGGCCCACATCTCCTTTGCACCGGCACTTTCCACCCGGAGGGATCACCGTCGCGTATCACGAAACGCTGCGGCTTCAACAAGATTCAGCTAAACCGGGCTTCCAATCACATCTCCTCGCTAACATCACCATATGGCTGATCTGCAGCTCGCACGCAGTAACCGTACACTACTTGTATTTTTAGACTGACTTTCTGTGAGGCTAACACACTGGATTTCACATCGTTACCCAGATTCCTCTGTTATACAAATCTAAAGGTATTGCATGTGGAGGAAACCCTTATTCCTGTAATGGAGGATGGTTAGACCAAATCTCATGGCAGCTGTGACTTTAGCAACTTTCCTGAAAATGCCACAGTCTGTTTGCAAAAGGAAAAAAACCTTTAAGACTGTCCAGACCTTACACAGGAAGCCACCCATTTCCCTTCTGAGTGGGAAAATGTGGGCAACACTGTTGCCGAAGATAGTAGGACCTCTAGCTCAGGTCTAGAAAGCGGTACTTCATAAACATAGTTAGAGTGAAGCAACACATGGCTTCAGAGTTATGTGTTGTTATACACACAACTATGTGAGAGCTCTTCAGCTGACTGCCAGTTGTTTCACGTTGCAGTTGTTTGTGGATCTGCCAGCAGAGGGCGCCATACTGACTGGGGGGAGTCTGTATGCCTGGCCAATTCTAATGATACAACAGAGGGACGTAGGTCTACTGTGGAGGGTGACACTGCCCCCTGGATGCAGACTGCATTGTTTATCTGAATAATTGCGAAGATGAAGGTGTTATGTGATGCGTTTAGTCTGTTGTGTGCCTCTCGTGTGTGTGTGTGTGTGTGTGAGAGAGACAGTGAGAGCAAGCTAGCAGAATCTGGCATTTAGTCATTAACCATGTGCCCCCCCTTCGCTGCCCCTGTGCATCTGAATTCAGAGAGCAGTGGGGCGTCTGACGGCAGAGAGCTGGTTTGTGTACCTTATAGCTTGCAAATTAAAGGCATGAGGCCAGGGCTTCTGCATAGCCTGGCTCCCTTGAGTTCACAGACGTGTGGCAAGATTGACCCCGGCCCAGGGTAGTGGGGTGCCTTGAGCACACACGGGTGGTAGAGGAAGGCGACCCGAAAGTCTCTGCTTTTCCGTCAAACGGCGGCCTACAAGTCAGAGTCCTGCGGTCAGAGAGTACTGTACCGCGACTTGGAAAATGAAAGCAAAAACCACCTGGGCGGTTAAGTTTGTGGGCCAACCGATTGACATCTCCCCGGATCATTGTACAGTGAGGGCAGTACCGCTTGGTGCGGAGTGTTCGTATCTGCTGCTCTGAGGACAGGAAGCGGTGACCATTGTCGCAGTAGCACAGGGTGCTATACAGGGCTGCAGAACAGGAAGGAAGTCATCGCCGTGGTGGAGGCAAAACCAGAACACAGGTTTGGCTTCTCAGTCAGCTTCTCTCGCACCTGTGAAGGCAGTGCTGCATGACAGGGGATCTGCATCTGCACGAATCCGCTCCAGGCAAGGGGCCACCCCAATGGATACGTACAGGAGGGGCTGGAGTCAGCCTCGCTCTGGTGAGGAAGTTCGACGTGTGCCACCCTCTTGTCTGAGATGATACCACCTACCGTCAGGTGACGCTTACAGCTGGCAAAACAGGTTCTGGTGTGGCTCATGGACGGCCACCTGTCGTGAGTTATTGTGTTTGCTGGCAATCGGGTATTTTCATAAATGCTGAGTTTTACTGCTTGGATTTGCATACCTTTTCATACTTGTCTACAGGGCGCGTCTGTGTGCTTGTGTTTGCGTGAGTTGGTTTTTCTCTGTGGGGTGAAAACAGAGCAGGGCCCCTTGGGGGGGTGCATTGGAAAGCCCCTTAGCGTTAGCTTAGCACTGCGGTCTACATTAGCAAGGGAACAGAGGAAGCATGGTGCTCTGCTGGTGCGGCATCTGGCATCACTGTAGTCCAGTAATACCCCAGTGTCATTTTTAAACTGGTGAATAAAGCCTGCATCTAGGATGGAACTCCAACCTTGGAGTCGCACTGCAGATTGGAGGAGAATGAGCGACAGTGTGTGACGAAGAGGGCGCTGGAGAGGCCTCGCAGCCCCACCTGCGCTGTTGTCTGGGCAGAGTGCCGTTGCAATGTCCGTATTTTCCACTGCAGCTGACAGGCACTCGTTCAGAATGGGAAGGAGAGAGAAAATATCCGAGTGGAGCTGTTGTTTTTTTCATGGGGAAGCAGAGGGTGGTGGTGTGGGGGCAAGTGTTGTTATGAGAACGCAGTTAGACGGAAAGCCGAGGGCCGGGGCAGAGGGAATTAGTGAGGAGACAGTGGCTTGGGCAGGGCGCCGGGACCGTTTTCCTCCCCTGTGGGGGGACGAGGTTACTCTGTAATGTGCGATGGTGGCAGGGCCAGGGGCCTGAGGTTTTACTGCTCTTGGATCCAGGAACAGTAAGAGCCTGGCTGCCAGGGCCCCTGCCGTGGCTCCGCTTCCTTCACTCTGTGAGGCCGGGGGTCCGGGGTTATGTGAGAGCGAGCGTGGTGACTCACAGACCTTCCTGGTACCAACGTGAGGTAATTTTGACCCCCCGTTCAGGGTGTGGGCATGACCCAGCCCTCCGACTTCGGCTCTCCCCCCTGAGTTCCTCACTCTGCCCCCACCCGAAGGCTGAACGGACCCTCTGACCTACGGGGACTGATTCTCTCAGGCCCTGGCTGTTTTGGGTTGAGGCCGTGGCGGCTCCTTGCGGACACGTGGTCACCTTGGTTACGAGCACTGCCCACACAACTCTGAATGGAGCCGGCGTTCCAGGCGTCTGGGCATGCAGATGGCGGGGGCGCTGCCGGCAGGCCACTGTGTAGCCTTTCGCTGTTTGCTTTCAGAGTCGCCGCTGTAATGGCTCTGTCTGCGTTCGCCCGAGGGCCGCCTGCTAAAAACCCAGAAACCACGTAGAATTCCTGGCCCGATCCCAGCTGAACACAGAAGGCCATCAGCCGGACCGCCATCTACTGGCCCTCCCTTACCCTCTGTTAGAGCAGCGCTCTCGGTTCTGTGCGCCCTCTGGTTCTACTGGTTAAAGACCCGTACTGGTCAGCTCCCAGTGAGGAGACACTTAACCCACCTCCAATGGGATAAAGCTAATGAAAGCCCACTGGTTTGACAAAGCGAGCAGTTAAAATAGGGCAGCAGAATTTACCCAGAGGGTCTGTAGCTGGCACCTTGAAGCGCAAACGTTTTGACAGCCCTGTCCAGGAGTGCTGCGGAGACTGAACGAACGCTTTCTTTTTGTCGGTCCCGTTGCGGACTCCATCTAATGTAATGCGCCACGTTACTGTGGTATCCTGCGTGTTGGGAGTGTGTGTGCCTTCCTGTCTTTAAAAGTCTGCTGCGCAGCCTCCACTGCAACCATTAGCTCACCCCAGTAACGCTGAAGGGAAATGTAGGACGCCATCTCCTCTCCCCTGCATCCTGCTGAAACGGGTGACCTGCTGCATCTTGGACCCTCAGACCCTGTAATCGGACGCAGCGGGGCATTCGGGGGAACGTGCAAGCATGCACAAGGACGTGCTGGGAATTCTGCGGGTTCACTGAGGTCCCTGCATGAGTGTGGGGGTCTCATCGCGCAGTCTGCTCCCCTGCTTGCAGCACCACCGGGGTCCGGCCTATGCGCAGCCCACACGTGCCCTCGGACCCTGGGTATCAGTCCGATCCTCTGTAAAGGTTGAGGTTGAGAGGAAGGAGAGCGCACGGACCCTCACGCGGCTTGCAAAACATTTTCTAGCTAAGGCTGACACAGCCACGGAGGCGTGAGCAGATTTCGGGGAAGCGGTGTGACTTGGTGTCCTGGATGCGACTCATGCTGGGTGACGGTTTGTGATTCAGCTGTGATCTGAACATGCAGGAATAAACGTCTGCTGGCGATTGAACTGCCGGTCTGATCAGCCCTCTTAAAAAAAAAAAAAAGCTGCACTCATGAACATTAGTGGGCATCGACCCCGGATGCGACGCCCGCGGCAGGCTGCTCACCCTGTTGTTTATCCGGCCATGTTTTCCAACAGCGTTCGCTGCTGCCGCCATGACTCACACACGCTACAAAACCCGCTCCGCTGCCATGTCCCCAGCGTGACAGATGCACGTCCGCAGTCACAAAAGACGGCCTGCTTGCACGAATGCCCGGCTGGGCCTCCGGAACAATGGCGGGAGTGGCCACGTTTCAGCTCCTCTTCTCTTCGTGGGCGACGGAGGTGAACTCTGAGTACCTCGGTGCCAATGTCAGATTTACGCCTCTGCAGAAGTCACGATTAGAGTGCGGCTGGCAGGATTGACGCTGGCTGGGAGTTTACAGCATCTGTGTCATACTGATATGCAGATAAAGGGTTAGGGAAGTCATCTCACAGCTCGTGTTTTTGTCTCTCTCCATGAGATTTTCTCACCCCTGGGCTTGTATTTACACTTCTGCTTCTGTGGCGTGACCGCCTCGCCGTGCCTCTTCTGTTTGGAGCCCCGTGCCCGAAAGCGGGGTCTCAGAAGCCGGCCCGGTGGGCCGCGTTCTCACCACCATCGCGGGTGACAGATGGCCCGTTTACAGGAGCGCAATGACCTACATGCTTATAGAACACGGAGACATATTCCGGGGATTGCAGTGTTTTCTCAGAGGCAGAGCATATTTGCCTCTGAATGTTCCCAAGTGTGGTTTTGCTCGTGTGACGTTTATTTTATCTTATTTGTCTTTTTTTTTTTTTTTTAATTTTGTGTGTTTTATCTCAAAGAGCATTCTCCCACGGATGAACAGAACCCTGGGTGTTGCAGAGAGAAATGTGGCTCCCTGTCCCGCTGCAGCCCACACACTCTTCACACGCTCTCTCTCACACACACACACACACACACACACACACACACACACACACACACACACACGCTCGCCCACAGACGCGCGCACACACACACAGTGTGAAGTTGTGACATCTGCAGCACTAATTCCTATTACAGTCACACTCACAGAGCTATCAGAGGAAATCTCTGTACTTTAATCTGTCTTTCAGACGCGCATCGCCGGTCAGGGAATGACCATCTCTGTATCTATGTAAGGGTGGGCTCCGAAGATAGTCACAGGGGTGTCAGTTTTAGCCAGAGAGGATGCCACCAGCATCCAGTGGAGCATGAATTCCGATGTGCGAGACAGGAACGGGACCGGTCTGCTTGGGATGGTACGGCCAATATCATGGCTGGTACTTCAAATAGATAGCATGCAGTGTGGTCCAGGTGGACCCTGACCTCAGGAGATTACTCAGCAGGTGCCTGCTGGCCATTTCTCAAGCATGCTCAGCATGTTTGACCGTTCATCAGCATGCATCGTAGGCTTTGAATGTAAGACACCACTGATTTCAGCCTGTTGGGTAAAAATTAGATTAGATCGTGGCTTCATCCACCCAGCAGTCTGTGGGCTGTTTCCTTTATAGCTTATGGAATAAAAACAAACAGCTCTCCACGAGCAACTCTTTCCAAAGAGCCGCTTACTGATTTGATGAGCGTCGGCTCGTCCCTGCTGCCGCCGTTCCTTGCCGACTCATTATCCACGTGATTTCCCAGCATTCTTTGCAAGCTCCACGCCATCCTGTCATCCGAGATTTTTTCCTTGTTTGTTATGGGAGAGCATGTGGCTTTGCATTGTTTACAGCATTTAAAGAGCCCAGCTAAATCATGGTAATTGCGAGTCCGCGCCGTACAAAAGGGTCTCGTGCGACTCCTGTGACGTTTCATCTTCGCGATTTACTGGCCGCAGGCATGATGGGAGGCGACGGCAAAGCTGGATGCGGAGTTTGCCCGTTGTGCAGTCAGCCCCAATGTCACCTGACTTCTCCTCAATGTTGTGCTCATTTGCAGCATTCGCCGTGCTGTAAATTGATTTATAACTTTGTTGAGCTCGGCCTGCTATCTGAGATTGAAGGAGGGATTCATGGGTGATTGCTTTGAGGGGGGGTAATGTTGCACGGCAATAATGCAGCTAGCGGCCGATGAATTGATATCAGATCAACGGCCCACTCGAGTTACCAGCTCTCTCTCCTCCCCTCTTTGGTGGGAAGCACGACTCTTACCTCTGGCTCTACTTCATCACCACCGCCGGAGAGCCTCTGGCTGTAACCACTGGGGTCCTCGTGGGTCGTTCTCTTTCTGTTAGTCACGGCATTCATTTCTCTTCAAGAAGAACCACGGGCTTTGGCAGGGGTGGCCTAAGCACTGCCTGCTGGTGTGGGGACCTGAATATGGCACACATGACGGGAACTTAAAATGTGGGGACTTATCAGGACCCTCGATGCTCCCGAGTGACAGGCACATCACTATATCTTGTCACTGGAACTTCCCTGGACTTGACACCAAGATCCAGTTGGTGTTCCCCTGATAAAGTGCCAGCTGCCTGCTTCGGTGTGTATGTCTCCAGGCATGTAGACCCATGTAACGGACACGCTCTACCGACGTGGTAAAGTGAGGAGTTAACGTGCCACCTCCCCAGGTGAGCGCCGCTACCAAAATGAGCATCAGAGAGCCTGAACGTTTGCTGGCAGGGGCCCCACTCCAAAACCTGTTTCTGAGATGGACCGGCGATTGCCTGCATCTTCTCATACCCCAGGACTCAGAGTTCAGACCCCCATAACTCATAAATGTCTGCTCAGTGAGCCTGTAATATTTATAGGGATACGTTTTTTTTTTCCCCTTGCTGGCCTGCATATTTACCTGTTACATGTCATTTCATGACTTTTAGGAGCGTGCTGAGGTTTTAAACATTATAAAAACAGCTAAGAACTGGTGGTTGTGGTTGGCTGTATGGGTATCACTGAGTAAAGGCTGATTAGGAGAAGGTTTGGTTATGACTCGCTTTAACCATTGATCCAGAAAGACATTGACCTAGACAGTCAGTAAAATATCAGGGCAGACGGAGGCTGCCGTGTTGCGGTGTGCATTGGTTGCACTGAAAAGTACAGACAACTGTGTTCACCGTCATTTCCTGTGCATAAAAAAAACAGTTAAGAACAGTGCAGTGACTGAAAAAGAACCACATTAGGTTATTCTGACTGATTTACAAATAGGAGATTTTTGGCTGAACCATTTTCACCTCATAGGGAGGAGGCTGTCGGTTGGTTGCTGTGGTTCAACGAGACCAACGGCCTGGCCTGCTGAAGGCTGTGTTCCCAGCGGGAGAGCATCTGTACTGAGCTGCCCAGGCTTCCACAGCCCTGCACCTCTCAAGACAGCTCTCATACAAAAGCTTTCAGTGTTTATGCTTCCAGACTCTTATAAGCAGGATGGTGACCAACTCTCTGTGGTAATGCAGCCACACGATTACAGACAGCCATTGGTAAAATGGCCGCAGACGCTCCTTATAAATGTTCGGCAGTAGTGTCGTCGCAGTTCTTATAAACACTCACTAGTGACATGGCCGTGGTCATCGTAAACACTGGCCTGCAATGTCGCTATGGTAACCCTGAATGCCCAACACGGTCCTTTGCGAACACGGGCAGTAATATCCACTCAAGCTCCATGCAAACGTGACAGCAGCGTCTGTGGGCTGAGAGGACGGCTGTTTATGGCCTCTCAACACGTGCTGCTGGCGCCGTTTCCAAGGACAGCATGTATCAAGCAGCACTGAAAATAGCCTATTCAGGTATGAGATTACTTGCCGCTGTAGTTATAAGGTAATTGGGGATTTTATTCCACCGGCGGTGTCATGCCGGCACCACGAATACTTTCAAACTGCTGTCTCAGGGCCAGTCCTTTGCTCCCAATGTCCAGCAGGTGTTGGTCTCTAAGGTGACCTCCCTCACATCTCCCCAGCACCCCGTTGCATTGCTCCAAGGTGCAGCATGTGGTCAGTTTGGCCGGACCACCTCCAGCTGTCTTCTCTCCGTGACTGATTGTGATCTTTCCCCCAGGAATCTCAAACGCTGACCGGATGAGCGCTAGTTTATTTTGTGAGAAGAGCAGTCTGGGTTGGAGTGCAATTGGATCAGAGTTTTGGGACCAACACAGAAGTACAGGAGCCACACAACTGTGATCTTAGCCTGACCCCTAAGCCCTAACATGGTTCTGCGGTGTCTCTAGAGGCTCAAAGCATGGCATTGTGGGTAGACCACCCCACTACATGCATTTGATTCTTCCAATGAGGTAGACTGCCATGAAGCTCAGTAGCATGAAGCCCTGCTGGGCACGCTTTTGGTCTCAGTTCCTGCTCCGTGCCCACACTGAATAGCGGGTAATTATTCCAGCAGCCTGTGCGGCAGGTCTTCACTTACAGACTGCTGCCCCCTCTGCCCCAGTTTTGGCTCATCATGCACTCAACCCCCTCCCCCCGCCCGTGTCGTTACTTTTCGACGGATGTTGTCTTGCCGACAGAGCTGGGGGTGGTGTAGCAGCTATCTGTAACCCAGCCCACCTCCCCCACTGTGAATGCTGTTTTGCTGAAAGAGACAGCCAGCAACCAGGAATCCACCCAGCAGGTGGAACAGGTGTTGGGTTTTCCCTGTGTGTGTGTGTGTGTGTGTGTGTGTGTGTGTGTGTGTGTGTGTGTGTGTGTGTGTGTGTGTGTGTGTGTGTGTTCCTGCTTGCATGACTAGGGAAAGACTACTCCCCCCACTTCCACATCCTGTGACTGGAACCCTGCCTCCCCCGTGCAAATTTGCACAGGTGACCTGCAGTGTTTGCTTAGCTGCCGGCTACCCGTTCAGCGAGGAACACAGAGGTGTGAGAGAGTTGTGGCTTTTCTCGAAAGGGTGGATGTTGTTTTAAACGTTCATTTTCATTTGTGTAACGTAATCTCAATGCGTACTCAGATGAGGTATATGAGAGTGGACCTTCAAGGTGAGCGTGTGTTTGTATTGACGGCTGTTTGTCTGAATACAAACATGCAAAGTGGTATTATCAGACACTGCATTGTGGGGTTTAGGGCTTGTAGAAGTGAAGAGAGGCTTGAGCGTTTTAGGATGGAAACTGTTTACCCCAATGAATAAGCACCCCCCCACCCCTTACCAAGACACAGAATCCCACAAAATTCAGAGAAACAGCGGTTCTCAAATTGCTCAGTTCATCTTCCAACCACAAGGGGGAGATGGTGGGTTGGGTCCCAGACTTTCTGTACAAGGAGTCAGCGGTCACAAATAGCAAGAGAGACTGCCTTTGGCTTTTCAGAGGAGAGATTCCCAGGGGTCTAGTGCTGTTTCCCCCGGTCTGTTCATCTGTGGTTTTTCAACCACCTGAGACAGTCCGCCGCTGTGGTCTTCCGAATTCCACACCCGTGGCTGCTTGAGTGTTTTGCCCTGTAATCACACACTCTTAACTCCACAGACTGCATTTCTTTTACTGATGGGCCCCTGTGTTAAATGATATTTGCTACTGAATAATTCAACCCGGTCAAAGTGATTTATAATTCAGCATTAAGTTAAGTAACTGTGGTGTGTGTGCAATTCTAGCCTCAACCCCCAAGTGTCAGAGAAGTACGCAGCACACTCTAATGGACTCTACATTAAAAGAATACTATGAAAGTTACCATTGTGTATTTTATTTTACTAATTCACCGGGGCATAGTTTGACTTCAAAGTTTGGTGTAATTTCAGAAGTAAACTTATTCAATGGATCTGCAAATGTGGATGGCGTACTCTTGGCGTAATACATGCTTCTTTGATAGCATCAGTGTTTAGTCTGGGTGCATGGGTGAACGAATTCCATGGGGGTCTGCGGAACATCACCCAGGATTGATGCTGACATCACTTCCATTGGGCGCTCAGCTTTCTGCAGAACTGCGTGCATCCTTGTCTGCTAACAGAGTCCAGATGGAAGGAGGGATGACCTCACCGCTGTCGAGGTGAACGGCAGCTGCCTCACAGGGTATGGGCGGCCGGGTCGGGTGTGGACCACGGGAGAGGAATCCTGAGCACGTCACAGGAGATGGAGAGGGAGAAGCTTTATGGTTGGCGTGAGCGCAGGGCAGAGCGGTTACAGGTGTAAAATAGAGAATAAGCTGACAGTAAGTCTTCCCTTTGTGCCGCAAGATGGTCCACCAAGCCTCGTGTAGCTGACGTGCGCATCTTCTGCACATTAGGCTTAGGCTATTCGAACGGCGTGCACGAAACATGGCTCACCGAAGCTCTTCACTCACGTTCTCACATGAATGCAGCCGGTCGCATGCTTTAACCCGCAAAGCTTTCATCACGTTTCAGTGTCATTCTGGTCTACTGGCCAATTGGACTGAGGGGTAGGCGGGACCTGAAAGATCAAACAAGTAGGCAGTAAATAAGCAGGAAGATGCAGTGGAGCCCAGATGACCAGCCATCTTTACAGAGAAAGAACGTGTGAGTGAAAGCTGGTCAATGGAAAAAGAATGCACCTCCCTGTAGAAACATTAAGCAAGGAAGGCAAAATCATACATGGTGGGAATGCATTTGTCATAATTTCATTATGACTCCCTTCCTGGTAATATCTCAACCTGCCATACACTCCTGCCTTCAACCAAACAACTACCAGAACCTTCTCCTGGATCATAGTTCTGAACACATTCTCTGGGCTCGTCTTGACCTTGCGGGTTGTGTTTACATAAGTTGCTACATTATCTGGCCCTGAGAAGGTGATCTTGAAGGTCCAGCTTGCAGACCTCCTTTGGAGGAATCTCACACATTCATCTCCTGCTCAGCCAGATATGAATCCTGGTGCTCCTTATTGCACAGTAAACACATTGATCAGCCTGTGGAAGCCCTGAGTGTTTGAAGAAACCACTAAATAACTGAAGTATGTGGCTTTTAGGAAGCGCTGGACGTGTCCTCCTTAAGCCTGAAGCCCACATGTTTACTGCCCATTCAGCGGTGATTACTGCTGCTGTCCTTGGGCACTAAGTCAGGTAGACCAACCTGCTGCCTGGATGAACATACCGACCCATTACCATGTTGTCTTTCTCCCATCTGGTATTTGGTTGGATCCCAGATGGAGCCAACAGCTCCTGGGGATGAAGACCATTCAGGTCGTACTTTGCGACCATTTGTCTTGAAGCAGAACAGTTTGCCAACTGATTTGCTGAACTTGGGTCTGGCCCACCTTGGTTTAACTGAACCCAGAGTGCATAACTGCCGAGAAGGTAAATGTGGAATATTATTATTCATCAGGCAGTCGGCCTAATTGTTTTCTCGTGAATAAAACATGATGCTTGCATGCTGTAGTGTGACAGTTAAGGTAAAGTTGGCGTTGTGTTTCATGCTTGGTTTTATCGGATGTGCTTTGAACATACTTTGGTCATGTCAGCCTTTTCTGATTATGGTCTCATCACGGGTAGCGTTTTTCAGCAAGGTTCATTGTCTTCTCTCCCTCCATTAATCCTCAGCAGATACTTATCTGGTCAGGGTATTGGTGGTCAGGGGCTGGTCTTAAGGCCCGTTCATGCTTCACACACTAGTACTTTCGCTACCAGCCACATGGACAAAAGTATGTCACTTGAATGTAATTGCGTATGGATGCAGGCAAGCGCAGTGGAGATAGCGTGCAGGTTGAAAGTTGTCTGGCCACACAGTCAAGTGCATGCTGTCGTGTATGTGCTACAATCTACACCGCTCACATACATGCATCGTGCGACTTAGGGAGAACCACATGGGGAAGTGTGAAGGCTCAGCTGCGGACAGGCAGAAGTGCGCCCTGGCCTTAATGAAACTGTAAAGATACGGAACCGTATCTTCTCACCGTGTGGAGAACCAGCACACCAGACCCCAACATGCCAACGCTTCACATGGAGCTGGTTGGGTGGTCTTTGATCCATGTGTGATTTGTATGTATATGCATGTGATAATTGAGGGTGACAAATGTATCATTTTAGTACTGCTGCCAATATGTCACTTGTAGGTGTGCATTGTCCCGGGTACATTCTGAACATATTCTTAATATTTTTTTGCAAGCTAGGCATATTTTTCTATTGGGTGTTTGTCCCATTTTGGCAAATTTAGCTCTTTGAACAGCTCTCCCGGTTTGCTGTTAAATAACCGCCTGGTCTATCAGGTTTTTACAGTAGCATCTTGTACCTGAGAGTATGATGTGAATGTTTTCTTTCACACACATCCTGCCGATGGGAAGCTCCGCGCTAAGCATGTGGTAGCCTCGAAGTGGGTGTGGCCCGGTCAAGTTGAGAACGCTGAGCGAATTTCAGGCTACACCTGTAAAGCCTGCTCCTCCTTGGGAAAGTCTGCTTTTAGTTCCTTATGTTCGTTATCCTAACTATCTTAACGTTTGAAGTCGAGAAGGTGGGAAATTGAGAAAATGAAGAGCGACAGGTGTTGAGTGGCGTTTGAGCCCGGCACCGTGAGTCCTCCTCATCCCGTGACACCCAGTAGTGTTCTTTTACTCCCCTTCACCCTCAACAGCTCTGTGCATATGTCTGCTTTTGTCACTTGGACTGGCCATTGCATGTTTGTATTTAGCTAACGCCAAAAAGTCTGTGCGACTGTATTGGGAACTTTGGTAACTTGATGTTTATTAGGCTGCCAAATAGCTGGCCTTGGCTTGATTTTATCAACTTTTTCAGAGTGACCTTCTGTGGAGCTTTGCTTTGGAATAGGCTGTCAGTTATCTGAATTAAATGTGCTTGAGCTTCAGAGCACCTTCTGCGTCCCATCACGGCATTCCCGTACTGTTAGTGAGCATCAACGTGGCCATACGTTCGCTGAGGGCTGGGGGCTGGGCTCCAGTTTGCTTGCTCAGTTGTTGTGATACAGTACTGTATGAAACGTAGTAAAGTACTGTATAGAGCATAGTGATACAGTACTGTATGACGCATAATAATAAAGTACTGTATGAAGTGCAGTAATAAAGTACCGTATAGAGCGTAGTAATAAAGTACTGTATGAAGCATAATAAAGTACTGTATATAGCACAGTAATAAAGTACTGTATAGAGCATAGTGATACAGTATTGTATGAAGCATAATAAAGTACTGTATGAAGTGTAGTAGTAAAGTACTGTATAGAGCACAGTAATAAAGTACTGTTTAGTGCATAGTGATGCAGTACTGTATGAAGTGTACTAATAAAGTACTGTATGAAGTGTACTAATAAAGTACTGTATAGAGCAGTGATACAGTACTGTATGAAGCATAATAAAGTACTGTATGAAGTGTACTAATAAAGTACTGTATGAAGCGTAGTAATAAAGTACTGTATAGAGCATAGTGATACAGTACTGTATAGTGCATAGTGATACAGTACTGTATGAAGTGTACTAATAAAGTACTGTATGAAGCGTAGTAATAAAGTACTGTATAGAGCATAGTGATACAGTACTGTATAGTGCATAGTGATACAGTACTGTATGAAGTGTACTAATAAAGTACTGTATAGAGCATAGTGATACAGTACTGTATGAAGCGCAGTAATGAAGTACTGTATAGAGCATAGTGATACAGTACTGTATGTAGCATAGTAATAAAGTACTGTATAGAGCAGTGATACAGTACTGTATGAAGAATAATAAAGTACTATATGAAGCGTACTAATAAAGTATTGTATGAAGTGCAGTAATAAAGTACTGTATAGAGCATAGTGATACAGTACTGTACGAAGCATAATAAAGTACTGTATGAAGCGTACTAATAAAGTACTGTATGAAGCATAGTAATAAAGTACTGTATAGAGCATAGTGATAAAGTACTATATGAAGCATAGTAATACAGTACTGTATAGAGTATAGTAATAAATGCTAGGGCTGTCAAAGTTAATGGATTTGTGTGTTAATGCGTTAATTTTATTAATTTTTTCTTATAAAATTAATATAATATTAGGACTCAAAGTTAACGTGTTAATGCACTGATGCCATTATTGTTAATAAAATGAAGAGCGTTAACATGTTAATAAATCAGTGTTTCTTAAACTTTGGGTTGCCATCCGATTTGGGTCATGACGCTGTTTCTGCTGGGTCACCATACGTGTTGGCTGTGTCGTTGTGGTCACCCTTTTCTTGTGTGGTACTGTGGTTGTTATTTGGGTCCTCAGATTAAAAAGTTTAAGAAGCCCTGCATTAAGTGACCGAAAATTCACTATCCTTGACCGTCATATTATGTTATATAAAGCATTCCAAAATTATTTATATCACAAATTGCTGTGAAAATATGCCGTTTGTTATGAAACGTTACAAAGTACCATTGAGTTTGGACATTATTATGAAATAGGTTAAATTGATGGAACAGAGCTGTGTTTAATTTTACCGTTACACTGCCTACCATTAATTAACTGATGACCAACTAGATAGTAATGACAATGTACCCTACCACAGAGGTTGGTTCTACCTAGCTAGTTAGCAGGCAAGAGAGAGTATCCTATAAGTTGCATGAAATGGAATGTGATTTCTTAAGCATTCATTCACGTTGCAGGATCACGCACGTTCACAGTGGTATGCATGATACCAGTGATGTAAAGTGATACACAGAAACCAAACTGATATACCTATCTGACTTAATGCAGTCCATCTCAGCATGTTACTGCATCGCCCTTGTAGCTAAAAGGGGACAACCAATTAGGTCCTCTGAGGCCAGTTCTAATACAATCCGAATTGTACTTATAGGTATATGATGGGTGATTGGCTACAGATTCAATGGAAATGTAGTTTTTAAACACCATATTACACAGTCCACTGTCAAAACATCGCTAATTCTTGGTTCAGTTTCATAATTGGCAGATAACATGGAAACGTGAAATAATAATTGAGGTTCTGACCTTGGTGTCCCTATGGCTATGGCTAGGGGTTTGGTCCTGTGACCCAAAGATTACTGGTTCAAATCCCACAAGTGACGACAAGTACCCATATCACTGGTGGGTCCTTGATCAAGGCCCTTAACCACAAAAACTGTTCCAGGGGTCCCAGATAAATGGCTGAACCTGTGGTCTGATTCTAATCTTCAGTCAAGCATGTGCGTGCGTGCGTGTCAAGGAGAGGGATGTGTGAGACAAGACCTCATTCCTGTGTAACTGTATTCATGCAGATGGTAATGATTTCATTCACATGAAAACCGTAGAATAGACTGAGGAAGAACTTGCGGATGACTATACATATTATTTTGTGTTTTATTTTTTTTTCAGATTCACTTCACAGTTTTTTTACACGTAGAATTTAATGTAGCTTTTAACCTATAGAAATGCTTTATTGATAACATAGTATGCAACATGGCTGCCTGCATTATAGAAATGTGGTAAGGGTGTAGAATTTTAATAGAACGCACACTTTAAGGTGATGCCTTATGGATTTGTGGTTGCTTTGACTCTGTCCCTGGCCTACTTTGCCCATGATATCTATACGACAGGGGACCTGTCAGTGAGCCTTTGAGGTCCCTGTGGTCATCCGTCTGCCCGGGGACCCGGGGATGGCAGAAAGATCCCAGATGGGTGCAGGAAGTGGATGACCCCCAGGATCCGGGAGGAGGGGTAGACGTGTGTTGTGGATTGGTTTTAATCAGTGGGCCTGTGGCAGAAAGAGATGGGCTTGACTTAATTAGGTAGAGTGTTCGGGGCTTCAGTGAAAGTGGAGGATTCATAAGATTGAATAGCGGCATGAATTGCGATAGAGGGATAGCGAGGAGATGTGCGTGGTTTGAAGATATCTTACTGAATGACGGGTTTATTAGGGAAGTGCTGAGATGAGATTGATACAATGAAATTGAGGAAACCGTTTGGCCGGGAACAGGATTGTTGGGGGTGAGAAAGGAATAAAAGCCAAATTTTGCTGCTGTGAGCCTTGGGTTGGCATTTGCAGGCTGGGGGGCAGAAGAGACAAGATGAATATTTACATCTATAGAGGTGAACTGAATTATCTCTGAGAATTATTCTACGTGCCGACATGGACAACGCCCCCCACATCCAGTGGGGTTTCACCTCTGGGTCTCACCCCGCATTGAAGAACCCAGGTACTGCTGGGTCACACGGCCCCATTTAGAGTAGCTTTACATGGGGAATGGGGCAGATTTACACAGGGAATTGGACAGATTTATACAAGGAGTAGGGCAGATTCATATGGGGAATGGTGTAGATTTACAGGAGGAATGGGGCAGATTTACATGGGGAATGGGGTAGATTTAGATGGGGAGTGGGGTAGATTTACATGTGGAATGGGATAGATTCACATGGGGAATGGGGTAGAATTACACGCTGAATGGGGGAGACTTACATGGGGAATGGAACAGATTCACACGGGGAACGGGACAAATTTACATGGGGATGGGGACAGATTCACACGGGGAATGGAGCAGATTCGCACAAGGAATGGAGCAGATTCGCACAAGGAATGGGGCAAATTTAAATGGGGAATGGGGCAGCAGCCAGGTGTCAGAGGTGCTGGGGGGGCTTTAAGGATGCTGTTAGGAAAAAGGGAGAAGTCAAGCCAATGACCTCTATGTGTTGAAAACAGCTTCCTCTCCCATTGTAGTCATTATCCCCTCCTCTTGTGCACCCCCCCATGCTTCAGTTGCAGACCACTCTTACCCTTGCTCCCACCCCACCACCTTAGGAGGGGGGTGAAAGGTCACATCTCCAGAGACATTCCTATTTTGTGTATTAAGTCACATGATAGGGTCTACAGCTCTGCCCCCACATGATTAATGGTTTTTGGCAGGGAATCGTGGGTATGTTGGGTGGGTGGGGAGCGGTTATTTTTTAAAGGTTATCTTCCATTTAGAGGTCACAGATCCCTCTTCAGAGGCCCCTCCTCTGCCTCCCAACCTTCTATCCCATTTCTCCCGTTAAACCTGCCGGCAGCAGAGATGGAGCCCAGAAGCAGCAAGACCTATTGATCCCTCTGTCTGTCATGCGAGGACCAATCCAGCGGCGGCTCCTTAGTGGAGGAGGGGTGGGGGGGCTACAGCCTCACACAATGGGGGACACACTGAATCGCAGCGCTGCCGTGGAAACGAGGCACACGAGTACACAGCCCCAGAAAGCTGATATCTTAATGGGCTGTGGTGACCGTCCTTAAGTCCCGTCAGGCCATAAGCGACCGCGTGACAGTTTTACTGGCAGTGAGGCGATGTCATGGGCACTTCGGAATCCTCACGGGCTAGGGCTCCGACTCGCATAAATTCACATGAAGGATGCGTTAACAGTCCACTGAACAAGCGGCAGTAACATCGTGCTGGCCAGCCGTGCTAGGCACAGTGGGATATTAAATATGCATTTTTAAAATTTATAACTCCTCGCCTTGGAGCTGAAGGTGAGATGTTCTCTGCCCTCCTGCATCCCCGCCTTATCTCTTCCCTCTCAACTACGATTTTATTTTATGATGCTCTCAAATGGAGGTATATCAGCCGCGCCCCGGTTTGATTGCCAGGAAGCGAGGCACGTGGCACCCCTGTAGCCGGCCTGGTGGATGGGGATGGCTTTGAGCGTGTGGTGGAGGGTGAGCTGAGGACTGGGCTCCTCACGGTTAGGACACTCAGCCTGAAAGTGCACCTCTTTCTTCAAAGTGACAGTCAGACCACCCTCGCTGCCATGGCCTGCGCCCTCAGTCCCTGCCCCAGAAGCCAACATTGTGCCGGTGGGAGGGCAAAGAACAACTCTTCAATGGACCTTCCCTAATTCGGTTAGACGCTTTTACAGGGCCGGAAGCCATTTTAGGTCCAGTGGCTGAAAGAACATACGCTTTGGGAGGCTGATTGATCGGGTGATCCTTTCTTCATTGTCCGGTCGGTACACCCAGAAAAATCATTTCAGTTGTGGCAAACTCGTTATCTTGTGATTTATAAAAAAGTGACTTTCACAGGGGACCTTACATCAAAGGAAGCAGTTTCTGTCATTTTCTAGGTCGCACAGTGGCCTTTCGCCACCCAACTAAAGCAGGCAGGTAGTGCTGTCTCCTGAGCGAATTCTGAACCGCGTGCATTTCAAAGGGCAGTCAGCACAGCGTGGGGCAACTTCCTCTTGATTCGCTACACAATCACCCAGTGCCATACATCTGCCTGCAGGAGAGGAGAAGACCATCTGGTCACTGCAACACGGCCAGCGATAACTCGGGGTAAGAAGCTGTAGGTAAAGGGGGAAAGAACTAGGCCCTCTGCTGGCTGGGTCTGTACACGTGTATGCATACATATAACTACACATGAGGTGAAGGACAGTGGAGCTTCTTTGCTCTGTTTGTACATGGATACATGTTTGTCTAGTAGGGAGGCAGCAGCTCAGCTTTCAGCGACTTGAGCGTAAAAGGATTTGTTTAATTAATGCCTTTAGACATGAATGTGAATGTTCAAAGCAGGCCATTTCCATTTAAATGTCATTATTCATATGGCAGACTACTTCAATTGGGATGAGTCCACATGGACCTCCTTCCTCTATCCTTCCTTCTACACACATGACGTGGGGTCTTTGGCATGGCACCCCTAGCCCACTGGTGGGTGCAGATCAGTTAGCAAAGAATAGGAGGAGTGCTTATCTCTTCATGAAGGCGCCGTGGTTGAGGACCTGGATTTGTGATCATAAGACGCTGCGGCTCCCGGATGACCCCCTATGGGTCATGTGAAACCATGAATAATATAACATCAGTTGGTTGTTATTATTTTGAAAAGTTGGCACAATGCTTTAACATATAAATCTGAATGGCTGTACCATTTTGGGCCCTCACTGTGTGTGTGTGTGTGTGTGTGTGTGTGTGTGTGTGTAACTGTAAGTGAGGAAGCGAGAGAATCAGGACCACTACAGCCTTTTCTGAATAAACAGCATCTGGGTAAAATTGACAATTATTTTGCCTCCATGCATCAGTGCCAAGTGCATATCTGTGGAGGCTGGGGATGGGGGTCCAGCTATGCCCCTTCTCCCTGGACTTGAGCCCACTTTTGAATCCCCCAGCAAATGCCCCAGACCTGTAATGAACACTTCAGTGAAACCACTACCTGCTAATGCTGTGGCGATGGACACAGGTTAAGTGCCTGCTTTCGAGCACCATGCCATTGGAGCCACTGAATAAAATATAGTACCACAAGCAGAGGAATCCAGTCAGTGGTTTTTATTTTTGTTTTGTTAATTTTTTTTTAATCTCTTTTTAACTGCTGCACTTTCGCTCCGGCTGACAGGAACCTGCCTTCACCTTTCCAAGCTGCGGTGTCGTCTTGTTTACACACCCTCGTTCCTCCACGCCAGTCCCCCTCTCTCACGCTTTGCTGGCTGTGGTGCCGGCGGTGCCCCGCTGCTCCTCCTCCTGTGTTCAAACGCTGTACTCATCGCCGTGTTTTCTTTATTTATTTTTTTAACTGTAATGTTGGAGAGGTCATGCCGTGCCATTGTCTTTTCCTTGGCTACCTGCAGCTCGAGCTGGCTCCGTTTCCAGGTTACGGCAGAGTATGGGAATGGCCCCACCCAGCAGCCTACCCGACAGTGAACGCGGGACTATAGCAGACGACAGTCTGCCTTCTGCTTTGGGGTCCCGCATGTTAAGAAGGGTATGATTTGTTAATATATTCTTAATTCCCCTAAGCAGTTTGTTGGGGAATTCCCGTATGTTAGTCTGCCTTGCCTGGCATATGGCTGGGAGGGTGGGCTATGGCTGGAACCCCGAGCCCTCAGGAAGTTAGCAACTTGGAAATTGGCCTTTGACCCCTTCAGAGGTGTCAGGTCAAAGGCCAGAGGGGCTGGCTGCTCTGACAGGGTCAAGGGTCAGCAGGGGGGGGTGTCCTTAATGCGGAAACATTGCTTCTTAGTTACAGAGGGTCCTTTTTGACAGTTTAATAAAGCACTGAAAACATTGACTAGTGAACTTTGTTGGTGATTATTTAAGTGAGGTTTAGTAAATGCTATTCTGAAGGCACTACTGAGTTTTCATGGGGATTCTTCCTTATAACTCGGCGTCCCCGTGGGGAACTTGTTCCTCCCAAACTTGTGCTACCTCGCTATGCTACGTGTGTGTTATATCACAGATTGTTTTTCAGTTTGTTTGTTCTGCATAAAGAAGGTTGCACTGAGAAACCTTATGGCACTGAGTGCACTGTCTGATCTCAGCCTTTTCTACCCGAACTCTGCTCCCCAGTGAGATCCCAACTCCTCCACATTCTTCTGACATGCACCCTACCACCACACACACACACACAATGGCCCAGCACAGCTGCCCTCCCCCCAGCTGGAGCACCTCATCCCTGAAACCCCCAGCTGGCTGAACTCCTTCCATCCTGCATGGGGTTGCAGTTCAACCAGTGAAAATTCAGAAGATTCTTTGGAAGGAAAGTATTGCAGCTATCTGTAATACAGCCAGAATCTTGGTGGGCTTCACATGTTTGATTGATAAATGTTATAATAAGGTTTAAGGGTTGTGAGAGCCCTCCTTTTCTCCCTTAAAGGGTCTGGGTGTGAGTAGTTCTTGGGCCAAGTAAGATTCAAGACACTGCCCAAAACACTGAATTTGTGCAAGCTGGTGGATGCAATGAGAAATTGCTGTGATCAAATCAGGGCTCTGCTGAAAGGATTTGAGACTTAAAGCTCATAGCCTAGCCCTCACGTGCTCAAGGGTCTGCAGTGGTTAAAAGGCTGGGGCAGGGGCTCTGTCATGGTGGTGCTGCACCTCTCACCTCCTGCAGAGTGTAGTGCTGGGGCAGGGGCTCTGTCATGGTGGTGCTGCACCTCTCACCTCCTGCAGGGTGTAGTGCTGGGGCAGGGGCTCTATCATGGTGGTGCTGCACCTCTCACCTCCTGCAGGGTGCAGTGCTGGGGCAGGGGCTCTGTCATGGTGGTGCTGTACCTCTCACCTCCTGCAGGGTGTAGTGCTGGGGCAGGGGCTCTGCCATGGTGGTGCTGCACCTCTCACCTCCTGCAGGGTGCAGTGCTGGGGCAGGGGCTCTGTCATGGTGGTGCTGCACCTCTCACCTCCTGCAGGGAGCAGAGCCGTGGTAGAGACTGTGTTGTGGGGGCTCTGTACTCCCAATTCAACAGATGCAGAAAACAGCTGGGCTTTAATACTCTGGCAGATGCTCGACATTGCCACTCTGCACTCGGACCCATTCCGGACAGATGGAGTAGATTCTTAGGTATACACCAGTGAGGCTGGTGTGTAGTTTCTGACTGCATACAGTAAGGGTTCCACTAAGCTTATGTTTCCAACACTGTTCATGCTGTGACAACCTCTTCCTGTTCACCCCAGAACATCGAGTGAGCAGACATCACTTAATATGAAATAAAAATTAAAAAAAAACAGGTCTGTAAGGGCAGCTAGTGACTCTCGTGTGTGTCGGTGTTTCTGTGTGACACCATGCCTGTCACCATGTGTTTGGGACTTCGTATGCTGTGCCGCAGCTCAGTTATTTGTGTGATTGCTTCAGTGTGTGTGTGCGTGCGCGAGTGCCTCTGCAGATTCAGGTGGGAGCGAATCATCAGGCTCAGACACCAGGGTCCTGGACAGTGGGGGTCTTAGCCTGGTGCTAGTACCTCCGTAAAGGTGGGGCGTGTCACTGTGGAGACGGATCGCGAAGGTTATCTTGCTCATGGTGGGCGCTGTAAATACTCCAGATTTAATAACTGCACGTGGCTGCCACCGTCGGTGATGCTGTGTCCTCGGCAGCTGGAGCAGATCCAGGAGACCCCCGTATGGGGGGGCTTGGTATCTCACTACACACTCTGATCTGGAGGCAGGCTGTGCATTTGTGTCCTGGTGCATCGGAGGTCGAGCAGGTGGCCGTCATCTCATCGTGTGTGTGTGTGTGTGTGTGTGTGTGTGTGCATGTGTCATGCCTGCTCACACACATGGAGTCTCTGTAACACGTATCAAGCAGTCTATAAACCACAATGTCATGACAGCAGGCCATGGGAAACGGAGAGGGCTGAATTTGAGGTGCAGGAGCAGAACTGAAGCCCCCCCTTCCCCATTCCTGACTTGGGTGATTATGTCGCATAAATGAATTTGGAGGGAAAAACCAGACGGGTTGCTGTGCTTCTCTTGTATGGATGAGAGGGGAATTAGGGCCCCAAACACATCATTTCAGAATAATTTCCTGGTACATTAAGCCTGTAACACACTGGAGCAGAGAGTCTGTGTTGTGACATGGCCTGCTAGACGGCTTTGATAATGGAGCTCCGGTCGCAGGCCCTAATTCACACTAATGTAGCGCTTGTGAAGAAGAAAGCGACAGCAGAGTCTGAAACGGAGAGGGGAGCGGGCATCATAAAAGAGCCTCCATTATTCCCCTCTCTCTCTCCCTCTCTCTCTCCGTGTTTCCAACTTCCTACGTTCCATCAGCAGTGACAAGGTCTGGCTGATTCTGTGGGACGCGGTACCGAGGTCAGGCCCTGAGCAAATGTAACCTTGTGTGTGTGTGTGTGCGTGCATGCAGATGTACATTGTGTAGCTCCACACTGATACACAGGAAAGTACAGACCTGCCTGACTGAGGACTTCATCTATGTATGGTATGTCTGTGTACGTATGAGTGAGGGCCACACACACACACACCACACACACTGAGCAGCACAGACCTGCCTTGCTGACGGCTTCATAAGCCCCCCCCCCGCCCAGTCCTGCTCCATTGTGCCTGACATCTGTTTCGCCAAGTGATTAATTGCAATTAGTGAGCGGTTTGAAAGCCCGTGGAGGAACATTCGGCAGAAAGGCCGTCAAGATTAATGAGGAGAGTCAGTTGTCAGGAGGACGGCCATGATGGTGGGGGTGGGGGGGGTGGAATCAGCACCATCTTGGCTCCGCTCTCTCCTGCCTGGCTGGGGGGACATCAGGGGCCTCCTGACTGCTCTGGATGGGCTATAGTTAGTGTGACTGATGATGAGACCTGGGTGACCTTCAGCAGAGGCTTGGGACCTGCAAGTAAGACCCCATGTGCTCTGAACGAGGGGGCTTAGCCACTTATAAAGGAAGAAGTCTGATGTTCTTACCAGGGATTAGAGGCTCTTTGTGATCTGTGTGACGCTGGCTGAAAACTGTAATGTACCTGACCCCAGAGCCTGTTCTCTTCACAAGGCCCCAGATCAAGGAGGCCTTTCCAGGTTTAAACCTGAACCACACTCTGAACTGCAGTTCTGAGAACAGTTTTGTCTGCTGTTTAATTTACACTGTCCAGCTGAGCAAATGGTGTTTGTGTGGAGGGGTTGGCTCCCACGGTGCCCTGTTTATTGGCCCAAACCTGCCTTATTTACTGACGCATTGCTGCTTGTCAGCCACAAATCAGGCAGATTGCATTACAAGCCTTTGTGTCGATTACCTCAACTGGAAACACTTATAACCAGAGCTAAATGGAGGTCCAGTTTCACCCAGGTGTGATTTATGGTAATCGTGGCACGGATGAGCTGCCACGACTTTTGAAGTTTGGCACTGTGGGCCTCATCTTCACGGGTGGGGGTGAGTGTCAGGGTGCCTGCTGCGTCAGACCTGGAAAGTGGGAGCTGAGTATGGGACCTGTGTTTACTATTATTGGACCCAGTGGATTTAGGAAGCAGTACTGTGGACTTCTGAGCCTGAGATACAGTATCAGAGTCTTTGAGACGTTGCTCTAAGCGGCCTTGAGTGCTTTCTGTGTACATGGAGGCCGCGGTGTCAGGGGATTACCGTGTAAGAGCAGTGCCCTGTGTGAAGGCCCCCGTTTCGGTCCAAACTGTGCCTGTATCCGACACACAAGTGCTGCCAGAGGAGCGGCTCGTTATCCATCTCCACTCGGGCAGTGTGACGGGGCACTTTGTGTTAGCAGAAAAGAATCAGACAGGGTGTAGTGCTCCTGAAAACTCTGTCAGGACACCCTGACGGAAATGGCAGCAGAAGCAAAACTCCGCACTGCCTTTGTTGTCGTTTATCATTCTCTGGAAATCCCAGACTGTGAGCTGGTAATATGGATTAAGTCATTTTTAAATATCTCTAAGAGAGACAAATGTTTGACACATTTTCACTGCGGCTCAGTCAGCTTCTCATTAGTCTGTGTGAAAGCCTCTGAAGTCTCATCCATTGTACTTTGAGGCTCGACAAAGTTGCTGAGGGCTCTACATAGCTGTGCAGTGGAGTGTATGCCATACCTCATCGTTCGCTCATCTGCGTCTTTGGGTTTACCAAGGAGGCAGCCTGCTGGGTACGCAGTTAGCCAGTCAGGATTGCCGTGGAGGCGGTTAAGAGATCCTCGCTAGCCGGCTGATGTCAGAAGCATGATTTATTACACGTTGGGGGATGGGTTTACCGAAAAAGAGCCAGGGTCACAGGACGAGGTCAGGGGGCAGCTGGGGGAGGGGTGTCGAATGTAGTTCAAAAGTCACTGGGGAAGCCTTGCCCAAGTGACACAGCGATCTGGTGGGGGGTAAGCGTGTTTGTTCAAGGGATAATTAATGGGGTGCAGAGAATGAAGAACAGGGGACGATGGACCCTCAGTGACCCTGGGCATTGTGTGTCATGGGCCGTGGCAAGATGGCTCCTATACCTCTTCCATCTGTTAGTAGACCATCCCCCCAAAACAGGCACACGCAGCCGCAGCTGTTCTCGAATGTGTAATAACATGTAGACCAGAGAGCAGCCGCACCATACAATTGATCACACAGCGTGACACAGATGATGCTGGGGGTGCACGTGATAAAACTCAGACTCTGCCCGTTTTCCGGCCAGCCCCACCACACGGCCCGCTCAGACACACGGACCCTCACGGTGGGTTTGGGCAGGACTACACTGGCTCCCTCCTGTGGTTCTATGACCTTCGGATTCCTTCTTTGTTATCTCCGATGCAACGTCTTTGTGCCTGTGGTCTGGCGGCCCAAAGGGCACGACCCGAATCTTGTGACCCTCCCCATGGCCGGGAAGTGTAATGGAGATTCTTTGCTTTGCGAAATAAAAGAGGTCTTCTCTGCATTCCTGAGGCTGTGTGATGCCTGCTCCTTTGACACGAGTGTTCGGTCTGGCCCTGCTTTGACCTACCGGAAGAATTCATTTGTGTGTTTCACAGGAGGTGAGTTTGGGAGGGTGTTAGCAACCAACCTGGGCAGTGGCTGGGGGTTCCAAAGATCTCGGACAGTGGGGGGACACGTTTGTATGTCCTTAATATTTATGTATTCAACCTGGCCCCCAATTATGTTGACTGTTGAGCTGTTTTTCTCAGGTCTAAACACAGCATCCTACCCTGTATCAGAGTAGGTTTGACAGTCACCAGGAACCCCCTCCTGACCCTGACCTCAGCCCCCAGGTGCACTAGGACTCCGTCTCTGCAGCCTTCATATTGTGACTTATTTTTACGCTTGTACGTTTGCGCATTTCGACCACAGCTGTCTGTGTAATGATGGCAGGTAATTAATTATCGTGTGTAACAGGTTTCCCTCTGTGGGTCGGGGGAGCCATGCTGCCAAAAATGTGTCCCACTTGATCAAACAGGATGCTTTCTGGCTAGTTGTGCATAGTTGTCTTATTTTCCCCTACATTTAGAGTCACAAATTTGCGCCTATAAAACTGGGTGTGGTAAATAAGAATATAAACACAGAAAAGTAGACTATCATAGCATGAGAGTGCGGTAAACATAATTCATCATCACGAAGAGGATGGGGCTCTGTAGTCACTGACATTTCAAGAGGTTAGTGGTGGGGATGTGGGCGGTGCGGTCGAGGGGCGAGCAGGAGGAGAGACCACCTCCCGGAAAGATGGCTCAGTGCCTCAATCAGCCCCACCCCCGCTCCTGCTCCACTAAAGGCCGCATCCATCTGTACCGCCGATGACAGGGCGCCAGGACGATGACGACGGGTGGGGGAGCGCCTTCCATGGATGGGTGTTTTTTTTTTTTTTTTTTTCTTCGCGGCCGTCGCTCTGGTTTCGGCGCCAGCGTTAATGACAGACCGGCGTACGTGTGAGAATTCGCACTCCGGTCCCGCGGCCACATCACACGCGCGACTCTCTCTCCCTCGGAGGCGAGGCCCGTTGTTCAGAATACGGATTTTTACCCTGTGGTGTGTGTGTGAGGCTCACGACGGCTGAGGTTTAAAAAAAACAAAAAAAACAACGCACTCTCTTCGAAATGATTCCTGGCGGCTGGTTTTACCGCGACCGGCAGAGGTCCATGAGTACATGACTTTCTCTGGAGCATCTTCCATCCAAACCCACTTAATAACAGCCCTGCTTCACTAAATGGCCAGGGACGAGTCTGCTGCATGAAAAACAGCACCCCCACTGCGTGCAGCCTGGCAACAACCCTCCAGCCATGGGAGCTTTGGTTACAGCTTAAAAATGGTAGTTTCACATAGATAATTGGATGGTGAGCTACACAGAATAAGTTTTGCGGTGATGTTTGAGTCTCTCCGATATTTCCCAGAAACCGCGGCGGCTGCATTTCTGTGGAGCGGTCCCTGGTGGATCGAGGCGAGTCGGGGTTTTGTTGCTGGATCTGCATGTCCTGCCCATGAGTTAGGGCAACGGGGTTGTAGCCGACTATTTAGTCAGCGGTTCGGCATGTGGGGGGGTTATCAGACGGCGCTCAGCCGGTCTCCTGGCCTCATTAGCATTTCAGAGCAGGGTGGTGTACGACACGCTTGCCCGACTTCCCTCCCTGTTAGGTGCGCCCCCCCCTTCCTCCTCCCCAGTTGGTCACGCCGGTTTCTTGAGCCGTCTCAGCATGCCACGGCCATTTAAACGCCTCTTAAACTGGCTGAAATTCCATCCCGCCGATTTTCACAGACGAGAGCGCTCCCTGATTGATCCCTCTCCCCGTCTGTGCCGGGCTTAATGGGAGAAGCTCCATGCTGTGAGGTGACAGGCAGCCCTCTGCCATCCGTCAGATCTCCTCCCCCCTGGTCGCAGCACCCAGTCCGATGCATTCATGCAGGGCGGATGGTGACCCAAGGGTGGGAATATGTGCATTTGGGGGGGTGGATTATGGAACATCACAGACTGATTATATTTTGACTGAGTGTGGTCCAAATTCTCCAAGCCATGGAGCTCTAAATTCTGTCTGGGAAATTTTCTCTCACCTTCTCTTCCAGGTTCTAAAAGGTAAATGGCCTTCAGCATTAGAACCTTCAACAGCACGTCCTCCACAGGCTTCTGACATGGAGTTATGTAGATGGATTATAAATTAAATTTGGGTCTCATTTCTTTATTTTACTTCTGAATTTGATTGAGATCTTTCCAAATGCACACAAAGCCTGCATAATTATCGCTGCTCGTGTGTTCAGATTAATTGGTATTTGGTGAGTCTTAATATTCATCATGTCAGTAATATTCTTGATTCACGTTTTGGTCACGTTGGTATGTCCTCCTCCAGTTTTATTTTACATTCATTTCTTCATGTATGCCGGTGACAAGACATGACGTCCATAGCGTGTAATACATAACTTATTGATCGTTCTTATAAACACCAGTTAAACCATTGAGTTTAATGGGTCATTCTGTACCAACATAGAGCCTATGAGATACAGAGAGAATTCTGGACTCAGACTGACATTTAGGGTCAGATGTCAAGCCCAGAACCTCCATTCATACCCAGGACTCCCATTTGGTGTTGTGGTGAGACACACTTGTAAATCATTCACGCCCTTCAGGGTTGGCCATAATCCTTCTGGATAGTTTAACTTTGGTTCTGCTTCCGGAAGGCAAGCAGGCCGTCCGTTCTAGACTGTAGTGTCTGGGGGGACACTTATCTATTAATGTGGACAATCGGCACAGATGGGCATGATGTTTGGTGTGCTTCTCAGACGGCTTCTTCTGGAAACATCACCAGCAGTCACGGACAGAGCTTACCTCTTGTTTTCCCTAACATCGTACATCCCCTCCATCCTTAGGGAGAGAGAGAAAGACACAGAGGAGCCCCCATCATATACCCCCTCCATCCTTAGGGAGAGAGAGAGACACACAGAGGAGCCCCCATCGTACACCCCCTCCGTCCTTAGGGAGAGAGACACAGAGGAGCCCCCATCGTACACCCCCTCCATCCTTACAGAGAGAGAGACACACAGAGGAGCCCCCATCGTACAACCCCTCCGTCCTTAGGGAGAGAGAGAGACACAGAGGAGCCCCCATCGTACACCCCCTCTGTCCTTAGGGAGAGAGAGAGACACAGAGGAGCCCCCATCGTACACCCCCTCCGTCCTTAGGGAGAGAGAGAGACACAGAGGAGCCTCCGTACACCCCCTTCAGTCCCCACTGTTCCCCAGAGCCAGCGTTTCCCTCGTGCTGACTCCATCTCTGACTCCTTGCATCCACTGCTGCCACTGCTGTAGGGCAGAAGATGGAGCCGCATCCCAAGAGACAGAGAGGTGACGCCACCAGGGTCCTGTGGATCTGCATGGCTCATACCAGGACACTGGAGGGGGCTCTGTGCCAGTCCGTGTAACACTGATGCAATGTGCTTTACCATGATTCTGAGCCCTGGATGCTTGGAGCTGATATACCCGGCAGCTTGGGGCTGACCATCCTGGCACCTCTGCAGTATCATTTGCGTATCTGCGTAGCCCCACAAGCACGATCGGCATCAATTGTGACTCGATATCCGGCGGCTTAAAAGCCTGGTTTTGTATGCCCATTGCGCAGGGATTGCTGCCAGTGCTGTCTACCTTTGGCAGCTGTTCCTGGTAGCTGCGAGCCAGCAGTGGTCTTCAGGGTTCAGTCATTATGGATACTGGGCTAAAAATGGAGGGAAACAAAGCCGGCAGCCCATGGTCATATGCCTATGGGGTTGTCATGCACCTGTGTCCCAGATGATATCAGCGGCGGGGTAGCACCATGTCCATCTCCAGGGGCTGTTTGCCCCTAGGAGTGCGAGGCTGAGCTGCCCCCCCTCGCTGTTGTGAAATGGTCTGTGTTGACTGTGCCATCCTGCATGCGGGCCTTATTCCCTTCGAAGTCTGGTTCCCTGTACCTCTGCCTTGCTTCACTGCGATTTTGTGGTGTATTCTTCAGCAACCCCTTTATGTCTTTTCACATGACCCCTCTGCTTTGACCATCATGACTGCTTTGTGCTGGTGCGTTTATTTGTTGTCAAGATAGTCCCTCAGTGGCTTAAATGAAGACATTGAAGTGTGTTGCGTCGCTGCCTCCCTTTATATGAGATGCTTTCACAAAGAAGGGGATCTTACTCGCTGTCCAATGACAGCTTTTCTTGGGACAGCGCTGGAATTTCAAGCCCGCTTCCCCCTCTGCTGCCCCTGGCATTGAAACAAAGTGACTTGATGAACGGTCCCTCTCACCAAGGGTTCCTGACCCTGCAGGTCATTTCCAACAAAGCCCCCCCCCCCCCCCCCCAAAAAAAAAAAACTTACAAAAAGAGGGAAGTGGGGATAGCCTGTTGGGGCGTCCTTAAGAAGAAGTCGCCAAGAGCAGAGTGGATGTCTGAATGTGGAGCTGATCAACGGGGGCCATGGTGGCCTTGCCCCGGCTTGAACCTTGGGTAGACTGCTGGCGTGGGCTGCTGGGTGTGCCCTTGTGTTTGGGGTGCGCTGACGGAATGCCATGGTGCTCAGGAGAGACAGTAGGGGACGTGTTACACTAGGGCTGGGAACAGGCCTGTCTCTGGCCAGCAACCGGATTGTAAATTAACGCCAGTGGAACTCGATGATGTCACTGTTTATGCACCCCATATATAATCTTCATCTTGGTATACATGGTGATGTGTTTGTAGAAATATGGCTTCTCCCTCTAGTTCTTCACATCCGTCTGGTTTAAATTTCGCTGTCTCAGTGACGTGATGCTTCTGTCCTCCGCTACTTTATTATCTGCCTCTCGAGTCTCGTGTTGTCACGGCAGAGTGATGCGTCACTGCTTTATAACTCGCACGCCGTGATGTGCAATTGCTGCAAAACCCGGTCCCTGCGGCCTATGGCTGGAGCTCTGGCATCTCCAGAACGCGTATCGGGTCGCGGTCTTCAACGTGAACCAGGAGTGACTTGGCCGCCGGCACACCACTCCGCAAACGGATCCTCCAGTAGGAAATAAACCAGGAACAAAGGAAGGACTGAGTGAGTCAAGGCAAAGTGTGAATCATAGCAGATGATACGTGCAGCGTGTTCAACGGTTTAATTAAGCCAGCGCCCCAAATCCTCTCCCTCTAATTTGTTCAGGACGGTTTACTGTTGTGACGACATGTTCCAGGAGAGATTCAAGTGACCACACAGGGTGTGTGCAGATCACCATGGTGGCCCTGCATTGTAGACAGAGCACAGTGTGGCCCGGCCACCTGGTCCAAGTCAGATCCCCTGGGGACCCCCAGTGTGCACACTCCTGTGGCCCGAAGTGGGTCCTTTTATGGCAGGTCCTTCTCCTGTGACATGGAACCCCTTACTCGGCGGTGGAGCTAGCTGTTGGGGGGGGGGAGTTCCTCAGTCAGGGGTTATGCTGCGGTGGTGAGCGGTCAGTGGGATACGGGCTGCCGGCAGATGGCTCTCACGGGCATGAATCCTTGGAACGTGACCAGGAGAGGGGGGTGTTGGCCGACCCCCTGATGCCCTCTAACCACTGAGGCCGCATAAACCCTCTCAGAAAAGAAAGATTGTTGATTCGTGCCTGCGATGGAGGGGGCGAGCGTGGCCTCCTGTCTCTCTGTGCTCTTTGATGCCCCTTTTATCTGCTCTCCCACTTATTGTGTTTGGGGGCCACCCCCTCTCACCGACCCACCCGAGGTGGGCTTGGGGATCTGTAAAGTCTTTGGCTTTACGTTCTTTTGCGAAAGAGAGGGAGTGGAGAGCTTGGTTTTGGGTGTGTGTGAATCTGTGGGGGGGGGGGTCAAATACATGGGACATCAGACATTGCGTGTGTGCTCCAGCCTTTCCGTCTTCTGTCCATGTATGTCAGTTTGTGTAATGTCTTTGTAATGCCTTTTAATATCTATGTAATGCCTATGTAATTCCAGTGTAATACAGATAAACATCTCCACCGTATATCATATGTTACACATACAGTTATCTGTTCATGAACATAATTGTGTTTATACATGTGGGTGGAGGCTGCTTCACTTGTGGTGCTGGAGGTGTTATTGTCCTGGTCCTGAATGCAGATGGAACCCTAAGGCATTGAAAGACCCCAGCCTGTGTCTGTCTCAGATATCCAGGGGTGGGATGTGAGACCCCTGCTGAGTGCACCTAAATGCAGAGAGGCGGAGCCACCCAAATCCACACCCGTGTGCTGGACAGGCACAGTTCAGAGCAGCCCATGGTTCCAGGCCTTTTGCAGATCTACTCAAGTTTGAGATAAAGTTATGTCTGTGCTGGTTACAGGGCCACTACCTGTGTGAGTGTATGTTTGAGTTTATGAGAATGCATGCGTGTGTGGCAGCCAGGCCTGGCGGGATTGCCTCGTTATGTGAGCTTGTAGTCCGGAAGTGACCCTAGTTATCTCGGCCCTGCAGGCCGCAGCCTTTTTAACATTTGACAGCGGCGTGCGTCTGCCCCGTGCCTGTGAAGCTCCCCTCTGCATAATGCAGGAGCATCTCGCTGAGCCTGGGACCGAGACCTGACCGTTGAAACCTGTCGCCTTGAGCAACCACATGTGCTACGGCTACAGTACCGTGTGAGGACGCACCGCTGTTATACCGTAGAAAGTGCGCTTATTATTTATTTATTGTTTATCTGCTTAGTGAAGGCTTTTATCCAAAGTAACCTAATTTAAAATTAATTATTTTATTTTTTTTAATTTGTAGAGCGATCTTCCCTGAGCTTCTGCTCTCCACTGCACTCAAAATGGTCTTTGATCAGTGACTTCTTTGATCAGTGACATTTATGTGTAGGGAGTCTTTAGCAGAAAGCAGTGCAAGGGACAAACTGTAGCGTTTCAATGGGAAGTGAGATCAGGGGTGATATCAGCTGCCTTCACGTGGACAGTGCACCTGCCGAGGTCAGGGCAGGCCAAAGGTCAAGCAGGGGCAGGCACTGGGATGGTGGATGGGGCTCTTAAAGGCCCAGTCTGCAGCACCTGAACTGGGGGCCTTACTGAGAAAGTGCTCAAAACGCATTTGCTATTTTAATGAGCAAAGGTTGGGATCAGCCGCGAAAAGGCGATCTGGTGCCATGGCCAACCCAGAGGCACTAGGCTCTCTGTGTGTGGCAGGTTAGTACTCTGAGCAGCAGACATTTCTTGACTCTTCAAATTAAGATGGCATTTCTTCAGAGCTGGTCGTGCTTGAACATCAATGGGCTCCATTGTAGGAGCAGCGAAGTGGGAGTGTTCATGGGAGAGGCAGGGGGCAGCGTTGAGTCAGGGCTGTTGTTTCATTTGAAGGCTGACCTCCTCTGCACTGGGCAATATGTCACTAGCTGTAGGGAGCAGGGGGGAGACAGGAATCTGGAGGTGTCAGTTTGTCGGGGCTGGTGCCGCCTTTGGGGGAGGATTATTGTAGCTGGCAGACGGCGAGGCAAAAGAATGTGGCCTCTATTTCTTCCTGTCATTCTTTGGTAAACAAAAAATAAGAGGGGGAAGAGGGAGAGAGAAAATGAGGCAGAGTGTGGCCTGTGGGAAGTGGGTGGGGGGGGGGGGGGGGGGGTCACATGTGCTGCGGGACATGTTTGGAAAATCATCCCTCTCACCATTGGGCAGCCAAAAGAGGCCCCAATTAGACGCTTTGGCTCCGCAAGAGTCAGTGCAAGGTGCTTGAACTGTCACCACGAAAGCTTAATTAGCAGCTGTGGGTGAGAGGCTGGCCACAAACCTCAGATACTGGCAAAACTCCTGTGGAGTAGGCAGAGAGGGGAAACGGGAGAGCTGGCAAGCTGAGAGGAGGAAGCCACGAGGTCCTGAACGTGTCCTCCTTAGGACAGTGTCTGTGTCATGTTCTGTCTGTGTTTAACCGTGTGTGTGTGTGTGTGTGTGTGTGTGTGTGTGTGTGTGTGTGTTCTTCAGCCTGAAATGGCAACCAGACCTTTCTCTCTGTGGGTAGATGACAAAATAAATAAAGCATTTGTTTTTCTAGAGTGGCGTTCTGGGTAGTCCATACAATGGGTGGATCATCTTTGCATAATGCACTTAGATGAAATAAAAATCATGTCTCAAGGTTATAACAGTTCATTAAATACTTTAGTGTTTTAATCCTGTTAAGGTAAATTCTCCATGATTAATTAATTGGCATGGATTATTTATTTTTATGAAAATAAGAATACTGCAGATGCAGTTTAAGATGTTTTAATAAAATAAAATATTGTAAAAAGCAAAAACTATTAATTATTATAATAATAGTATGGTTATTAATTATTATTAATAATAATTATTATTATTAACCATTAACTGCAATGAAATTTAACTCAGGTCGTGTTTTTAGGAAGTTGCAAAAATTAATCAGATATGATTAAGATATTTGTCTGTAAAAAGTGGTTTCCCAATGTAATATGTAAAGCGACATCCACCGATTTATCGGTACATTTTTAATAACTGTTTATCCAGAACAGGGTCACAGTGTGCCTGGCGAGGGTCCCTGTAAACCCAGGCCACAAGGCAGAGAATGCCTTGGACAGGATGTCAGCCCGGGGCAGGACACACATGCACACCAACAGTCAGACACTACGAGTCATTTGGAGTCACTCATACCCCAGTCTACTACTGGAGGAGGTCCAAGAGAAGGACAGGAGTCGAACCCCCAACCCTGGAGGTGTAAGGCTACATACTCTGTTCTCCATTCAAAACCTCTGTAGCCTTAGTATTGTTGTGTTTTGCACCAATGCTGAATCCCGCTCACTTTCCTGATCAATGTTGAGTTGCAGTCATGAACGTAAAACCAAAGTAGGCTGCTTGATGGCCGTCAGTCCACTTGGTCAGTGCCCTGCTTTTGAGGTGTATGACTCCGGCCCTTTTTTGAAATACCACTGGGTCTGACTCTGTTTTTCACCATTTAAAGCAGTAAACGAACAGGCCATGGTGATGTTATGATTCCTGATTTACCGATAGCGTTGAGCTCACGCATAATCCTGACTGTCACAATACGAGTACATGTCATGCTCTAAACAAACTTTTGAGACCTAGGTTGATCGTACTTTAATCTACAGGTTAATCGTGTATAGCTGTCATGCAGCAGGATTGTGATAAACTAGTGCATCTCACATCCCAGTAGACCAGAATGAGTGATTGAAACTGCGTTTAAACTAAATAAAGGCATGTAAACTCGGCGATGGAATTACAGTGGTGGTGGAAATACTAGGTGTATGCACGTGAATATGAATGACTAATATGAATGATAACCCTCTGTAAGCCTTACTGCTGGCTTCTTCATGGTCAGGCCTAAGCACTCAGCTACACAAGACAATATTCTACCAGTGCCTTCCCAGAATTTTCTCTGTGGCCCTAGGAACCATGTGCTAACCTAGCAAGAAGAGATGTGAAATTTAAAATAATGGGAACGTTTATGCCTGTCTTCCCCCGTCTCCCCTAGACGCACAGATTTGACTTTTAATGCAGTGGTGTTCCTTCCTGTTGTTTTGCCTACTTGAGAAGACCTTTTTGTGGATGGCATTAACTTTTTATGTCATACAGTGCTTTAGAATAAAATGCTTATTTGAGAGCAGGGCCTCAGCTGTCAGATTTGCTTTGACACAGCACTGAAGACAAGCAAGGACACACTATATTTTTTTTGTGTGTCTGTATATATATGTTCCGTTTTCTGACATATTAATGCCGGGAATACACGGGGTGTTCATGGAGGCTGGAGCAGACCGCTGTCTACACATCCTCTCCTGTCAGCAAGAACCCAGCTGTACCGAGGTCTGTCTCTGGCATGCTGTCCTGGCTCTCTCGGGCTTCCTGCGTACCCACACAGCTCAGGCCACCTGTTCCTTTCCCTGGGCGTCGCAAACACCACGCTGAGGCGTCACACTGCGGGGAGGAGACCTGCGGCATGGCCACACAGAATGGGGGGAGGGGGGCGGCGGGGAGGCGCGACCTGGGTCACTGCCACAGCAGGCAGGCCTGTAACCAGATGGGCTCGCCTCTGCCGCTGCCTGACTGCTGGCTAGGCTGTCCTGCTTGAACCGCATCCTGGAAGATGCTGCTTCCTTGCCAGGGGTCTTCGGAGGCTATCACCAAATCTGACTTGGCAGCTGGCATGGCGTACTGGAGAGAAGCTGTTTCTTTCGTTTTCTTAACAGTTGTTAGCAGTGGGGTCGAAGCTGCTTTACATTCTGAAGCAGAGACAAGGGCTGCAGCTTCTTCTCGCATCTCTTCGGCTGCGATGGAGTGCCGACAGGCGGTAACGAGGCTTCATTAAGGGATGTAAGGGGTGTTAAAAAGTGGAGTATGGGGGCACTGTCTGTTAGAGAGAGAGAGAGAAAGGAAAGGACTGGGGCTGTGTTTGTATGTGAGATGAGTGTGTGAAGTGTTTACGTGTCAGAGAGTCTTTTATTATTTTATTAGCATTTTCATTCTCCTCAATGTCACTGTTATAATTGTTAATAAATAAATATTTAAACTTTGCATACTTTGGCCAATTTTTGCCAGGTGTACTTTATAGCCAACCAAGATTTTTGTTTTTTTAATTATGAATTTGTGTATGCGTGTGTGTATGTGTGTGTGTGTATGCGTGTGTGTATGCGTGTGTGTATGTGTGTGTGTGTGTGTGTGTGTGTGTGTGTGTGTGTGTGTGTGTGTGTGCGTGTGTGTGTGTGTGTGTGCCATGGTTATATTATGTTTTGTGAGAATAAAATCTCCCATAGGTAAGATATATTTCACATTTTTATCTCGT
>JAACJT020000019.1:34466-51810 GCA_009936485.2 Gymnarchus niloticus | reverse complement strand
TAGTGTCTCACAGCATGACCTTTATATCGCGTTTTAAAAATGTAGCTTTTAATCAAAGCAACGTAACCCAGTACAGAAACCCCCCCCCCCCCCCCCCACCGCCCCCGCAGCCCGCCCCCCCCCCCCCCCCCCCCCCAGCCATCATCACAGTAATGGCCCCTTTCTCACCTGTTTACTGTGCGTGTGTGGGTATGGTGTCTGTTACATCAGTGGTCAGTGATTAGGGTGTCTGCCTGTCGGAACATGTCCCAGTGCGTAGCTGGGCGCTGGGCCCTGCCATGTTTGACACAGTAAGAGTGTGTGCATTAGTTCACAGTGCACCTTCATTTAACTGTCATATGAATGCCTGGTTTTGGGTGTACAGTCACGTGTTGGTTGCGTGCTATTGGTGTAACAAAAATATTTGAACGATAATCATCCTACAGACTTTTGACCTTTAACCCCTACATCCCTGGATGAGGATGTTTTAAAATCACTTTTGACAAAGTGATTTTTATACAAGCACCACTACAGTCGTTTGACCTCTACAGGAGTAACTACATAATTACTTTTAGCATAAAGTGCAGGAATGAATTAGCCTTTGTTAATTGATTTTTTTTTTTTTTGTTCCTACCTTTATTTCAGCGAGTAATTAGGCCTTGTTGTTCAGAACAGGGAGATGGTTTGACGAAACTGTGTACCGTAATCTCACTGGACACATATGCCTGGAGAGCTTACAGCCATGTTAATTGGCCCACTATTGATATCTTTTAATCCCAGACTCAGGGGAGCTATTTTTGTTATAGATGTAGGCATCAGTTTGCTAATGATGCTGGATGAGGTGAGTAGACGTTGGCTCTAATGGTTTATCGACTGGCAGTGCGCTCGTGATTGCATTTTCAGACGTGGGAAGGATACAGGGTTGTGTGGGACGTTTGTGCGGAAACAGTCAGATTAGCGCAGTTTTGTCCTATTTAAAATGTATTTTTAGATTCATTACCACTGTGGGTAAATGTAGCTGCTTGGCGCAACACAGTGTTGCTTTCATAGTTGACATGAGCAGGGCTGCGGCTTTTCTTAAGTGTCGTGGTGGGGGGGGTCCATCTGTGCGTGGGCATGTGGTGGCCCCTCAGGGTTGGGATGATAACGGCCACAGAGCAGACTTGTGGGGTAAAGCTGGTGCCCGCGTGCCAGGAAATGGCCTCATCAGACGGAAGTCTTTTGTTACGGGTTAACATGAGCCAAGCCCTAGGCCAGGCGAGTGGACACCTCCTCCATCACATGACACGGAAGTGGGAAGGACTCCGGATCATCAGTGCATTATTTTTTGCCAGAAGTGGCACAGCGGTAGCAGAGGCTGTGATATGTCTCTCGTGAGGCCTTTGGATGGTTCAGAGACCGAGACAGACATGCTAACTTACGCACGCACACGGTGGGGTGCTCAGGTCACAATAGACGCGGCACCTTTGGTTCTGAGGGACTGGGATGTTCTGTGAGGGTGGGGGCTTACTGTAGCCCCCCCAAAATGTACCATCTGAGTAGGTTTGAATCAGTTCACATGTGCCAGTGCCCCCCAGAGGTGGAGTGTTGCTAAGCGACCACAAGCCTCAAATTGCTTTAAACTGGAATGTGGAGCTGTATTTGGCCAGTGTCTACTCTGAGCAGGATCAGCCAGAGGGTCCGTGGAGAGGTCAGAAGGTCACTGACCAACCCTTCTTTTAAGCCGGGGGGGGTGGGGGCATAGCGGGGAAGGGCCGATTGTCTGGCTGAAGAGGAGGAACGTGCTGGTGGGCAGCAAGCCGTGACCTGAGTGGAGAGACGCTTCTCCTCACCGAAGGCATGTGTCAGCTGCTCAGAACAGCCCCCACCCACTGTAATTCCCCTGCTTTTTCCTTCTCGGGGGGCCATAGTCTACATGGCAACCATGATATGCTGACAGTGGCACCAGCACTGGATCAGCCAGATGGAGCTGCAGTGTGCTGGGGTCCTGCAGCCCCTGCCACTGTATGCCCCTAACCTTAGACGCTTTGTGCGTGAAGCTTGTAAGCCCCCATTTTGGGACCCACAGCCCTGTTAATGTTAGCACAGACAGAGACAGAGCAGACTGCTTTGGGGGCTTTGGAGCCCATCTTGGGCTTGATTTGCAGATCATGAAACTTGTATGAGAGAGGAACCCAACTGGATCAGTGGCTGGTTACTCAGGGCGGGGCCCGTGACTCCTGATGTTTGAAAGCGGTGTAGAGAGTTTGCTGTACACTGGCAATTGATGGAGAGCTCATTTCGCACGGGAAAACTGCACACGGGAAGTAGAGGCGTCTGATCTCCCCTGACAGCACCATCTGTTTGGGGGGTGGGGGAACCACGCCCGCTCCATGTAGTGGTTCAGCTTTTGGAAGGGCTTGCTGGGGGCTGTCTTGGCTGGCTTGTGCTTATGTCTCGGTGTTTTGTCCACGTCATTTTGCCTACATTTGACCTGCCGGACCAAGAGGGTAAGAAAACAGTCGCGTTTCAACCGCAAACAATATAAGCTGATATTTGTATCTTTTTTTATTGTCTGAATATTGTTGTGCCCTCCCCCCCAAACATATCTGAACAGCTTGCTGGTGTGACCCGTGACTGCGCTTCGCCAAACGATGGGACCATAATTACAGGGTTATTGCTGCCTGTGCTGATGGGTAATGACACATTTGCAAATTAATTCTTTGAGCTCGGCTACAATTAGCATATGGAGGAAGATTTACTTGCAGCCACCCCTGGAGTCATTGGGTAATCAAGAGCAGAATTTAATAAGAAGCCACGGGGGGCCTGGGGGGGGTCAGCTCAGTTAATCATCTTTTGTTCACGGCGCACGCACCCCAAATCCCTGATTGAGCCCCCGTTTGCGACACAAGTTTCCCGTCTGATTCTGGAGGGCTTAATGAAGCAGATTAAAGGCGAATTTGTCAGGAGAGGAAGGTGTATGGTGGGGCAGGGTGCGTGCCTGTGGCTGAGACGGCTCCAGAAAGGTCCCACTCGCCGAACAGATGGCTGTGTCCTCAGCTTTACGAGAGGCAGCAACTTTTTAATGCTGTGTGGGTTTGAGGAGGACTAGGGCACCCTTCAGCTGCAGGTCTCCCTTACTGGTGACAAAAGAGCTCCTTCTAGGGGAAACCTGTAGAGGCGTGTCCTTTGAAATGTAGTCACATGTCTGCTGCTGGCATGCACGTGTGCGTTGGTGTGCATGTGTGTTGCCTCTCTGACCGGGTCTTCTGGTGAGCACCACTGACTCCTGTGACCGAATGCACATGGTCCAGGGTCCTGACGTACGCGGTGTGCAGAGGCTTGAGAGCACATCGGGTGTGGGGCTAGTGACACGCTTTTTCCACATGTGGGTCACTGCTCGAGACTGTGTGCACATGCGTGTCAGAAATGCAGATGCGCACAGATGCACATGCATGCTCATATGTGGCTTTGGCTGGGGAAAAAGACAAGAAAACAGAGGTGAGAAATTCCAAGTCTCCCCCTTCACATTTCCTGTGCCGCCTCCCCCCGTCCTGTGGTGGAGGCAGATTAAGTCGTGTGTTATCAGTTCCCATGCTGCTGAGGCAGATAGACGTAGCTGAGGGAGACATGGACTGATCTGGGGGATGGGGGAGACTGTGGCTTCCCAGATAGCCCACCCCATTCTTAGGTCCCTCAATCCACCATTCCTCCAATTTACTGCCTCTTTTAGAGCAGCTCCCCTGGATGTTTCTGGGTCGCTTCCTCCTCCTGTTTCAATGCGCACGTGTCAAAGACCCCTAGGCCTGTCCTGCTGCTGAAAGGGGGTCTGTCTGCTGGAGGCCAGCGTTTGAACCCTGCGGGCTGGAGTGTGGAGTGGAGGTTTTGCTGGTTTCTTGGCAGTGGGGTGACCAGCCTCACAACACACTGGCTGCTGGGCCACTACAACACAATGATCCTTAGGCCATCACAATACACTGACCCCTGGGCCCTCACAATACACCGACCTCTAGGCCCCATAACATGCTGAGTTAAGGACCCCCAAAACACACTGATCCTTTGGCCCACGCAACACACTGACTTCTGGGCCCCCACAACACACTCACCCTTGGGCCCCTATAACACACTGATCCCTGGGCCCCCACAATACACTGACCCCTGGGCCCCCACAACATGCTGACATTTTGCCCCACAATACACTGACTCTTGGCCTCCACAATAAACACTGACTGCTGGGTCCTCACAATTAACAATGACTCCTGGGCCCCCACAACACACCACCCTGGACCATGACTTTATTCTGCTTTCTCATTGAGGCGTCGTAAATGTGGCTAATGCCGTGTCTGTTTTGGGGGCGTGGCAGTGGGGGTACTCCAGGTTAGAGTCCTTTGCTCCTTGATTATTTTGTGCAGTTGATAGGCTCCCCAGCCATTGCATCGCATTACCTTTTGCAGTCTGTTTTTACATACATTTTTCCTGTTTCTCTCGTGAGCCAAGTGGAGTGAGTCGATTAGACTCGAGAGACTCGAGAGAGTCTCTTAAATCCATTTCAGGGGTGTGAGATGTCTCAGAACCTGAGACATCAGCTGTTTGGTCGTGTGGGTAGGGCAAATGTGTGTGTGTGTGGGGGGTGGGGGGGTGACAGACAAGAGTACGGCTAAGGAAAGCCCTCCTAAATAAGCCTTTGATCTGCAATTCTGCACATTCTCCCTGCTGAGCCCTCTTCATCTAAGGAGACCCCCCCCACGTGATCTCTCAGAAGGCATCGGTAGCTGAGGGGGTCTTGGGTGCAAGGGATGCTCCCACTTGGAATGCAGCCATGGCGGGGGAGGGCGCTAAGTGGATGCCAGAGTTTCGGAGGGCTGAGATGCACCCGGCCTCCAGAGGGCAACCTCCTCACCACCCACCCCCTCACCCTTCCATCTCGCTGCTCCAACACTCTCTTCTCATTTCTGCTGTGTGTGATGGATACCGGCCGATTGCCAATTCCTGAGCAGGATATCAAGCTCGCGCGGTGAGAAAGTGAGAGACACGGTGAGCGACGCGTGGGAGCCAACATTCAACCCCCCACAGTAAAGGAGGGAAGGCGGAGGCAAGAAGCGGGCCTCTCATTTCCAGCACCAGTTCCATAGGGGAGCTTTCTGTTGTTCGCTTCTTTCCTTTCCCACATCTTGTTGTCTAATTGCCGGAGGAACAACCTCACTCTCCCTCTCTCTCTCCCTCTCTCTCCCTCACTCCCTCTCTCTCCTTTGCCGGCGACGCGTACTTTGTTCGTGAAGCCTTCAGTGCTCTGAAAGGAGGAGATGTTTCTGGTGAGCGGCAGGCGGACAGGCGCAGCGCTCTCTCACGGCGGCACGACGAGATTGAGAGGAGTCGCGTGAGCACATTCCCGGGGCGCCCGGTTGAGCCACTCACTGTCATCACCGGGGACAAATCAGCAGTCAGTCCGTCAGGCGGGATTCCGCTTTCCAGATAACGACGCGCGCATGAAAATTGATCACAGGGCAGCCTTTCTCTACCCCACTTCGCTGTTCAGCTCTCTTCTTTTAGTCTGTCGCTCCCTTCGTCCGCTGTCTGAGCGCTTCTGCCCGAGAGCCTGCCTTCAGCCACGCTGGGACACGGCAGAGGAAGACAAGGAGGACGACAGTAAGGTGGCATTTCAGGACGGCGACACGTCATCCCTCCGAATCACACACTTATGCATTTTGGGTTCAAATAGGGACCCAGCTGGGCTATCCGAATTTGGGTCTTGCTTTGTGAGGAACAGGCAGCACTCCTTTCTCCCAGTACTTTTTGGACTTCTCCACTTTCAATCCCAATCCTGGATGGGAACCGGTAGGTGGACTCCTAGCACCAGCTTTTGTCGGCTTTGCTGAGAGGAGCCGGGACTTCTGCGCTGAGTGTATCCTGACACACGTGAGAGAGTCGCGAGCGCGCGAAGACACTCTGCTGGGATTCGAGCAGGGGGAATCACCCCTGCCTGGCCGTCTGTCCCTGTCTTGCGGGCCAAGGGCTGAGGCACACTCCCCCCTTGGAGCAGAGATCCACAAAGACTGGCCCATTCCCAGGGACCCTCTGACCGTCTGTCATTTCGTCTGTTCTGTGGCGATTACAATGGACCTGTAATGGAAACCATGTTTGGACTTAAGGCCCCGCTGTACTACCTGCCAGGTAAGCTGTCCTGGGGGGCAGGCGGAGGTCGACCAGTGATGGGCGGGGGGGATGGGTGCCGTGAAACTTCTCACTCACTCTGATTGCGAGGTGCTGATTCATTAATACAGGTTTGCAATGTGAGAACTTCTGTGTCCTGGGAGGGCGGCTTATCCACCTTCCATTTTGTCTCTATTATACGCCTGTAAGTGGCAAACCTTGTTTTACTTAACAGCAATTCAGCAATTTAAGCTGGGTGTGCAGTTACCTGGAGCTTACGTCTTCTAGCTGAGTGAGCTCTGATTACGTAGCAGGCTGGCAGGTCACTGGCAGCGTGGGAGTAATGGGAGATGAGGAACCCACAACTTAGTGCCGGGTGAGGCTGGGTTCAGGGCTCACCTCCCACACGTCGGGGAAGCCGGAGGCAGGCCAAGCCTGGCACGTGGAGATGTCCCTTAAACACGTGCGTGGAACACACCGGGGGTGGTGAGAGTCAGGGGGACAGAGCTGGGGGTGCTTCCCCAAGGGTCCTGGGTCCCTGAAGTCTCTCTTCTCACGATACGCGTTGGCAGAGGGTTTGAAAGGCACCGTCACGTGAAGGGCATTGTATATACAGCGTGCCAACATGCATACGGACTGAATGAGAGGACAGTGTTTCTGAAAAACCGTTACCAAGCAGGTGTGTTAGTGATAGACATTTCCACCCATGTGAGGACTTGGGGGCACCAAGCAGACAACATATGGCAACATGGGAGCCAGCCAGCCAGTTAGGGTTAACATTCTGAGGGCCCTGGCCACAGGTGCTGATGGATATTCACTTTGTTAACTGCCTGTAGTCAGACACCTGCAGCGAGACACGATCGTGTCATAAAACCGGACTGCAGAATGTAACTGTGGTGGTGGGTTAACTCCCTGACGGGTTCTGGTACCTGGGTGGTCCAGGTTCAGTGGCTGTTGATCCCCCAGAGCTGGCCATGAAGAAGCCCCTTTGTGCTGGTGAATCTTGTACAATCACAGGACTTCTGAGAGCAGGGATGGAATGCTTCTCTGAAGAGGACAGAGAGCTGTGTCCCGGAGTGCACTGCACATGCCTCACACACACTCCATTTTCTCCCTTGAACATGTATTCCCGGCACTACAGCCGAAAGGTTAAATCCCTTTTGTAATCACAGTCCCACTCAATGTGGCTCAAGCCCTTGCTGGAGTGGTGTTGGATGGTGCCGGTGGAGGTCTCCACCTCCTCTGTGTGGCAGTTTGTGTGGTGTCTCCGTGGTCCTGTCGGTGCAAATCAGTGTATAACACTGATCCTCTGTGGAGTGGACGCTACTGAATTCAGCTGTTTACTGTATAGCATCTTTCTCACGACAGCGTGAGCCCAAAGTGTTACCTGGACATTTGGGTGAAATGAAACACTGGAAGTACCTATTAATTTTATGGCTCGAAAGTCTGAACCTGACAGAAGGACCTCCGCTGGCCCCTCACATCGCGGCAACATCGCGCCTCAACCGCCGGCAACGGCCTGAGACCATGTCACAGTTAGCCTGTCAGTGTTGCCATGGCGTCGCGGCTCCCGCTAACATTACTGTAAGAGCCCGGTTCTGTCGGCTGTAATGATGCGTGTTTGGGCGTTCTTCCTCACCTGAGAAGCCCACCTCAGGTGGTTAAAGCGGCAAGTAAACAATGTTCAGATGGTGCTGAATAATTTACGGCACGATCTGAACAGCTCCTAAATTATACATATGGCCCATGAATGATTAACGGGGGATGATTATTGCCGACTTTATTCGCCCAGACTTCGCTGTGTTGGCGACCTAAAGGCTTTGACTGCTTGGCCACCTTGTGTTTACCTGCCTGTCCTGCAGACATCGTGCCCACCCTGTTCTCATCCCTCCTTTGGTCTTAACGCTGGTGGACGGGAGTGAGATTTCGTTCCGGAAATGTAATAAAAACAAAGTGAAAGATTGTCCTGCCCCGCAGAAACAGGAGGCCAGGTGTTCCATGCGCTTCTTGGTTAAAGGGAGGCTGTGGGGATGGCGGTCCTGTCGTTACCATCACCAGCCTCTGGGCTACCACGGCATTCAAAACGGGGGCCAGCTGCCGCCTGTCACTCCGGTCCTTTTAGTAGGGCTGCAAGCCCCCCCCCCCCCCCAATCCCCAGCCGGGTTGTGCCCTTCTGACTCCCACACAGGTCAGGGTTTCGCCTGGATGGTCGCCGGATGCTCTTCTCGAGGGCGGGGGTCACAGAATCTCCAACGCGTTTAGCCTGAATAACAAGTAATGTATAAATAGAGTGTCGTGTTTGTGTGGATGTGTGTGCGCGGTCACACTTCTGTTTTAGTGTGTCTCCGTGCCTGTGTGTGTGCGTGTGTGCCTCTCCCTGCCTTTGTGTGTGTGTCCCACCCTCTGCCCCCGCTCTCCTCTCTGATCTGCTCATCACCGTGGGTTTCCAGCCCGAGTCCTCTCTCTCCTCTTTGCCGTCATTCACACACAGAATTAGCTCCCGCCTGCCTTCTAGTCTTAACTGCCGTTGCCTTGGAGACGGTGTCAGACACATGCTAGTTTTTCAATGATTATTTGACAAGAAAAAAGCAGAGCGTTAAAAAAAAAAACGGCAGAAAGACAAGAGAGTAGGGAGAAGACATTGGCGGCATCAAGAGGCAGTCTAATTACTACGCCTCTTGAGGAGAAATGGGTGGGGTGGGGGTGAACTAGATGGGGGGTGTCACTGCCCTGCTGTCAGGAGTATTTCATTTTTTTTAAGCCCAAGGATAGAAGGTGACAGCTGAGGTGGCCAACAAGCCAATAAGCCTCTGTTTGCTTTGTCACTGCAAAATGGACGACCTGCGGTGACTTTATTTGAATATGCATGAGGGTTTGTGTATATATGTGTGTGCGTGTGCGTGTATGTGTGAGGCATTGTGTTAGCGGTAGCCATATGGAGCTTCTCGTGTCGTATTTTGATTAAATAATAAAACCGGCTGTTTTCTCACAGTGAATCGTAGGTGATCTCACGCCTCCCTGTGCTCCACGTGGATCCCCGATTTAGCGCCACTCTTAGCCCGGGGCCGCAGCGCCATCATCGGCCGTAGCCACAAACAGACTCTTCAGACGCTGTCTCTGTGGCGCTGCGCCAGTCTTTGGAACCGTTTACCGGAGGGCCTGTCGTCAGGCTGGGGGATGTGGCTTTGTGTTGGTGCCTGTCGGGTCGGTCGGCTCCAGAGAACGCCGGTGATGTCAGCAGGGCAGGAGGAAGCGGTGAGGAGCAGGAACTGCAGGATGTCGAGCAACAGGTGACAGACACAGAGTGGGAGGGGGGCAGGGGGGTCTTTATGATGCCGCGCGGCTCGTAAGCTTTTAGTCTGTTTGCTTAGTCTGTCTTTGTGTGCCATGCTCGTCTCGCTCTCTCTCTCATTCACCGCACTGCGAGCCATGGGCAGCAGGGACAGTGCAAATCTCAAAGGTACAGGAATCCAAGTGGCCCCAGACAGACAATGATCTGGGGGGGGGGGGGTGGTCAGCAGAGGTTAGACATCTCTGATAGCAGTGCTGGGAAACCAGCAGTAATAGCCTCTCCCTGAAGCCTGTCTGGTGGTCTCTGTTTGCACCCCCCCTGCCAGGCTGTGAAAAAACGCTGAGTACTTCTGTGCAGCCCCCCAACTCTGTGTCACCTTGTTAACCCCCCCCCCCCCAAAAAAAAAAGCCTACATCTGATAACCCAGGTTTAACAAGGCCATTTTAACAGTTTTCTTTAGTGTAGCATTTTCCTGCACAGGGAGAAATTTAGAAAATGATTTTTTCACAAGTAAATAAATTAGGGGAAAATGGAGTGATGCAGACTGAAAGCATATTGGTTTGTTTATGAAAGGATCATTTGTTTTTCACCTGAATTGTTCTCTTCTGCAGCTAGCCTTCTGTCCCTGTGCAGAGAGTGGCGGTCTCATCTGCACCTGTTTTTGTTGCCTGTTGTCGTTCGGCTAACCGAATTCTACTCTGGTGTCACCAACCAACAGCGATGTATCTTAAGTACCCACTAAAGCTTTCAACGGCTCTGTGGAAATGGTCTTACAGGGGGGCACTAGGGATGGAACAATCTAGAAGCACTCTTTGGTTGTGCTGGCACTCCTCAGATCAGGCCTCCTGGTGACACCAGAGGCCCGCTGTTGCTGTACAGCTTAGGTTAAAACCACCAATCTGCCGGCTGAACGGGTTGTGTTCAACACAGAAGTGGTGAGGTGAGGTGAGGTGTAACGAAAGGGCCGGGGACCTCAGCGAAGCTGTCCGTCGAGTCGCGGGTCCCCACATTTCACCGGTGCTGTCCGCCTCCCTTCAGATCAGAACGGCAGCCCTTAATGCTGGTGAGGGGGTTGGTAGATAGATGCTTGCCTTTTTCTTAGACTAACAAGTAACATTCAGCAGCCTTCCGTGTGTAAATCATACTCAATGATTTATGTTGCTTTTTATGTCTTCCATGTGGTTGTTTTAACCGCTCGATTCTCTTCTTCCTTTTCGTTTTTTTTTGTTTTACGTCTCATTGTCTCATTGCCAGCAGCAGCCACTTTGAATGAGGTCTGCATTCCGGAAAGATCTGTTCAGAGCCTCGGAGCCTGCAAGACTGTCATTTGCATTTCCTTTATGTTCCGTGGTATAGTGCATGCGCAGAGCCCGGTGAGGGCCTGGGGCCTGCGGGGCTGCCAGCGGACGGCCACTTGAATGCAGTGCCACTCCACGTGGACATTTGGATCATGTTCTACTGGTGAATTTGTGGTTTATACTTCAGGGGAGAGAATGTCTGGGAAATGGGCGTGGGGGGTTGCCCGTAGGTTGTTTAGCAACAGTCTGTGGGAGACTGGGGTCTCTTTGAAAAGGTGTCTTGGTGGTCCACTGGCTGGGGTCCTGAGCTCAGCAGGAGCAGCCCTGGGTTACTGGACATTACGACATTCCACATCTCAAACTTAATGAGGCAGGAAAAGCACCATGCCCCACTATGTCGGTCAGCATTACAACATCTGATGTGTTCCTCCTTCGGTTTTCAGTCACGGATCCAACTTACATGGATGTGGTGCGACTCCAGGAGCAGGGACTCCTGTGCCATGCTCTTCGTTGTCCAAGAGACTCCCTGGAACACCTTGGAGGTGTCATCTAAGCAGATGAGGAGGGGTGATGCTGAGCACCAAAGCCGAGACCAGAACTGATACTCAGTTCGCTGCACGCCATCACATCCCCACTCAATTATCTCATGCAAAAATAAGTCTTTTACCTTCTTCAGCAACGTTATAACAAATTAGCCAGTGACTTAAGCTTTGAAAAACTGCTTCACCCAGTCGGCTGGAATTGATCTGGAAATCAGTGAGGACCATGAGGAAATGGGGCATGGAGATGGAGTGAGGGAAACGGGCTTTAGAAAGCGAGAGACAGAGGGAGCGAGAGAGAAAAAGCAGAAGGTAGAAGAGTAACCCTTGTAGACTTCCCTCTCTAATTAGGTCCAAATACTGGCAGAGGAGAGAGCTACCACCCCGTGTGCAAGGAAATGGAGATTTAGGGACGTTTCAGAGAGCTGGCTGTCGGGAGTCAGCTATGGCTACATCACTGAGCCTGTTCCAGCCTTCAAAGCCCCCAAAGAGTGGCCAATCCCTCCTTTCTTCCCCGGCTCAGAGCCGGCGGCCTGAAAGTTAGATGTGCTCTTTATGTTTTGGTTTTTAGCATCTGTCACGGCAGTTATTAGCCGCAGACGTGAGCTCCTGGGAAAGCCGCCGGAGATTCTCAGACGGATGCTCCTACCCCTGGAACCTCGGTCGGCTGTGTGTAGTTGGGGACCTGCTGCTTTTCATACATCAACATGCAGGAGCACGTTTGTTGCCATGGGATAAAGCGATGTGCTGGGCTTGGGTTCACGTGGGGGTCCCATGCTTTGATTGTTTATGGTTTTAGGTCCTCTTTGATTACATGAAGTCTAGCCCCTTCATTGAGACTTGGGTTCCAGAATAGAGATGAAAAGGGTGTTAGATCTTCGAAAGAATCTTCATCGAGCCATTAGTGATCGATACTTTGGAGCAGGCTCCTCCCCTAGACCCACATACCCAATGGATTTTTACTCCTGTGGATTTGAACTCCGCCCACGGCCCACCCTCTCCTCTTATGGTCCAGGCTCAGTCGGGGCCACGTGGTGAGCTTGTTTTTCCCCGCAGAGGTTTGCTGACTGACCTTAACAGTCCAGCTCCAATTTTACTCGCCTTAACTCTTACATGGAGACAGGGCCATCAGTCCAGCTGTCTTGAAACACAGGAATTTAAAAACGTCTATGCTTGTGGCTAGAAAGGATCGCCCTTTATCCCAACACCGACCCATGTGCATTTCTCAGTGCCAGGCCTGTGCTGTGCCTCTAATATATTCCTGTTTTGATCTGCTTCGTGGTTGGTCTGCTCTTTTGTCGTCAAGCTATTACCAGCCGTCGATCTGAGCAGTGCGAACTGTGACATTTTCCAAGCATGAAAAATCAATTAATTCTGGGAGAGCGATTAAGTGCACGCTGCATTTTAATATTTTTCCGGGAAAGCTGGGTCTCTCTCCCCGGCTCCTGTCACATGAGTGACAGTGTTTTTTTTTTTTTTTGGCAGCATGGCCCCGGATCACTGGCCTGTTATAATCCATCTTGTTAAAATGGTGGCATGGTGATGTCAGGCTAAAGGAGGGCCTTGCTTCACCCCCTCTCTCCACCTCCAGATGCAGAGAGGCCAGGTGGAGATGTTCTGTATTTTCCAGCTAGGGCAGAAGTACACCGGGAAGCTTGCAAACGTTGGCCGCTCCGGGCTCCCATGCGGCATCCCTGGTTAAACCATAAGGATCCACAGTCCGGATGTGGTTTCCGTTGCCGTTTTAGTTTTGCTTATGTAAACAATCGAGTAGATGTAGTGTGTGGGTGGAGTCAGCTTCAGGCTGGATCCTTGGGGGACTACCCCATGGCCAGTGTAGCATGGAAGGGACCAATTCTACCAATCCTGTCTCTTGGTCTGTGTTTGATCTACCTCCCCCCCAAGCAAGAGCCAGGCAGCTGCATCGCCCCGACGGTCCGAGGAGAGACAACAGTCTGCTCCAAGAGCGGGCAGTGGGCACCGTGAGAGGGGGGCGGGGGGTGTCCATATGGACCTGTCTGTGCGCTGACCAGGTGATGGCAGTGCTTTTGAGGCGACACAGGGAAGGGCTTCCCCCCACCAGCCCATGATTTGGGGAGTGCTGGCAGGCAGGAAGCTGGCATATGGAGGGTAGTTTGGCGGTTGGTCTGCCATGGGGCAGCGCACCTGCAAAAGCTGGCATTCATGATGGAGGCCCTTGGCACACCGCCGCTGCCCCCCTCCCCACTGTAGCTCTGCCTCCCTTTTACTTAATATTTATGTTAGCCTGCACACACGATTGGTCTAGCAGCGCCAGTATAGCCCCTAGTGACCTGGGAGGCAGGAATGTAAAAAAGCAATAGCCTCACAGGCTCCACCCCCCCAGACACTCGCGTGCGCGCACACACACACACATACACACACACACACAAAATTCAATTCGCCACATGTGATGTAACCTAGCTCAGCTCTTAAACTGTCTTAGGCTCTGAGTTAGCCGACACTGCAGAGGAAGGTGGAGGTTACATGTGGGCAGAGAACTTAAGATCGCAAGCTCTTTGTCTGCCGCTGTTCATACGGGACCCAACCATGGCTCTCGATTGGACAAGCATTCCATTCTTCTCTCATATAGAACAGCCTGCTTCGCCATATTGCATTTACTGTGTTTGTAGTCGCCATGAAGTGCATTCTGGAGGTGAATCGAGGCGTTCCTCGTGCTAACTTAAAGTAGGCCGGGAGTATGTCATACTGAGTTTGTGTAGGACAGGCTGGCCGGGATGAGCTGAAAGATGTTCCCTCAGGCAGCAAGATGGAAGCTGCTAGAGCGCTCTGAGTGGGGATGCCCCGAAAGCCTACTGAAGGGATCACATGACTATCTGGAGCTTCGCCGTCACCAATTCCTTCACCTGGCAAGCATACATCCAGCGCCTGCCTTTGTGGGAATACCGAGACTAAGAGAATACAAGTAAATCATCACTAACCTATTCATTCGTTCTGGGGACCAAAAAAACCACATAAACAAAAAGAAGAAGCAGTATTTAATTAGCTTGAAATGTGCCTTTGCTAACGACCTGTTAATTAAATTTGATTCTAGAAGCATCCCATTTCTCTTGTATGTTGCATTTATTTCCATTTGTACCAAGCAGGAGATTTTGAAGAGCTTGGGATGGGAAAAATCCCACAGGAGCAGCAGAAATAACAAATCGGGAGGTAGGGGCTCCTGGTTTGAACTGTGCAGCAGTAGGACGGTGAAAAAGGTGGTGACTGTAGCCGCACCTGAACAGATTTCCACTCTTATCTCCATGTCTGTTTCCATTCCTGTGGTCTGGCACACTGATTTGTAAACAATCACTAAACTAGGCCTCCCAGTTCAGAGGGCTATGAAGACACTGTCTTATCCACTCAGTGACCCAGGGACACTTCACTTGTCCCACCACACCTCCCTGTCCCCAGGCCATGCTGCCCCTCTTCGTGAAACAACTCATTGCAAGGCAGCGCTTATCCGAGCCAGCCTACCCTTGTTTTTATGCAAAACGGCTGATCATGCAGGCAGCCTACCTGCGGTTTGATCTGGAAACAAAGCGCCGGAGAATAAGAGGCACGCTTTTCATGATGGATTTTATTTTTTTCTGCTACGTTTGCCTCATCGTTCGATTCCAAACAGGCGATAAAGGGACTGAATTGGCTGGGAAGCCACTGGCCTGGAACCTCCCATGCTGGGCCTGAAACAGAGTAAGGCTAAAGCTGTAATGAAGCATCGAGAGGCGCGGGATTGCTAGCAGATGGCACCGGTAATGGTGAAATGAAAATACATGCAGTTAGAAATTTGCCAGTGTTAATCTCTCCTCCCAAGGTAAGACCCCCCCTCCTACTGGCCCTGCCCACGCCATCTGCACACGCGTGAAGTTCATCAGAGTGGAGTTCACTACACGCCTGTGGGTGCTCGTGCAAACGGAGGGCAGGCTGCGCCCTCGTGGCCGATGGTGCATTTGCGTGTGACTGTGGGGCCGCCCGTACCCCTGGAGAGGGCAGGAGTTCTGGAGGACGAGGGCTAACCGTGTGACGGGCAGCTACATTGTCCCCTCCGCGTGACACCCAGACAGACCTGTGTCCTCGCAGGATTCTGCCGGCGCTACGGAAATCCCACAAATCTTGCGGCTGTCTGTGTCTTTTTATTGTTCCGTCTGCACTCAGCTCCCTGTTGGGAATTCAGTGGTTTGTAACATGGTGGTCATGGCTCTAGACTGTTGACCTGGGGTAGATTGGGGGTGGGGGGACACGCCCTATGGCCCAGCACTCAACTGGGCTGCAGGAAGTATTAGCGGCAGAGTGACAGACTTCCCTTCCCTTACAGATGGTGTCACTCTTCTCCACTGCGGAGGGATTTAGGCCAATTGCACCTCTGAGTGCTTCTGAAAAGCTGATGTGATGTAAAAATGGCCTGTTGGAAAATGTACATCACATGTGCGTTGTCTGTAAATGGAGTTTGTCCATGCACTGTCAGCCTCTGTCCTATATCTGTCTCCATACCTGGTCCGACTTCTCCTTCTTCCCCAAGCCTCCTGTCCAGCGCCAAGCACGGAGATGCATTAGGGGCACCTGTCCCATAATTCTCTACGCCACGTTCCCTCGGTTGGCCGGTGGTTAAACTTTGGGTGGTCACCACCCTAGGCTTCCACTAGAGGCGGGTTGAGAGATGGGCCTTGCTGTACAATCACCTTAAAGAAGTCTCAGTTACTCACCAACATGGAGGTGGATGGCGCACGGACAGCACTGATCTATCCTCAGTCCATGAATGCACTAATGTCTCTATTGTTCGTGTCCCTCCTCATTTACTTATTGACTGAGATGCTATTATTCATTGGCTTGGGAAGCAGGGCGATGATTACTATGCTCACACTGCTTTTTTAACGTAATTTCATCCCCTTCTCTGAAGAGAGAGTCAAGTGTGAGGTTTTTTTTTTATGGTTAAAAAGATTTCAAAAGCCTACATCACCATTATGTTCCTATTCAGATGTAAATGAAAGACTAGGGAGGCTGGAAATCTGGGTATAATTTCACCTTCTAGGGTCCTTTTAAAACAACAAGGCCTTCCTCCCTACACACACACACTGAAACGCAGAAACGCACACACGGGCATCTGATGACACAGAGGTCTGCTCCTCTGGAAGGTTCCACGCAGAATAACTGGTGCATGACAGCATCATGGGGTGGGGGGGCCACGGGACGGCACAAGTCTCTAGCACATGGAAGCCTAAGCACATGTGTGGACTTGCGTGCTCAAAGCACGTGCAAGCGTGTGTGACCAAGTACTCGTTGTGTAGACCACGGAGGTCACATGTCATGCTCCTTGCGCATTCACGGCATGCCTAACAGCGGGCAGCCAGTTCCCATTTGGTTCCCGTGGAGCAGCTTTCGGTTTTTATGCCTGACAACTGGCCTCCCCCTTTCCTGTGCGCTCTGTCGCTGTGCCCTTGTGAAAACACAGGGTTAATACACATAAACCAAGCTTCAGAGTTAAAAATTGTTGAGGAGTGGCCCCTACTCAGCATTAGACAGCGTGCTGTGGTGGACACGTGAAGCAAGTTACGTCTCATCAGGAGCTCCAGTCAGGTTCCTCCTGGGCTTACCTGACTCTGCAGGTGACATTTCCGTCCTCTTTGGGGGGACGTGGAAAGGCGCGTGTCATACAGGAGATCCAGGAGGAAAATGTCACCAAGATTAAGGCCATAATAAGCAGTCGTACCCACGGCCTGTGTCTTACCATTTCTGATTTCCATTATGTACAGAATGATAGTTTGGATGCAAAATCCAGTTCATGCTTACACGGAGGTGCTCCCTCAGGCTGTCAGTCAAACCATCACAGCCAATAAAACTGGCAGGTGCCCATTGGTGGACTGCTGTGGGTGCTGGCTCGTGCAACTCATTGTTGGAGGGGCGATGTGTCACAGCTGTTCAAACTTGGGGTTGTAAGAGACCACACCAGCCTCATTAAATAGTCAAAACAAGAAAACATCAGAAGTACAGTTAAATGTGAATCAGTAGACATCGGGAAGCACAGTTAAATGGGAATCAGTAGACATCGGAAGCACAGTTAAATGGGAGTCAGTAGACATCGGAAGCACAGT
>JAACJT020000019.1:0-16879 GCA_009936485.2 Gymnarchus niloticus | reverse complement strand
CTTTGTGGGGGGCGGGAAGGGGTTTAGGGGGGGCGGGGTGCCCTGGGGTTGGCCCACAACCCCCCCCCCCCCCCCCCCCCATATCCCTGACAGGCTCTGCCACCCCCTCCGAAATGAGGCAAGCTATTAGGCACCATAATTAGAGCACGAGGCTGAGGAAGGCTGGAGCCACAAAGCAGAGGGCCTGCCAGGCAACGGGGGCTGGGCAATTAAGGAGCTGCAGGAAGCATCAGATCCCTGATTAGCAGTGGCTCTTGAACCATTAATGGAGAAGGCAGGCAGGGTGTCCGAGAACGGGGAGGCAGGGGCCGCTTCCCATAAAGCGATGTCCTCAGGAGACAGGGCATCCCATCGACTGGGGGCCCCACAGCAGACCGGTTTGTGGTTGGTTTAAGGCAGCGCCGTGTGCCGCGCCTGCTGTACCTTATACACTAACCACTTCGTGAAAGGAAGGAACCTCACCCTCTAAGCTCAACAAAATATGGAGGACACAGCTGGTCTGTGTGCTCTCATGGCCTGCAGCCTGGCCGTGCTGAAGCCAGGCATTGGGGGGTGGAATGAAAGTGTCGCCTGCGCTGTAGCATTACGCCTGTGTATCCAGCTGCTCTGTTTTCAGAAGGTTAAGTGCGTACCAGAAGTGTCACTGTGTGAAATGGTTGGGCTTTGTTTGGGCATACTGTTTTGGTGTGTGTGTGTGCGTGCGTGTGTGTGCACAGCAGCTTTCCTAATGGGTCCTGCAGGTGCACCGGCCCTGATAAGCCCCCCCCCCCCCCCCCAGCGGCCACGGGGCACTCAGTGCAGGTGCAGAAGGCAGCCAGAGCTTCTAGCCGAGTGCTTGCAGTTTGATTGGTCGGCTGGCTTGCTGTGGTCACCTTCTCAGCTGAACAGCTGGCCCAGCTAACTGCTGCTGGGGCATGGGGGTTAAAAGAACCCCCCAGAATCCAACATGCCAAAGCAGTTAGTGGGTGGGTACAGTCTGAGAGAGACACGGTGAAAGCCCCAGAAAGCGGGCCCATGGCAGAGGTGTGACAAGGATCCTAACGAATGAGAAGATTTTGCTGCAGGAAAAACGCCTTCGCTCCTCTCAGCACCTTGGGAAGAGCTGAGGTAATTGGGCCAAGGACTGTGGGATACCACAGCACCCCAGGTTGCGTGTTGAGGGCTGCTCCCTGGACTGATCTCCTGGTGGAGGGAGGCTGCCTCACGGTGGAGCCGATGCTGGCGTCCTGCGGCTTTGGAAGGGAGCAGCGGGCTCACCCTGACCTGCAGCTCTGCTCTGCTGACACATACAGCATGCAGCCCATCTCTCCTGCACTGTACTCCGCTGTATACTCTTCTACGCCTGCATCTTCCTCTGCAGCTCTTATTTAATTGAGTCCCAGGGATACGGGGTGGCTGACCTTTTGCTCACTGCTTGTTTTGACATGCTGAGCGGCCATTTTTATTCCTGAATAAAGACTTGGAGGCTTAATTTCACTCACCGGGCTCATCTGTTAAAAAGTTTTCATCGTTTTGGTTTTGTTTTGGGCTGTTTGTTTGTCCTCTCTTCCTCCAGAGAGTAGGATTTGGCACCACCTTCGTCTGGCCTGAGTTTCCTGTGGAGCCGTGGCTACGTGGGAGGGTGTGTTTCACAGAGGATGGGGGTCACTTGGGGCCGAACTCTCGGCGCTGCTTAAATTATCTGTACCCTCAGTGCCGGGAAGCTGGTGCATGACAACACAGATCTCCTGTCACTGTCAGGAAACGTGGGGGGGAGCTCACGTGACAAACCAAAGGTCATGATGATATGCAATTCATACCAGTGAACAAACCCTCTTCTCACAAGGTCAGAGAGTAGGGCTCCCTCTGCTGGTGCACAGGTGGGCCGACGTGCCACCCGTCAAGAGATGCCAGGACTCGTGCTGTAACCCAATCTTCTGAATTCCCTTACAAAAGCCAAAAGGGTCTTCATGGGAGCGGGCCTGGTGCTGTAATTACAGCCAGCTGGTAATGACAGTGCAGTGCCGACTCTCAGAGATTGGGGGCGGACGCTGTCGTGTAATTAAAGCCAGCCTCCTGCAGCAGTGTCGGGGCGGTACAGCCGTCTCCAGCCGCCTCCCCCACAACCACCCCATAAATAACAGGCCTTGTCTCTCACCACGGGAATTCGGTGGGGTGCTGTGGGGATGGGAGCCTGGCTCTCTTTACCTGCCCGTGGTCTCCTTCCGGGGGGGGAGGCTCGGACAGACCACTCACATTCTTCTCCAGTTTGCTGCTGTGTTTTTGAGTTTGGATTTAGGTGTAGTTCACCCAGCATGCCAGTAAACCTGGGTACACTCAAACATGAAACAGAGGCGGGTGCGCACATGCACATGGCACACGCATGACCTCTCTTTTCTGGTTGTGGCTGTCAGCGTGTTTTTCGGCAGTCTGGTCCCGGTTATGTCTCTTTGGACGGCTACCTTTTAGCTGATCCCACCCAGGAAAAAAAAAACCTACTTGCTTCCATTCATTTTACACTTAAATATATTTCTTATAAGGTTTTAATTGTTAATCCTGGCATCTGCCTGTGGGGTTTCTAGATGCTTTCCCTTTCGTGTTGTGTGAGACAGTGTGACTTTACCCCACATCCATTACCACAACAATCACGATAGAGGTGTATGACAAGATTGTCCACGACCACTAGGGGGAGCTATCTCAGACTTTGCGCTATTCTGTTCTCAGTGCATTTACATTTTATTTATTTAGCAGATTCTTTTGTCCATGAGACATACAGCAGTTAAGAAGCTACCTGAGGTATATGTGCAACATTCATTACTAATGAACGTTCTGTAGAATTTTTAGTCAGCTCCTTGATGGACAGACTTCCTGACAATTAGAAAATGGGAATTCTGCTGGTATGGCCGGGGTGGGGGTGTTGGTTACAAAGGAACCTCTGCAGTCAGGCCATTGCCTTGATAATTTAGGAGCGGTTTCATGCAAATCCTTCAGCGTAGGCCATTTTGTTTCTGGTTTTGTGGGATAATTGTACATCGTACACCTTGGCGCTGGAATGCTAGAGACTCGAGAGATGGAAATAACCAAAAAAAATAAAATAAATAAAACTTGACGCCTACTGATAACAACTGTAAAAAAAGATATGGGCTAACGTGTTCCCCTCGAGTCACGTTTTAGTAAGTTTAACAGAAGATATTAGTGCTTTTTTCTTTTTAAGCCAATAAAAATTGTTTGCATTGCTCAAGGGGGAGCTCGGATGTCTGGCCTGGAGGGTGACAATGTGGGGTTTCTGTGGTGCAGGGTCGTGTTGCTGAGCCCCTCTCCTCACCCTGAAAGGTGCTGACAAGAGGGCAGATGTGTCACCTTTTTCCCGGGCAGGGGGGCCGTGCTGTGTGGGACTATGTGGACGAAGCACACCGAAATGTGGACTGGCTCAGCTTCTGTGTCTGTTATCTAAGAGCGGCTGAGGAATTATAGGTTGAGAGGAGAAAGGGGTGGGAGGGTTCGCGGTTTGAGACATGGGGGGTCATGTGACATTGCAGCAGCTGCTAGGCTGAGAATGTCTGTTTTCAGTACCGGAGAGAGAGCAAGCAAGAGGGGGGTGGAGAGATAGGCAGAAAGTGTATGTGTGTTGCTTTGTTAGATAAGCTCCGAACAGTATTTGTGAGGAGAAGAGAGCAGAGAGAGAGAGCTCAAGTGAGTGAGGAAAAAATGGGGAGGGGTTTAAAAAAAGAAAAGATGGTGCGTCCCTCAGTTCCTTTAAAGTGTTGGTACTGGCGGAAGATGCAGCCATGGGCGAAAGGCACATCTCCTGTCCTTTGTTGTGCAGTAAGGAACTGACGATTTTCTCTATTTGTGTGGAGGTGCGTATTTGGCTCGGGGATGGCTGTGGGGACCTGGCGCTTGTTATCCACTCGTGCGCGTGTGTATGTGTGCGCGCGTGCGTGAGTGCGTGCGGGTGCCAGCCTGCGTGCCCGTGTAAATAGCTTTAGGAGCATGTGTCTACGGCTGCTGAGAGCAAACAGTGCACTGTGAGGAAAATTCCGGAACCGCAGACTTGTTTGTCACAAAGCAAAAAGCTTTCTTGTTGTAGAAACATCTCTGGCCGGTTTACTGGGCTTGTCGGAGGCGGGGTCAGTCGCTAAAGGGTGGCTGCAGGGGCATCAGTCTTCTCATTATTAATTATTACACGGTGAGGTTCAGCTCCAGGCCAGTGGGGGAACTGGCACCGTCACTGTGGTGTGTATTTCAGCTTTTCTTCTGCCAAGACCCCCACCCTAACTGCAGCAACGAACCTTAGTGAGCATTACATGAGGACAGTACGGAGTTCCCCAAGTTTACGGGCCTTTAGTAGGTCAGGGAAAATGGACCGATGGGACTCCGTTAGTGGATCCTTTTGTTCCAGAAGGTTCTCTCTCCCAGTGTGCAGCCCCATACTGACCCTTAACATCTTCACAACCTTGTAGTTTTCATGTAATTGCTCTACAGCCCCCAAAGGATTTGGCATGCACTCTGCTTTTGGGACGGACATGTGAGCGGAGATGGTTCCCTCAGCCGGTCCGGTGCACGGAGGTTAGCTGTAGGTGCAGGGCAGGCAAACACTATAAGCCCCTCTCAGTGTTAATAGTAATGGGGAAACTCCACCCTGGATGTCTGATGTTGCTTTTCTCAGATAACCTACAACAGGGAAGGAGCCATGATTCTTTAAGGGCAGAATTGACTCAGACAGGACTGTTGGTATGGGTGCAGTAGTGGAAACGTGAATCAGACATTAGTCGTGATGATGAAGAGGATGATGGTGGCCAAAAGATAAAGGCAAGCCAGTGGTTGGCTGACTGGAGGTTCTTGTAGTTCTTTGGGGCTGATTTTGGACACTTGACCCTGCTGTGACCTTAGCTCCTCTTCTGCCTCCAGCTGCCCCTCCTTGCAGCCCTTTACCCCATGGTATGGGCCTCCTCCTCCCACGGGAAACGTTTATGGCGGCAGCTGGGTCAGGCCAGCTCCCCGAGGACTCATCCAGGCACCACCTCAGCCCTGTTCCATTGACATGAACATTTCCTACTCTCCTTTTCCAGGCATGAGCCATGAGCCAAAGTCGCCATCCCTGGGAATGATCTCCACGGCAACCCGCACCACGGCCACGGTCAGCCCTCTGACCCCCACGCCCCTCAACGGCTCCATCGTGCCCAATGGCAGTCCAGCCACACAGTCAGCTCACTCGGGATTCGCTGCTGCGCTGCGCAAACTTGCCAAACAAGCCGAGGAACCCCGAGGTAAGCCCTTGCCACAAGCTGAAAGGCCCGTTGTCCACCCTAGCCTAACCAAAACCTGGGCTAGCACCAGAAACCGTTAATCACCCAGTTCCTCGAACTGTCGCAGTCATGGACTGTAGTATATTTGTGCAGGGAAAGATATGGATTTGAATGTGGAGACCTGCCTTTCAGAAATGGAGATGAGCTTCCTGGAGCTTGATATCTGACATGACACTTTGTTGACGGGGAGGTTAGTTTACCTTGAAGAACTGCCACCAATATGCAGATACCAAGCGGCTGAATTTGCAGGCCATTTGTTATTTAGTGCATTCTTTTCACCTCTTTCAGTTTTTACTCAGAGGTGTTTCCTTGGTGGTCTCTCCTCGTCAGTGTTTTTGCATCCGGTTACCGTGGGAAAAAGCATCCCTAAATTGATGTGGTCATACTACTGTGTGGGAGGGGGGAATAGAAACACAACAGCCACTTCAAGCTCATTTCTCCAGCCTGACTGGCCAGTTTTGGTAGCTTTATTACCGTTCTTTAGAAATGTGACCGGAATGCGAAGTGAGGCATGTGAGCTGGCCAGGGAGTCGTGTAACGGCTGGAGCTGCAAGCGTTAGCTGTCGAGTTTCTTTGTGAATTTGTTTGTTCCGTTTGTGTGGGGTGGGGATTTGGCTGATTATCCAAACGCAGAGACAATAAAAGCAGAGACTCTGAGACCCTGGGGAGAGGAGGCAGCCTGCCATTCAAATTTGGAGCCTGCCCGCCCTCTTCTCGGGAGGCGAGGCTGAGGCAGCAACAGCCGGACCTTCTCGTCTCCACGATCTGGCTTCGCTGCTGACTTTTAAAGCATGTTGACTGCGAGCTGCTGCATTGTTGTGACGCATGGCTGGTTTTTCCAGTGGTGCTTGTTGTTACAGTTCCACTGAAGTTCCCAGAATGTTCCCCCTGTTCTCTGAGGCTCAGCATCCGGAACTCCACTGTTTACCTGTCTTGCAAGAGATCTGATGACGAATGGAATCACCCCACCCCCCCCCCGTCGCCTGCCACCGCTGCTCCCCAGGCCTCCACCCTCACCTTAATGGCTAGTTAGACTTGACGACAACAACAGGGAAGTAACCTCAGAGGAGGGAGGTTCCCAGCACGACTCCAGGGTGTGTGGTGTTGACAAAGGGTGCTGCATGTCAGGAGCAGCATTTTTGAACCCCTCTGCCCCCCCCCCCGAAACACACATGCACGCTTTCCTAAAGATGTACTTGCAGCCACCTGTTTACAGGCACGTGTGGGCCGCACATAAGATGGGTCCGGCTGCTATTTTTACGGAGTCAATCCTTTCTCTGCTGTGGGCAGCAAGCAAAAGCAGGTCATGCGGGAAGATGTGCTGCGATTAAGTCAGCTCCTTTAAATAAAAGATGTGCCCCCCACTCTCTTCATTCCGGGAGAGCTGTTTGACCCTCGCGCAGTTTGCTGTGGTGAGTCATCCTCCAGGCAGGCGAGGAGGCAGGCAGAGTCATCATCGTGTTTCTGAAGCCTGAGTTTATAGGCAAAAAGAAAACGAAAGGATTAGCGGGTGACCCGGAGCTGTGTCGTCCCTCCCATCCCCTCCGTTCATCCTTGTGCACAAATGGCCTCCTTTGTCCTTGGTTGGTGTCACTATCACAGGAAATTCATTAATTTTCTAATGCATGCTGAGAGAGGTTTCTGGATGTACAGCTCTCCTCTTCCCAAGTTAAAAACGAAAGGCTGCACTCTTACACGGATGACGTATGGCTTCTCCCCACCGTGGATCGCAGGCTGCTGTCACAGTCCCTCAGAGAGCTTCGGGGACCTGCTGGGTGTACCGGTCGAGGAGATAAAAGCAAAATGCGGTGCATGTTAGTGGAATATCGAAGGCGTTTTCGATTGTTTACCCGCTGAGCCGGGTAGCGGAGGATCGGCGCCTTGCTGTTTGGATCTGAGGAAGAGCGACGCGCCGCGCAGCCTGGATTGAATTTAGCTTTAATTACCGCAGTCATTCCCGCCAAGCTCTCCCCCTCCCAGTCTTTCTAATTAACAAGGCAGGTCCACAGATATGAAGGATCTCAAAGCAGTGGTCCATGTCCCCCATGGCAACTTGGATGAATGTTTTGCAGCAACATTGTACAGCACATTAAGGATGGGGGTGTGTGCATGAGGCTGCTCCAGTTCCCCGGAGACTGGCTCCTGGAATGGCGGGGGGGGGTCCTATGCCCCATGCCCCAGGCCTTGAAGGGGGGAGCCTGGAGTTAAAAGGCCAGGCAGCCCTGACCTCCCAGTCTGTGACTATGAGCTCACACAAGGACTCCGCTACCGAAGCGTCTGGCTGTTTATCCGCCAGCGAGCCCTCCTTGTCCTCTGTGTTTCCTTCCCCTCGTCCCCCCCCCCCCCCGATCTACTCACCCACCCACACACAAGATATGGCCTATTCACACACTGACACGCACTTTGCCACAAACAAAGGGGTCTTGCAAGAACAGTCTCAGACACTCAGCAGCCCACCCTGTCCTCCTCCCACCCTCTCTGTCTTTGACTCACACATACACTTGGAGTCACAGTTAGTCTACTGCTCTTTCCCAATGCCCTCTGCTCCAACTTAGACACAAAAGGATAAACACTTAGTACCTTACACAGACTGGTTCACGGTTAGTCACGGGAAGTGTTTTTTCCACATGTAGTTCTTGTGAATTTCAGTGTCCACGCACACACATACACAGGTCTGGCTGTGCTCCGTACAGCTCCTCCCATTCTTGGTAGTGCAGATTAGTCTGGCTTTGTGCAGTGCTGCCAGTGCGTGGCCAAAGGCGCCATATGGAAGGGGGATTGTCAGAGCACTGCTATGCACACCAGGTGTGAAATGGCCTGTTTAATTAAGTGCTGATGTTGTTTTAATGCAGGCCAGGGTCACAGGGCAGGGCCTGCTTGCCATCGAGTGCTATAGAGGGGTGTGTATGTGTTTGTGTTTGTGTGTGTGCCATGCCGCTGCAGTCAGCCCCCTCCTATGATTATGAGGCGGCTTGGGCAATCATGCGCGGTAGACGTCTTTGAGAAGCGTGGTAAATGGCGGAACCCATTGAGACTATGGCTGCACATTAATCATGCAGGCCTCAGAAGCACCTTCCCCCCCGCCAAATGCCTCCACCCACACACCCCCAGTACAGGCTGGAACATCCGTGTTCTGTACCTCACTGGGACTGCCTGCAAAACCTGGCAGGGCTCGCCACTGGAACTGGATTGGGTTCGTATTTGAGTTCTTGTCACTGGAGGAGGACCTTGGAAATGCTGAAGAAAGGAAATCAGGAGATATTTGTGAAGGGGGGGGTACAGAAAATTACGTTCAGAAAAGCTGTCACTTGGGAATCTGCATTCGGGTTTGGCAATGGAAATTAGCCAGTGAAGGTTCATGCGGTAAATGTGGGGCATTTGGTTAAGCATTCATTTATTTACTAACACGTGACAGCCGATACATACATGTTCTCACACACACACCATGCTGTGGCCCCCCTCCTCCCTCACCGGAGCTTATGAGGCCGGCTTCTGTGGCCAGACCACACTGAATAGATTTAAATAGTATTTGCATATCACAAAATGACACCAGTTTGCTGAGATTGAGGCGGCCTGTGCTCTGCTGAAGCGCCCATCTGCCTGAGCAACTGTGGCCCTGGGGCTGCCAGTGCAGCTTAAGCAGGGAAGAATGTGGGGGGGGGGGGCTTGTAAATGGGGGTATTTGGATTGGGGGGGAGATGGCTGAAGAAACAGGAGGAGACTTTGGGGGAGGATGCTGAGGATAAAGAACAGATTAAACACGCTGGAGCGTCAGTTTGCCCTGACCACTCCTCTGACTGTCCTCCTTCCTGTGACCTTTTCTCCCCTAACACGTGATGTTTTGCAGCACTTCCTGGAGCGAATCCCAAAGCTTTTAATTGCAGTAACTGTCACAAAAGATTTTGCTAAAAAGCACTCTTGTTAAATGCATATTCAGTTTGGAGGAGGTCCTCTGATAAGTGGTGACATCAAGGGTGAAAAGATGACAGACCGAGGCGGGTCTCATGAGTGTTGGAGTAAAAATGACTACAGTGACTATTTAAATTTAGAATGGTGAATAGATGGTATCTAACTTTTCACCAGCCCCCCTACATCTCAGACTCGCTCATACATGTTCAATTTCTGCCAAGCTCTCCTCTGAGGACCTTCTTAGTCTGAATCGGTCTGGGAGGAGCAGTGTAAGGGCCATGGCAAGGAGAAGGATGGGATTATGGGAGGCTGATGCTAGCAGAGAAAGACTGATGTGGAAATGTATGGCAGGGAGGGTATTTCCTTACGGACAGTGATGCCATTTGGCATGTTGAGGTCCCGTAAAGTCATGCTGCTGAGCCCCTTGTGAAGGTGGCTCGCTTTAAGTAATGATGGTCTGGAGGATCAGCTCATCCACATGAAGTGTGAATGCAGCTGGGGAAGTATCAGACAGCACCCCCCTCCCCAACATCATGTGTGTGCAAGCAGAATGTTGAAAAGTGTCTGCAGCGTTCGTTGCATTTGGGCTCTCCAGACAGTTTCGTCTTTCTTTTTCAGACCCTGAACTGGCTTTAAAGGGCTTCTGTTTGTCATGACTTCACACTTCACAGAATATTAGATCCCGGCTGTTCTCCATACCACTGAATGGTTTGAAATTCAGCTTTTTGTTTAAGCTCCCCAAAATGAATGAAATGATTCAATCACTGTCGACTTCCCTCGCCTCTCTCCATTTTCCTTTGGGATCCAGCCCCAGTCTGACCTACAGGTTGTGTTCATGGCTTTAGATTCATAGAGCCAACACACCGTCTTTGTTGTAGTTTTTCCTCCCAGCATGGCTCCAGCTCTCTCCCTCCTCTACTCATTCCAAACCTGGACCCTGGAGACCAGTTCCTAACACATGGGTTCATCCCTGGACCCTGCAGACCAAGGAGAGCCAGCTTTCCTTAGGGTGTGCAGTCACAATAAGCAGGACCTTTTTCCTGCATGGAAAATAGTTTCAGGACCCAAAAAGGCACCAGTATCATCAGTGAAGTAACTGGAGGCCATCATGCTGTCTGGGCCACTCACTAGGGGTGACATTTCCAATTTCCCATCAGAGCAGGTTGGATACGTAAATGTCTAGTCAGTCATCCCCTTGTGATAGAATAGAGACGGGAAAAGTATTTTATTTTCTAAACAAGTGGAGCTCACTCTGACTTCCTGTGTGTCATAATACCTCAGAGATCCCTGCAAGCTGTCTTGCGGTGTAACATGCGCCATAAATCATTAATGACGTCTCTTTAAGCTTTGGCGCTGACTCTGTAATTGCTACATCTACACACGCGGCTAAAGCTGTGATTCATGTGCCTTTGTGCTGTGACGTGCAGCTTGCTATCGCTCCCAACCGAGTTGCCGTCCACTTATCTCCACTTAAAAAGCCTTGCGGAAACGACGTTACCTGTTCTTGGGAGGTGGAGTTCGCTCTCTGCCGCCCGGCTTTGGGTTGCCAAGCGCTGGGGGGTTTTTTCGCCTGGTAACAGGGTACTGAGCCTGGGGGTCAAAGGGAAGGGAAGCGGGGGGAGTTAAGTAGAGAGGAAGCCACTGATTTAAAGAATGAGTCATAATAACGTGGCCAAATGTTCTGGCTAGCCTGGATATTTTTCTTGTTTCCTGTTCACATAGCATGCAGCAGAAATGCCCTTGCAACCCCAATCCCCCTGAATTTATCAAGGAAGAGCCTTTTTGAGCTGACCTGTGTTTCTCTTATGATTGGCAGGGGGTTGTTTGGCTCCATCTTAGGTCCCCACCCACAACGTGATGCCTACATACCTGACAGCAGACTGTCAGTGTAAATCAAGTGGCTCCCCGACATTGACTTGAGTGGTTCATGGCAAGGTTTGTGTTGTACTAACTATGGCCAGAGTCAGAATGTTCGGCATGGAGGTCAAGAAACTGAACTGGAACGCAAATTGGGCAGAGGATTCTGGGTATGGTATTATACTGCTAAAAGATTTAGAAGCTAAGAATTGGTAATTTTTTAAAACCTGGTGTTTGTGCAGTGAAACAAAGGAAAATTCGGTTTTTTTTTGCACAAAACCACTTTGGCCGTGTCAATGGCATGTCCGGCTCTCTAACGATATGATATGTGTGATGATATCATATGAATCCAAGCGCTGTATCCTGGCGAAGACGGACACTGGGTGAAGAAGGGATTACCTGAGCTCTTGGATACACCGTGTAGGCATTTAGAGGGCAGGTATGCGTGTCTCCTGCCTGTCTCTGCAAGTGAAGTCCACCCCCCACCCACGGAGGAGAGAGACATGAAGCACAGAGGACATGACTGAACATGTCTCGAGATGACATCTTAACAAAGGCCTCTGCTAAACTGAGATGGCCATGAGTGTTCATTAGGAAGTGCCTGCGATCGGCACTGGCTGATGTAGGGTCAGACAATGTTTTCGTTGCCCCCTCGCATTTGCTCTTGAGGCTGGTTTAACCTTGGCATCTGCAGTGGAGAAGGGTTGTAGCTGAAAGGGAAATGCATGACCTCTCTTTCTCCCTTCCTCCAGCAGGGTCATCCATCAGCAGTGAGTCCTCTCCCGTCTCGTCCCCAGCCACCAATCACAGTTCTCCGGTCAGCACGCCCAAGCGGGGACCCATGGGCCCCATCATAGTGCCTCCGGGGGGCCACACTGTGCCAAGCACCCCACCCGTGGTCACCATCGCCCCCACCAAGACCGTGAACGGGCTATGGAGGAGTGAGAGCCGACAGGTAAGCCCACTCCACCTGGTGTCTGCCACATTTTTGCAGAAGCTTCGTTGGGTATCTGGAACACTGTGAACAGCCATGAACGGAATTTGGGCTTTCCGCTCGTTGCGGACCACTGGTAGCTCACAGGCCGTTTAGAATGTGGAGAAGGAAGCTATTCAGATTTTACAGCACCAGGGGCGGGGTCAGGATGCCACCTCGCTCAGCTGGGACTGCAGCCTCTTTGGTAATGAGGCCTGGCCTCTTGCTGGGGGCACAAGCTGGATGTGCAGCTCTCATTAATTCAGAGGATGCAGAGTTAAGGCAAATGTACAGCCTCTGGGCTCAGACCGTCAACAACAAGCACATCTCCCTCCCTTTCCTTCTCTCCCTTGCTTGCTCGTTCTCTCTCTCTCTCTCTCTTTCTCTCTCTCTCTCTCTCTCTCTCTCTCTCTCTCAGTTTAGTTCTTGTGCTTTCTTGGCACACAGGGAATTTTGATTATTGCCAAAGCAAGGCACAGAATATTATGTAAATAACACAGATAAATCAGTTAAACAGCAGACACTTTGAACACAAAAGCATAAATATGACATACACAATGGGTATTTGTATTCAAAATGAACACACATGCAAATGAGTGTGTGTGCTGTATATATATGTATATATAGTAGCACATTACCTGCTATATATAAATTCTGCGTAATGTATATATCTTGCTGTTTCTGCCCCCCCCCCCCAGTTTAAAATGCATGTTTCATACTCCTTCTTTGCTACCCCTCCCATTTCAGTTTTCGGCAGCTGGACTCTCCACCATTTACACCACAGGAAGTCTATTTAAATCATCCCCATCACAGTTCTTCCTGCAAATGCACTCACACACAAACGCCAGCGACAGAGCCCCATGCGGCCTGATGGAGCCTGACGTAGCCCGACATAGCTTGGCTACCATTGCAGTTGCTCCGATTCGGGGCACTAAGGCTAGCTCTGATAAGGCCTGACTGGATTATGCTGGGAGCCCTAATCCATTTGATCTCCCGTCTGCAGTTAGTGTAAAGCTTCACGGAGCTGCTGTTATCGCAACATGGTCAGCTGCTATCACTGGACAGGGCCTGGGGCACTGGGGGCTGCAGAAGGGGGTACCAAGCCAGCTTGGGCTCTTGTCCTCCTGCTGCCATAACCTATTAACCTAGCCCAATGGAGGTCAAAGGTCATCTGACATCCCTATAGGGGTGAGTCATCAAAAGGTCAGGCTGTCTGTAAAACAAAGCACACTCCCCCCACCCCTATGCATAACCCCTCAGGAGAAAAAAAACAACAGATGCCATATTTCCCATCGAAATCTCCTCATTCCTTTAGCTAATTACTATGGACGGCTCCTGAAAAGAGATGAGGCTAAGCCACTCTGGAGATCTGGAGATTAACTCGCGTTGGTTCTGTTTTGTCCGCTGTGGTCACCGGGGCCGGCGCTGTGAGGATAAGCGTGTAACCGTGCAGATAAGGCGACGAGAGGCACATCTCCGAGGCCCCGTTGAGAAAGGCGTGCTCAGGGATGAGGAGTCCGTGCCGATTTGTGAGAGGAATCCAGGCAAGCCTGAAGGGGCAGGAAGGGGGTGATGGAGGTTGAGAGGAGGACATTGTTGGGCCGGGAGGGATGACCCCCCACCCCCCTTTAGGCCCACCTCACCATCAGGCTGGAAGGGGACAGATTAGTTCCGACGCGGTGAATGGTGCAGCCATGTCAGCTTATTGGACTTGTTATTCAGCTGGGCCGCAGCAGGCTCCTTTAATGCCACCGTCACAGGGCCCGGTCAAGGGGCCCTCCCCCACAACAAAACACACACAAACGCACTCGCTGAAAACTGCCTTTCTCTGCCCAAACAAAGGGACCTCTGTTTGGCGCTGCTTCATCCTTTGAATCATCAGTCAGGGAGGGGGAAAGCGGAGCCGAAATGTAAGTAAGAGTTCACCCCCGGGGCTGTCACTTCAATTAGTTCCCAAACTTTGGCCTTCTTGTTCCCCCTGCGGCCCCTGAGAGCTGCCCCACTCGACCCATCCTGCACCAGCTTCCCGAAAGGCTGCCTCCTTGCGCCGCTTCTGCTGTTGTGACGGGGCCGGCAGGGGGCCTGCCCCCCACCCCCGGGCTGTTCTTGAGGACCCCCCGGAGTGCCAGTAGCAGACTTGCCAAAGCCTTCCCCTGACCTGTCTATTGTTCTGCGCTCAGATAACTGACCATTTCACATCTCTGCTGTGTGTTTCACTCATTTTGCAAGTGTCCCTCCCCCAGCCAAAAGTACCCTGTTTTTACATAGGTTATAAACCTGAAGTGACGACTTACTTTTTTGTATTTTTTTTTATATATGTGTGCGTGGGGGGGTAATTCATTTTTGTTTTTAAAGTGAGCTCTTAGAGGATTTCTGTACGTCTGGTGTCCGCACAGCCTCACACCTCTGGTGAGGGATGTTCTGCCCTGCCGGACGCAGAGGTCCTGGACACAAAGGACACGTAAGCTACAGTCTTTTCTGGGCTGCGGGCTGCCCTGGCGCTCACATCATGCATGTGCTTGCGTACACCGGGCAGTCCGTGTGACGTGGGTTCTTTGGGGACAGGTGTCACAGTTATCTGGGTTTTTTTTGTATGAGCGTAGGGAACAAAAAAGTGTCTCGGATGGCCGCGTCTCAGCCTGACGCCCCTCATGGCTGACAGCTCGCATTAAGATGCACGGTGGGCTGAATTAAGAGTTCGGTGCTTTACGTAGTCGGCTGTAGCGCAGTGCATTTCAAACATTTTATCACCATTTAAAAAAAAATAAAAAATAGGCGATACTGGTTCAGTACATTTGATGACATTTTGTGACACTCTCACACTGGGTGTGACTGTTCTACTTGTTATGGAAGCCTCTTGTTTACATATGTGGTTTACACATGACACATTAATGGCCCCAGGGGAGCAGGGCGGGATTACTCTGCAGAGGTGCCCCCACCTCGGACGCCCCTGCACACAGACGGGTCGCCAGGCTTCCCTGCCCTCCTCAGAGTGATTAGGGCTGCTTCATTAATTGAGGCTGTCACAGTTTGACATTGCAATTGAAGCATTAGCGGCTAGCTTAGCACTTTTTTTAAGCATTAATTGAATTGTAAAGAAATGGCCTGAGGAGCCGACCGGAGGTAGGAGGGGGTGAATTTCCTTTTTTTTAACACCCTTATATCCTGGAGTGCCCTGCAGTCCCACTCGAATGCATACGGGGACATCCATCCACCCTTCAACACCGCGATCTCTGCTCCAGATGCACTGATGCTATCCTCCACCTGCCTAAGCTCCATGTCAGGTGGGAGCGGGTCCAAGCGGCCGCCATTTTGCCTTCTCAGGTTCTTCAAGCCGCCGAGGCACGGGTACAAGGAAGGGCAAGAGAGGCCGGAACCAGGCGGGCCAGCAAGGGAGCCACCTTTTATTTCTGCCCCGTTTGATGGCTGATTTTCACTTCTTTTGGCATCTCTGATGCACTTTCCTGCCTCAGCAAGCTTTCAGGTGCTCCTCAGAGACCCCGCTCACCACCACTCCCCCACCTCCCTCCACTGTTCACAAAGCTATTAGGAGCTTTTTCTTTGTGAGGGACCTCGGGGGGGGGGACAGCGTTTCCAGGGCGATGAGTGGATCTGGCTGGCTGCCAAGCGATGCGGATTTAAATACAAGCACCGCACCGCCTCAGGGGGGTGGGGGGTGCAGAAGAGGTAGGGGAAAAAACATCTCTGGCATTTAATATTACGAGTTAACACAGCCGAGTCAGGATGGGTCAGTGCTCGGCGGGGTCACACGCCTGGGACAGACCTTGCCTTCAGCGGGCAGGTAATGGATCACTAAATGGAATTTTCTTTATCTCTGACAACAGAGCAGGACCACTGCCCAGGATGAAATGTACAAGTACATCTCTGACAATTGCTGTAGGATGGTAATATGCACCCCCCCGGTCTGCATGCTGCACGTCCCCCGAGGTACCAAAATGATTTGACCGGCAGTTTGATTTCTCAGTCACATGATCTGAGGCTTTCAAGCACTGTTTGTGTGTTAGGTGGGCATGCCCCCTTACTGTTGTTCGGGGGGGGTCCACAATTTCCCTCTGTGGTGGATGTTTTTATCGCCCTCCCAGATCTTCTGGTCACTGTGGTTCAGAGAGCTGGCCCGCCATCACTGTTGATAGTTGCCACCCAAAACCTGCCCTCCCAGCAAATGATAGCACTTCAATTTTGCACATTTGGGGAATCAGGCAGAACATTTGAGAACACTGTCGTTATTTGGTGAAGGATGAATAGCTGCTTCATGGTATGCCTCTGGTCCACTGTCTTTGTCCCCCTGTTCCTGCTCCTTTTAGACCGCAAAACAGGGGCAAAGGGAAGCATGTTTTGAGGAAATGAGCGTGCGGATGAACAACACTCACAGTTAGCAACCTCAGTGGAGCTATCAGAATCAGCCTATGAATGCAGGCCTTGTATTCACAAGGACAAAGTAAAGAGCGCTGGGGTGCCCCCCATCCGTCGCTGCGCTGCGCCTCTATGCGTGTAGACAAGCATGTCGATCACAGGCACAGGGACAATGGGAGCTAAAGGTCTCTGCTCATGTCGCTCCAGGCTGAATCCGGTCCTCGGGGAACGTCCCGGGACCGGCTGGGCGCAGAGCCCGTCCTGGCCCAGGAGAAGGGGGGCCCGTCAGTCCCCACCCACCTAATCGGAAACCCCTACGCTTTCGGCCTGACCCCCGGCTCCATCGTGCAGGACTCCCGTTTCCAGCCGCTGAAGTGAGGTCCCCGTCTGTTCGACCCGCCCCCCCCCCGCCCCCCCGTGTGCCTCTTGGGGTGCCGGGCCGTGGCCGGGCGCCTCTGTCGCGGTCCCGCTGGGTGCC
>JAACJT020000018.1:11850-24233 GCA_009936485.2 Gymnarchus niloticus | reverse complement strand
GGGGGGGGGGGTGGGGGCTGGCTATGAGCCAGCAGTGTCTCAGAATGATGATACGGGAAGCTCAGGAGAAATGCATGACCCCAACACCCCCTCCACCACAGAACCTTCTGGAATGAGGGGTCAGGTGTACAGGCACCACTCTGGCACTAGTCTGCCATTAACAAGGGAAAATCGATCTCGGTGCGCCTCGCACCTCCGTGATGATAAAGAAGTCATCGCCAGGCTCGCCCTGCACTACAATCTTCTCTCCGTCCTCGAACTGCACGGGCTCCAAGGCGTCGGCCACGGTCAGGCGCTCCCACTTTTCCAGGGACTCTGCGGAGGAAACTCGGTGGATGAGTGGCAATTGGAACCAACCCACGGGGGCTCGATGGCGACCAGAGGCGCACACACACATTTACCCACCATAGAGTCCACTCAGTGGCATAAACCTCATCACTCACACTTAGACAGCTCAAAGAAACACAAGCGAGATCAATAAAGAGTAACACTAATGTCACCGGTGCACCTCTGGCAGTTGAACCAGCTGTTGTATCCTTATGAAACGTACCCTATTTGAATTTCTACAGCAAAACGTGCAACGGTATTAATAAAGAAGAAACTGTTGCTAAGCAATGAACAAGTTCATAAAAAATGAAAAAGAGGTAAGAGCAGGTAGCCCACCAAACTGGAGAGGTCACAGACCTCAGAGCTATGGACAGCTCCAGACAGGGACGGGGTTAGGGCAGGGGTGCCACAGGAGCAGGATGCAGTGATTTACAGGCTGTTCCACCTTCTGCGGAATGTATCCGTGCCTTTCAGGTGGGGATAGATGGGTCCTGTGCAAACACCGCCCTCCCACCCGCATTCTAGCAATCCCTCCCACCTCATCCTAATCCACTCAGTCACCAAGGGCCATTACCTCCACCCCCCACCTTTGAGTGGCCAAGCACCACCACGTTGTAAAACAAATGAGTCCTCACAACACAGGAGTGTGTCCCCACCCCCCTGACAACGGTCTCCGGACCTCCTCCCCTTTTTCACGTGCGTCAGAGCGTGAACTACCTTGCGGCTCAATGGCACAAAGACGCGGTGCCTCAGCCGTGTTGCTCTCTCGGGGGGCTACAGCCATGCCTTTTTATCAGCAGGGACTGCTCCTTTGTTCAAATAAGCTCGTGTCATGCAGCACTATTTCATGAATGTTATGTGTGGTGTAATCGCACATCAAGTTCTCCAGCGAATCAACTGAGAAATGATCACATTTCCCTACTCTCAGGTTGCGTGAATTTGGTATTCGTTCTACGGGGAATCAGAGAGAGATCCCAAAGCTGTATACTGTCTCCCTACTGGGTTTCTCAGAGGTCTGAAGTCCAGTTCTTTAAACATTACGCATCCTGCACCATGACCCCAGACCTAATCAAATCCCCGCACCTCCATAGAGAGTCGATGAGACGTAAAACATCAGGAAAACTCCGAAAGCCCCAACCGTAACCGGGGATGGGATGGGGGGCAGAGGGTTATGTTTGTAAGGAAGTTGTACAGAGGCTACCCCGTCTAAGAGCCTGAGACTAATGGCCTCTCCATCAGAGGAGCTTCAGACGTTATCATGCTCCTTGGAGATCCTCAGCGGCTGAAGTGGTAATGTGAGCCCACCCCAGATGACCGATGCTGCATGCGGCATTTGGAGGGCTTACCCAGCAAAGTGGAGAATCACTCGCAAAGGATCTTTGGGGGGAGGGGTAGCTTTGTTCGAGTGTGTATGTTTTACTTTACACCCAGCGTCACCCTGATCCAAACATCAAGGGCTCGTCCCCAATTTCATGGCTATCGCAAAAACCAAAAAGCAAACAACAGGGAAAGGCAAAGCCTCCTCATTGGGTGTACTCCTCAAAGAAAGAGAAGAAAAGGAGGAAGAGGAGGAGTGAGAGAGCAAAGAAAGAGGTGTGTGTTTGAACACAGCTTTCAATGTGGCTATAAAAAAGTAGAGGAACAAGGGAAGAAAGGCAAAAGACAATGGGGGGGGTACCCTCACTACTAATCCCCTCACTCGCTCAATTACCCAACAGGGGTTCATTTGTTCCTCACCCTACCCCTGGGCATCCCCCTCCTGACCCATCACAGCACACCAGCCTAAGGCTGACCGCCTGAGGAGTTTCTGTGAATGGGGGGGGTGGTCACAGGGGGAGTCGGCAGATAGTTCTGGCTCTGGACTGAATTGTTATGAGTTTGTGTGTGTGTGTGTGTGTGCCATCATCACTGCACTGTGTGTTGCTATGGCTGAAAATGTAGTTACACACATAAACTTACATTACAGTCTTTGCCGGGGCTTTCCATTTACTCTCATTTGAAAGTGATTAACTAACCCCAAACCTCAAAAACAGGAGAATTGAGAACAACAGATGACACTTAAGAAACAGAGAAAAACTCCATTACATATGCAGATGTCACACTGTGATATCGTATGTGCACTCACACACACACTTGCACATCTGCCACCCACCTAGGATAGACACCTTGCTCAGGAATTCCTCATACATCTTCCTCTTCCTCAGTGTACTACCCTGTTGGACAGAGAAGAAGGTCAGAAAGAGAGGATGCTGTGTGTGAATGTGTGCTGCCTTTTTTGGGGAAATCCTCCCCACGGGGGGAGCAAATCTTCGAATTCCGATCTCTTTGGGTTTACCTACATTTATGCAGCTGAAATTCACTATTTATTTCCAAAAACTTCTGAGATTAAAAAAGCTTTTGAAATCCATATATAAATTTCTTTGGATCTGCAGTACAAGCCAAAAAAGTGAAGTTATTTAATAATTATAAGCTCACTGCCAAGAAATACTAAAATGGCGCAGACAATATTATTGACACCTTCTAGAAATACTTGGATTCAAGCAAGTGACTCGATTTTACTTGGGGACAGAAGTGGCACAGGAAAGAGTTGGAGCTGCCTGCAGTATAAATTTGCCTCTTTCAATCAATCTAACAGCCAAAAGGACTGCATTTCCTGCCACTGTGTGAACCGCAATGAGTACATAGAAAATCAAGAAAACCACAGAACTATCTGAATCGGTCAAGCACAAGACAATAGCTAAGTATGGACAATTTCAGGACTACAAGGTCATCTCTAGAGACCCTGGTGTTTGTGTTTATACCGCAAGTTATGTTATCAAGACATTTATAGCCCATGGCATGGTAGCCAACCTCCTTGGAGGTGGCTGCAAGAGAAAACTTGATCAAAGATTATGAAGGACTACTTGATAGCCACAGAGATTCAAAGTGACCTTCAGATGTACAATAGTTTTAACACAAACCCTACGTCTCCAGTTCAGTGAATGATGGGTATATTGCGGAAGATCCAGGATGACCCCACAATTGAGAGGAAAAAGTAAGAAAACCTGACTGTAATTTTCCAAAACAGACCTGAACATGCCAAAAGGCTTCTGGGAAGAGCTCCTTTGGATAGATGAGAGCAAATTGGAGCTTTTTGATAAGGCACATCATCTCTATTTTTACAAAAAACAAAACAAAGCCTTCAAAGAAAAGAACACATTCCCAACAGACAAAAATGGAGGAGGTTCAGTGATGTTTTGGTGCTGCTTTGCAGCCTCTGACACCAGGTGCTGTGAACATGTGCAAGGCATCGTGAAATCAGGGAAACATCAGGGTGTTCTAGAGCGACCTGGCGTCAAGAAAGCAGTGTGACTGAATGAGCCCAAACACACTTTGAAAATTACTGAGGAATGGTTAAGGGCAAACCGCCAGGCTGTCCTGAAGAAGCCATCAATAACAGCAGATCCAAATCTCACTGGAAACCTGTGATCTGGCAAAAGGCAAATCTTTGGACAACTTTTACAGTCTGTACAACAATAATAGGCTGAACTTCCACTACTGAGGACCAGGAATCACATTCATTTTTATAGGAACCAGGCTGTGCTGTTAAGTCTAGGGTGTTGATAATTTTTGCAGTGAAATCTCCTTTTATTTTTTGACTCAAAGGTACGTTTTAAATTCTGAGTCAAAATGACAAGCTCTGCAATAGCCATTGAAAAACAAACAGATGATCAATTCCAACATATTTTTAAGTAAAATTTCGCTATTTGCAGAACAGTGCACAGGTGCTGATATTTCTGACCACACCCGCATGAGCATGTCCCTACAGTTCTTAGGCCCGTCCGCACGCCTTCTCCTGCGGCTTTCTTAGAGAAGGCATCCAGGAAGCTCTCTGCTAGAAGAGGTTAATCCAACAGCTCGTGGCAGTAGGTACTCTTCCCACCCACATTGAAGGGGATTCCCCCCACCCACCCCCCGCAATGAGGAACAGGTGTCTGACAAGCCTGGACCAAGAAGGAGATCTCAAGAAGAGACCTTTTCATCAGTGCTCCCCTTAGGACCCAACCAAATGAATGCGTCTTCACAGAGAACATTTTAGCATATGGAAATGATACTGCTATGAAGGGTGTCTTTAAGCCTGCCTCTAATTTAGTCTAATTTCAGAATTCGTAAGGAATTAAAGAATGTGTCCCCGGCGCTCGCACCGATGTCAGGGTGTAATTAAAGGGACCCATCCCCGCCCTCTACTTTTGCTCGGCATGTGTTTACTTTCCCGGTTCTCTCTTCGCTTTGCTGAGAAACAGGATCGGCGGAGCGGCCCGCTGCGTCCCAAAGTGGATGCAGGCTGTGTATAAATAAATAAAAATTAAACACGTGAAAAATGATGCAGAATGTCCCGAGGATGACGATGTCCGTCAGAACGCTGTGTTGTGTCGCCCCCACCATGCCCTTCTATGCCAACACTGAAGGGTGTAACTGTGCATTTCAGGATGGCTGCAGTCACACGACACTGATCTTACAGATAGGGGCGTGTTGGTCACCTATGGGACATCACCCCGGTGATATTCCAGCACACCTGTTAAACACACCTGGGCGCATCGCAGCTCCCCCTAATCTCTGTCCTCTTTGACTTTAAACAAATTCTACCTTTTAAACTAGCTGTATATTCTTCTCATTATAAACTCTTATCAAGTATGTGCATGCGACGGCACGTGTGTGTGTGTGCACACAGCCGCCCGGTACGTGTGGCACAACAGAGGCCATGTTGTTTGCAAAGCGGCAGACACAATGGGATTAGTGTTTATGCAGCACGGACCTTGGAGTGGGTATCCAGAAGGAATCCCGCACTGCCTGGCTCGTGTCTTGCTACCATTGTGTTTCTTTTCACCTCCGGCTTGTCGCCTAATGACCCCCCCCCCGCCCCCCAAACTGTCCAGGGTTATACTGAAAGCTCTGAAATGCCCTCTGGAGTGCACACATGTTCATCAGAGTGTTTCACTGCATGCTGACTGGTGATTTGAGTGTGTGAAGTTGAGAGGGGGGGATAGGCAAAGGTTTTAATCTCACTTGGCTGAAAGTATTATTGCCCCCAAACCTCCCGACTGGAGATCTTAAAGCCCTAATTACAGAGAATCTACAGTGGACTTAAAATCGTTAATATCTTCATCATCACCATCACATTCATCGGCAAGTTTATAGGGAAAATGAACACCTTCCCACGGAGGCAGTGGTCCACAGCACACTCCGTAAAGCCCGGCTCTGCAAATCACCGGCAGTGGTAATGACCCTCGGCGCCCTTTTTAACGCTGTGCCACGGCTGCTGTTTGTGCTGTTGTTTACTGGGCGAGTACGGTGGGGAAGCAGAGCCCCACATTGGAGGTGTTAATTACCGAGGCCCCCGGCATCAGGAGAAGAATCCAGAACAGCAGAACAATTCAAAGGCACTGAACCATCCAGTGGAGACTCAGTGGTGAGGGCTGAGTATCCTGCAGAGCTTTCATCTGATTTATTTACATATTTATGGTGTTTCATGGAAGCCCTCACCAGTTTGCTAAGGACCACATTCACGACTCTTTCAGTTATAGCTCCCTGAGGATCGAGCCACACTCCTGTAAGTAACGTTCAGCACGGCTCATGTTCGAGTTCCTGCGGTTCACACACGACGGAAGTTCAGCCATCACTAACGGCAATGTGCTGAGCACAGATTCAGTCTGCGGTCTAGAGGATTGCTTTTGGACAAAAGTTCCGCCCGCTACTCAGTGGGGGTTCTGCCCACGTTCAGTTGAAGTTCAGGCCACGCCCCTGGAGACCATTCGACAGTCCTGAGCACAGTCTTCAGTGCGAGGTCAGCGTACAGCAGAAGGAGAACACAGGAGCAGAACCACAAACACAAAATGCAGAGCCCCCCCCCCATGCCTGTGAGGAGCACCTTGCACGAGGTGGGGAGGAGAAGGAGGAGTTTAAATATTTTGACATACCTGCTGATAAGGCTAGACGCAGGAAGTATGTGTGTAGATACTGTCCATGACCCAGCCTCTGTCCACCCCTCCTGTGCGCCCACTCCCTCCCACCACCACTGACCCTCTACCGCCAAGTAACTAGAAAACAGACCATCCAGCTGGGGAGACAGCCATTCACTTGTCAGTGTGGCCAGTCATGTTGAACGAGGACCAGGATGGCGCCTTGCACTGTGGTGGACTTAACAAAAAGACTCCGAAGGCAAAGAAGTGGCTCGTTTCATCCGCACTAATGATCAGCTATACTACAGACCTCTGACACACATTAGGGGGCCACCCCCTCGGCTTGAATCCTGTGAGAATTGTACTAAATCCGTGTGCATGTGTTCCTGAACCCGTCTGCTTGTTTGAACAGTGCTTGAACTTCCGTGTGTCCGTGTGCATATCGACTTTTCTGTACCTGCCACGTAACATTCCGAGAAAGCGTCCTCACGAGTGGTCAGAACGGAAAACGTACGTGTCCGCGGGCGCACGGGTGTGTGTGCGTGCAGGCGGCCCACCATGAGGATGCGCCGGTAGCTGTCCCGGTCGATGCCCCACAGCTTCAGGTCCGTCTTGGCCTTGACAGTGGCGGCACGGGGCGTCCCGTAAATGAGCGCCAGTTCCCCGAAACTGCCGCCCTCCCCGATGCTGGTCACCCACTCGCCATTCACATACACCTTTGACAAGGGGACACGAGCAGGACTTGTCAGACATTCAGCTCCGTCTGTTGAAACAGGTTCAAGATTCACACAAGAGGCACCTAAATCTAATGCCTCTCTTTGGTACATGGCCAAATAGGGACTCATAACCTAAGGAAAGCTTTTCATGAAGACCATTGGCTGTTTTATGTGAACAGCAGAATAACTGACCACATCCCTCCGGTTTGGACACTGCCTGGACATGCATGGTCTGACAGGGCCTGACTGTTGGTCAGTCTCAGGATCACAGCACTTCCCCCAGCCGCATTCCAAGATTCCGCCTTCCTAATTCGCCAGGTTTTTAGCCTGATGGTGCCGCCCTCTCTGCTGTTTGATCCCTTTCAAAGCCCTGGGGGAAAGAGGCTTTAAAAGCCCCCATTCCCACACCCGAGTAGCGTCTTCCTTTATTTTTGCCTCTAGAATTTCTGGTGTGACTAAAACCACACTCATATGCCTCTTCCACGGTGAGACCTCGGCACCCCGCTCAGGCAACCTCACATGGCGCTCTGCCTTTTCTCCAACCCCCCCTCCCCAACCCCAGGGAGGATACAGTTCCACCTGCTGTCACAGGGTCGGCTTTGTTGACTTTACGAATTAACGGGCTCGCTCCCGCCACCCCAGCCTGTCCAAGCCAAGGAAGCGTGAGGAGAAGCATCTGAGTCAGTGTGTTTTACGGTGTTACAGGGTGGCATGTCAATGGATGGACTTCCAAGAGGCGTGGGAGTGGGTCTGCTGGCTACCTTTAACTCGGTGACCATCAAGAAGAAAGATAGTGGAATGGGAGACAGGTAAGTTAAGGTTAAGACTGTGTCAGCAGTGATGCCCCTGCGCGTGGCCTTGTACGAGATGTACAGCTCAACTCTACCTGGGAGCCCCATTGTGTGTGTGTGTGTGTGTGTGTGTGTGTGTGTGAGAGACAGATGACCTGATAAATAAACAAGGAATGCACTTCCACAAGAGCACTTTTCCTTGTCTGTGGATTTTTCCTTATCAGCTCCTTAGAACAAAAGTGGCAGGATTCACACTGGAGATATCAGAGGAAGAGAAACAAAAAATGTTGTGTAAACATCCCAACAGCTTCAAGATGAAGAGCTTTGTACAGTGCGGCTGACGTGAGGAGAGCCACAGCTCACTGTATCTGAGAGACATCTCTGTACCTTTCCAGTCAGAGCTCCAGGCTCCCCCGGCTCGCCAGAGTGCCAGGTTAGCCTAGGCTGGCTCCCTCGGCCCCTCTTATCGCTCCCACTTCTAATGCAAAACGATAACACTTTCCTGTTTAGCTGTATTGTTTTTTCCCGCCTCCCGCTTTTCTCGCCACTTTTTGCGCAATCCGACACACGGGTCTACGCATGAAACAAAGGCTGCTGTCTCTGCTGTGGCTTCTTGCCTTCGAGAGACTCACGAGCGTGACCGTGTTGCATCCAACCGGAACCTTCCCTTTAAGCAGGGGCCGATCTAAGAAACAAGACCGTATTGTTAAGGACCAACAGAGTCTCGTTCTCACTAATGGGCTGTCGGAGCTGCATCTCCTGACTGCCTACCTGCTTTCGGTCGGCACAACCAAACCTGGAGCAGACCCAATACGGTTGCCTCCCTGACTGAATGCAAATTAGGTGATTTACCCCTCTCAGTTGCTTATTCTACTGACAGGGACACAACAGACACAGGTCATTATCCTAAACAAGCAGGGGCACTTTGCTCATCCCCAAGCAAGAACACGTGCAAACTGTCAGGTATCCACGGTGACTGCTAGGTCGAAGAGATAGGCATTTCATTCCATCCAGCGACGGCCGAAATCTTAGGAAAAGCCTTTGCATAACTGAACAGCACGTGAATGTGGGACTGCCGCAAAAGACGAGATGCGTTGGGCCCTTATGGCATGCATTCATAGGATAATGGCAAACCCTTACATGTTATGGAAAGATTTAGAGGCAAACAACATAAACTGTGATCATTTCGGTGTCACAAAGCTGAGGGAGTGGTTTAAGCAGGGTCTTAAATGACGGTAGGATCTTTAAAAATTTTTATGCATTAAAGTCTGATTTATTCCAGCTGAAGACGAAGGCAATTGGACAGATACAGATTCCTTGGATAAGCACATGTAAATTCCCACACACACAGGTGTGTAATCGGTGTGTCCAAGTCAAAAAGAACAGACACATTCTGAATGAGATGGACAAACACCCAATATGATAGATACGATTTTGTTTATACTCACATCCACCTCCCCTTGGTCTATCACGTAAAAGTTGTCCCCTTCATCACCTGTGGAGAAAGAGGCAGAGTTAACCTGACAGGCACGTCATGTTCCGGGAGTGAACCCCTTGGCTCCACCCCTGCCCCATGGATATCTGCCCTGCTGTGAAAGTCCCCCCGTGAACGGTTCTCCGTATTCGAAGATCAGACTCTTTCACACACCACTTGCAGGGCCAATGCACAGTGAAGAGTAGGAAATGACCAAATTCACTCTGTGCCGTTCCACCGGCAGCCTGAAGCAGACGTTCGAGGAGCCCATCACCCTGGGCCAGCTTCAGTTCTCAGCCCCAGGTTCCATTCAGGGAACAGCGGCGTACCAAGACGGCCGACTCTTTGACGTCGCATACTTCACTGACGTTTGCCCGGAGCTGTGCTGAAAAAGGCCATTGTGTGATGCATGCTGGCTGCTTTGCTAAAGGCACAGGCTCTTTCTTCGCTTCATAATAGTGAGGAAAGACTCGGTAATTAATAAAGCGGGTCAGACAGTAGACACAGGGGAGGTATGTACAAAAAGACTGACATTAAGGTAACCCCACCCCCCTCCAAAAAAAGGGGCACCCACCTTTTACTAGAATAACTTGTACTAACACTGGAAAGTATTCTAGGCACATATAATCATCAGCACTTTATTCATCCCTGTGGGGAAATTTGTAGTTTTTTTAATTTTTTCCATCATGGTCTTCAGGGCCCCTGGGGCAATTGGGATTAAGGGCCTTACTCAAGGGCCCAATGGTGACATGGATGCTTTTGCCAGCTGTGGGATTTGAACCTGCAACCTTTCAGGCACAAGCACCTAACCCCTCAGAGCCACATCACCGCCCCCACCCACTCAGACAGACTGGAAATGCTGACATTCTTCCATCTTCTCAAAGCTGACATGGTCTGCTTGGTGACCCCTTCCGCCTTAGAGATCGAGATGCTTCTGTATGTTTAGAAGTTAAAGGGCGTGTTCCCAGTGGGGTTCACCAGAGTTCACGGAGCTAATTAATATTGGGTACGGGGGGGCAGGGGGCTCATAAATCACAGGGAGGATTAATCTCACCAGAGGGGCGTGCCCATTTCTGCCCATCAGTGCTCTGCAGACCTTCAGTAGACGCCTCCTGGTGTTCAACTAGCCCCCCTCAATTCCCGCCCGCCCTCCCTCCTCCCAACCCCCCCTTCTCATCCTGTCTGTTATCTCCTATGCTTTGCAGCCTTTTGTTCTCCTCTCCGCCAAAACCTAGAACTTGAGTGCAGGGAAATATTTAACTAACTAACTCACACACTCACTCACTCACACACACACACACACACACACACACACACACACACACAAGCAGAAACGGACTCACTGTGCACTTAAGAGAGATTACATGCTCTCATTCCCTAATTCACTCAATCACTCACTACATAACAGAATAAACAGCACACATTTAGACACGACGGGAGGGGGTTTGGCCTGTATCAGGTGAGATCCTCCTCGACAGTCCAAACAGACACCATGTAGACTTACAGTACTCAAATCAAGCTTTAAGGGCTACACGCATATTTTACCCATCCATGTATGTGTATGTGCGTGTTGACGGCATCGTGTCAGCGGAACTCCAGCCTAGAGTTTTAGCAAAAGCTCCTGTAAAACACCATTCCCAAACATCTGCCATCTTCCTGGCCCATAGCTGCATGCCCGTCCCAAGGCTGAAGGAGCATGTCATTAGGCAGGATTGTGGTCACGAGTGTGAAAATCTCTGCTTCTCCCACTGGCATGGATGCAAGCTAGTTGATGACCGTGTGAAATTGCAGATTACAAACCCCTCAAAATGCTTCCTGCCCCCCCCCCAAGCTCTCTTGCTATTTCTCAGACTTCAGTGACAAGATCCAAGGGCCACTCCCCTATGAGGTGTTTCCACCCTGTCGAGGAGGAACCCATACCTCTGGTCCCTGAAATGAAGCACCAGAACCTGTCCTAAGGCCTGGGAACGCCAGGAGGCTCCAGCAGACCTGGTTCGCCTGGCGCCAAAACCAGACCGTAGGGAGTTTCTTTAAAAGGAGCAAGAAAAAAAAAAAATGAGAGAGACTGTTTTCAATTCTGTTCAAGTGCCAGAGTTTAACCAAATGGAACGATTCCACCAAATAACAATGGGGCTTTTCCTCCCGCTTTTATTTTGGGCTTGTCTCAGCAGAAGGAAACGGCCGTTTCTCACCCTCGGGGGCCAGAGGACGCCAGCCTGGGCTCCATTCAAAGAGGTGAGCTCACCACTCACCACGCCGTTCTCCGGCGTCCTTGGGTCCAAATTAGGACAGAAACGGGGGCCAGAGATGGAGGGAAAGAAATCTGACAATGCAGGTCTCTTCAACATTCACCCACCAAAAAAGAAAGAAGCGAAAGAGGAGCGGAACAGGAAGAGGTGAAAAAAATAAAAAGAGGTGCGGACCAGCTGGCTGTGTAGGAGGCATATGGGATATAGAAGCACACGGTGATCTCTTTGGTTATGAAGCCATGCTTCTTCATGGGCCTGCAGGGCTGAAGGGAGCCGGACTACCACACCTTGCTGAATGACGGTCTCTCCAGCGATGTGAGTGACGGGGAACATGGCGTCAAATATGTCGCTGAAAGAGAGAGAGAGAGAGAGAAAGGGGGCTTATCACCTGCTCATGGCTAGCACACCGCCTGGCTTCCAGACGCGGCAGGTGAGGGATCGCACGTCAACGCCGGGTCCTCAGCCCAGTGCTGCTGTGCCCCTGTTTATCCGCAAACAGGCACGGTCTCTCCGGGAGACCGTTATGGTGAAACGATGGTGCACGCTGACACCTGGACGGGTGCAACTCTGATCATCATTATCACCATCATCATCGTCGTCGTCGTCGTTATCGCTGAATGGCTGTTTCCGCCGACCTGTCTGAACGCCTTTCATCAGAAGAGAAGAGGTCCTCTCATGTTATAGTAAGATAGGAACCATGGTACTGTGATATGACAGTGACAGAGTACCAGAGTACCACAAATGACAAGATACAACGGTGACAGGGTACCACAGAGACAGGGTACTTCAGCGACGGGGCATCATAGGACCACGGTGACAGGGTACCACAGAGACAGGGTACTTCAGCGACGGGGCATCATAGGACCACGGTGACAGGGTACCACAGA
>JAACJT020000018.1:0-11750 GCA_009936485.2 Gymnarchus niloticus | reverse complement strand
GACAGGGTACTTCAGCGACGGGGCATCATAGGACCACGGTGACAGGGTACCACAGTACCATGATACCATAGTAACAGTACCACAGTGGCATTTGGAAAGACAATAAGAGTATGTCAGGGGCAATGAGAGAGATTAAACACACAACATGGGGGGTGAGATGGAAGAGTAGGACACAGAGGAGGGGACTGAATAAGGACCCTAAAGGTTAAGTGAGCCCTGTGTTGTCTCTGAAGCACCTCAATCCCTCACCATAGCTGTGCATCACCTCTCGGCTCGAGCTAACCGACAGCAGCCGAGACGCATCGTTCAGACTAAGCTCCACCGGTGGACGTGACCGTGGGCTAATATGCTGCGACTTGAAAGCCCTTCCCCCCTCTACCTGCCTATTTAATCAGCTGCAATCCATCCGTCTCACACGGAAACACAGTATAAAGAAAAAGGCCGTGAATATCAAAGGCAAACAGATGGAGGGAATGTGCACAGGTCACATGCCTAACCCTGTGTGTGTATAACAGTAATCATATCTGCCTGTGAATGTGTGTGCGTGTGCATGGCTCTGTGCACGTGTGGCCCCATTTCCGTGCTCAGATGTGCCGAATCGCCGATCAGATAAAGATCACAAACAGAAAAGACAGAAAACATCAAGACGGAAGCTGCCCACCACTTCCACAGTTCAAACAAGCCGCTGGCTCTCCTTATGGCCCTGTCTGGAGGGCATTGTGGGCCTCCAGGAGCTGCTGAGGTGCCCAGACTTATGTTTCTCTGCTTCACAGGACACATATCCGAAGTTTGGGCAAGCAAGTAGCCCTAATGCCAGATTTCACCTCCTCCCACATGCTGCAATGCATCATGGGAAAGGGGAGAGGCGTCGCTCACATATCTTGGCAGTGAGCAGAATGTGGTCCCTACACCTGGATGGCCCCTTTGTCTGGTCTGCTTTGGGGGGGGCAGTGATGTAGGGTGGGGCCCAGGTGGGCCTCCCTCCCCTCCATGACAGAGGGAGTGACGGATTAAAACATGCCCCCACCCCCCTGCTCACAGCGTGTAATTACACCCCTGCCCGGACGGACGCTGCACCAGAACAAAACCAGTTTTACACACAATTGGCTCCCTTCTCTCTCAGCTTTCTTTCCTTCCCTTTGTACTGCCAGCCATCCTTCCCTTCTGTCCCTGACAAGCCCCGGGCAGGTCCAGCGGGGGGCAGTTCCGGGGTGGTGGTGGGGGGGGTCACCAGGGGCAATGGAGGAGCAGGAAAGTCACTCCTTTGGGGAGGAGCCGGCACTCATTACTGGCAGCTCACCTGTGATGTAGGGCGTCTCATCGAAGCCTGTCTGCCTCGAACCACAGTTACTGGGGGCAGCACAGGTCTTAATCTCAGCTGAGGGGAAGACATGGGGGGGTAGGACTGGGGACAGTGGGAACCACTCAAGCCCTCTGGGGCTGGGGGAGATTCCTGTAGGGATGAGAGGGAATGGTTATGAGACAGGGTGAGCTGTGCAACTGCGAGTCACACGCTCCCGGCCCCAGTTTTTATATTCTTAATGGATCCCTGAGGCTCAGGACCAACTCATGCACAGTAAAGGGCTTCTGTTGGCCACTCTCGGCATTGGAAAGTTTGGTCTTGCTCCAGGATTTGATCTTCTGGACATTCCGGCGTATTCCCCACCTTTAGATCATGGTCGTGGTGGGGCGGGGGGTGTTCTTCGTCACTTGATCATACCAAACGCAGCACGGAATGCACGGTACTTAATGAAGTCTGCCGGCTGCGACAGAAACACGGGGCATTACGGGAACGCCTCCATGAGGGTACTGTGGGATGGTCCGACTCACAGAAGGGGAAGTTTAGGGACTGGAGCAGTTAAGGGTCCCAGGACAGACAGATGGGAGAGGAGTGCCACGAGCACTCCTGGGAGCACGGAGAACATGCAGAATTACGGATAAAATGACTTTCCAATCAGCACAGGAAACACATCGAAACCAGTAACTGAGGGCCCTTCTATGGCCCCTTCAGAGCCCTGCCTGAACCCAGGGCCCAAAGGGTCCCAGCTGGGCGTATTCCTCAGGACTTTCTCCTGTCTAGAGCAAATGGAAGCCAGGCCCACATAAAGCAGGACTGTTACCTTCCAGCCACACACCTGGTGTGCTTTATAAGGAAGGGGTGAAGGCACTTCCTGCCGTGGGATGGGGGTTCACAGAGAGGCCTCTGAGGACAGCTACTGAGAGGGGGCCATGGACCACTGAGGCTGGAGGACATGAGGGTGTCCCCAGGGACGGGGCAGGGGCTGCCTGCCCACTGATACCGATGCACAAACGATCTCACCTGTTCACACTGCGAATCGGTGTGGCTGGCACGCCCGAATCCCGTCGTTCGCGGACACGCCCGTCCAGGGACGCGTGTGCACACGTGCGGCTGTCTCTGGGGTCAAAGGGCAGACGTACAGGCGAGGAGCAAAATAAGCCGTCGCTACGTGACGCCAAGCGTGTCGCTGATAGACACAGAGGCCACTGAGTGAAATCAAATTGGGCGGGTCGACTCGGCGAGGCTGAGATATTTACAGCCACTTTACAAGGTACAATAAAAGGAAAGGGCTCGAAGCCAGCGGCCACGAAAGGTGTCATGGTATGGCACATAGAGTACTGTGCAAAAGTCTTAGGCAGGCGGTGACGATTACGTTTAAATCACGTTCACGCTGGTGTAAAACTACGACTTCAGGCTGGTCAAAGTGTGTCAGTTTACATATTTGTAAACATCTCTTCATTTCACCCCAGAATATACAGTTATTATCCAACATAGTCATGTACTTAAAGAGATCAACTAGGAGTGCACCTTGTCTGACTAATCAAGACCTCATAATGTGAATTAGCTAGTTAAGTGTACAAGTTAACTAAGCTGGTAGTGAAAATTAAGAAATACATGGAATGGCTGAGGTTCTTTCAAGGAGAGGTTTGGGAACGAAACTTATGTTCTTCGAGCCACCCAACCAGATATCGGTAATATTTTAGAGAACAGAACAAATTATTTTTACTAGTTTTTTTTATTACTCTTTATTCATATACATTCTAATATTAAATTGTGTTTTTTTGTCTGAGCAAAAATACAATTACTGCCCAGATAAATGGCTTTAAACATTTTCTTGAACTGCCCAAGACTTTTGCACAGTACTGTAACTGCACCCGGGTTCAAAACCACCCAGGTCATCCCACGTGGAGGCGGCAGATATTTCCATGATATAAATTGGCGCATTCAATCTGATTTATCGGAAAACAAATGACACACGACATGAATCACCAACACCATTCATTCATCGCCCCTCTGCTTCGATCATGAGCGCGAGCTCGACGGGAAAACGGCATCCCCCTGACGGTCAGCCGGCCGTTACGCGAGGGTGCCACTTCACCTATTTGAAAAAAGGAAGAAATAACATCTGGCACTTTTAAATGGCCCTGTAATGTTTGGCCACAGCTGTCAGGATCCACGTCTTGGCAGCATGCATAAAACAGCAGGACAGAAACACAACAGGGTCCCGGCGGATTGGAGAATCCGGTCCATGAACGACGGCCCACGCTGGGCCCCAGCAATCTGCATGAATGGCTCAGCCAGGCTGCATGGAAGCCCTCTCTGCAAGTGAGCATGCGGACAGTCAAATTCCTGTCCCTCAAATACATCTGACCAAATAAACTGTGTCTCCCCCCCACCACCTCCACTCCTGTGCCCCAAAGCACGTTATCTGTCGCTCTGGATGCAAAACAGACAAACAAATAAAATAATAAAACTAGCCTGTTCTATTCCAGATGTCTCAAGTGGAAATAAAAAAAAATATATAAAATTTTACTAACGTTTTATCTATCGAAAGACTGAACGTTTAACCTGCTGGGATCTCATCAGCTAAGGAGGCACGCTTTCGCACACAATTAACCGCCATTTACGACAGCCGGCACAGCAGACGGAGTCATGGTGACGGCGGGGTACTTCGTCCAGCTCTTCACGCACAGGGGTGCCACTGTGTTTACTGATTTGGAGAAGCAACAAATTGAAATCTCAGTCACTCCCAGGTCTTCTATGTGTGAACTTACATTTAAACCATTAACCACCCTCCCATCCCCCCCAGGGGCAACTTGTGTCCGTCAGTAAGGAACGAAAAAGTCTTCCTTCTTAGAAAAGTTCAAAAACTGCCTATGAAAGCACCTGAAAAGGGCTTATTTCCAGGAGTGGTGTGACCCAGTATGATTTGGAATGGCCCAGCACGGTGGTATATTAACCTTCAGAGATGCTGGGACAGCCGAATCTCCCCCACCCTCCCCGTGTCAAACCTGCGGAGGCTCCGTGGGCCCAGGGCCTCCCAGGCTGCCCCCTGTCCCACTGGGCTCCCAGGAGGAGCGCCACCCCAGGGCAAAAAAAAAAAATGTAAGAAAAAGACAAGGATTCTTCACCCGTCAGAGAAAAGCGCTCAGGCTGAATCAAGCGTCAACAGGACTGAGCCATTTTGATGTGTCTGAAGGGGAACACGCCTCACCCTTACCTGTACAGACACATATGGCCTGTGAGGAGCCTTCTGCCATGAACACACACACAGACACACACACGCTGCCTCCCTCCCTCCTCTCCTGACTTGCAGCACAGACCTTCCTTTGTCAAGGCGCTAGGAGTGACGTCTGTTTACACAACGGCTCTGTAGTGGGTAACCCTCCGTTTTGTGCTTGCATGTTGCTAACCGCCCCCCCAATCCGCTAGGCCTGGCCAGCGAAGCGTGCCATCACCTGACTGACGGAGGGCCTTCACACTAATTAAAGAGCCTGTATCACCAACTTGGCATGCGTGGGTGTCTGTTTACGGCAGACTGTGTGTGTGTGTGTGTAAGCGCAGGATCCAAAAGCCTCACCACTATTATCTAAACTGCCTATTTACCATCCTGCCTCATTTACCAGGCAGTACATGTCGTTTTTGGCTCAGACAGACCCTGGGATGTTTGGACGACTGGGCTCAAATTTAATGCCAGCTTTTATTTCCAAGGCATCGACAGCATGACTAAACAGACTAAGTGCGGCTCAGATCACATGACCTGGGAGACGGGGCTGAATGTGCCACCCAATGCTGGATGTTAAGCAGACACGATAGCCGTCTTACCTGGCTCCCCCCGGCCCAAAGGGAGCACGAGGAAGGCAAGTCAAAGTAACTGAACAGTCGCTCCCGTAAACCCCTGCAGGCGGTCCGTCATTCCTCAGCCACCAGAACATTCCCACTGATAAGGAGCAGGCCAATACGGCGAGCGATAGCGGGTTTAATACTGAGGCGAGTCGGCGTGTCAGCAGACAGACACACTGATGAGAGATACCCCACGTTCTGGCCTCACATTTAATTCCATCTGATCTGAACCGAGTCCGATTCTAATCCTCGGTTTACATAAGGGAAGCATTTCAATGATTCTCTATCTGTACAGGTTTAACCATAAACAAATCAAAACTGGGCTGTAATTGTTCATGGGGCTTGAACACACACACACACACACACACACAAACATGTGCTCCCTGGGTTCCTCAGAGAGCAGAGTATGGGACATCAACACCATTCATTAACCATGCTTCCTGCTTCCTATCCCTGTTATGGCTGGATCCCCAACTCCCAGGCTTTCCCAACACCCCCCAAAAAACCCTCGCCACTGCCCCTCCCATCAGCTGACACCTGCTGGAAATGCTGGCAGAGGAGTCTGGAAACACCGGGCAGCATCGCTGACACCATAACAAGCGGAGGGCCAGCACTCCATGGCCATCCGGCTCTGCCCATCCTGCCATCGTTAGGGTCTGACCTTACACAGATACTTTTAAAAGGGGTTAAAGAAAAACACCAAAAAGGAAAGATAGAAAAAAAGAAGGGAAAGGAGGAGGAAAAGTTACTGAGACCCTGAGACAAGGCACAGAGGGGAGCATGGTGTTCTCCGCCTCGTCCGTAAAACAAATTATCAGCACTGCTAATCCTCAAATCCCCTTAATCAGATTCTGAAAAACAGCGCCACCCAAAGGTCAACATTGGATGTTACCACATGTGTACACGCACCACCTGCTGCAATTCCATTAATGTTTTTCTAGCATAGCTGTAAATTTCCAAAGAGGCTTTCCTGGTGTCGGCAGAAAGCACATACAGCATTCACGGGTTAGACTGGTACGTCCTGAATGTGTCATGCTACATGATATCTGCATGGGTAGCAGTAGTCCAACATGCTAAAAACAGCAAACAGGTGACACGGGGATGAGTGTCTGTATAAAGTTCTGATCTGAGGACATTCAGATACAGGTTCTACTCTCACATCCAAGAATAGTCTGTTACCGTCTGACCCCACCCCCCCATGCTCGAAAAGCAAGATGGCCACTGTCCATCAGCAAAGGTCAGAGGTGAGAGGGTCAGAAGTGACCAGGGCCAGAGGTCAGGAGGCTTCCCACACTCCTCTGGGCTTCATCCGCTCCTTAATTCTTGGCCTTAATTGAAGGATTAAAACTTCTAGCTTAGTCCCAAAAATTCCACACATTGTTGCATGGGGGGTGTATTAAACACAGCCATTGTTGTCCTTAATGTGACATTAATGGGACGGCCATCATTTAGCCTCATTCGCCAGGAATGACTCACGACTCCCAGGGCTTCATGTCTGACTCATCCTGTAAACGATTTGATGGGCTATGAGAAAAACCCTCATCTTCTTTTTCCACAGGCCGTTTCCGCCGTGCCGGAGCTCGGGGTGAAATACCGCAGCGCGTCTCTGGCCAAGGGCCACGGAGTGCCAGCGGCATCATGGGAGAAAAGAAAGACAGAGCATAGCAGCCTGGATCAAGAAAAACTGAGGAAGAGAGAACAGATGGCTTTGGCACCCACGCTCACGGGCTCCCCCAACACACACACACACACACACACACACACACACACACACACACACACAGAGGATGAAAAACCAAAATATTGAGGAGTGATGACAACTTTTACTCCGACCCCTCATCCATTCTGGTGCTAATCAAAATACACATCCCGGGCAGCCCTCCCAACCAGCCAGCTCTGGTCCCTTTGACCTTACGGAGAACCCCCACCCCCTTCAACAAAACCCTTTTTTATCAGAAACTTCCTGCCAGTCCAAGTATGTGGATCTATATTTCCAACGGAGATGCTCAAAGCAAGACAGGGTGACTACTGTAGCAGAGGGCTGTGCTCAGCACGTTCTCAGCTTAACACCAGGGCACTTGGACTGCAACCCAGGTGATGTAATGCAATATAATGGCGACAGTATCACTTATACGACGCCTCCTTTGTATCGTATCAGAGCAGCAGGAAGCGAGATTTTTAGAAAGGGCTAATGAAGGAAAACAAACACTCCACTGCTTGGATTCTGATAACGCTTCTACGAAATTGTCAAAATCTGTTTCTTTCTTTTTAATGAGATTTGTGCTGACCCATCAGCAGCACAGAGGTCTTGATGCAGTTAGCCCAGAGATCAAGCCCACCTGCACCCAGCTGAACCCACCTGTCCCAATATGAAGACCACCACAAGCACCCCCCCCCAATGTGTCACAGCTGCAGCCTGTTTGGGGTTATCCAGACCTCATTTAATCTTATCACAAGTGCAGCCTTATTTTAAAAGCAACAAAACAAAGAAACTAGAGAACAATCTAGACTGGCCGCTAATGGCTTTGTCCGAAGATAAGAAACCACACGCAGGGAAAACCAGCAGCGATGTAGAGCTTCTATCAAAGAGCTACCTGCACAGTCGCACCTGTGCCTCAGATGTGTGTTTGGGTGTGTGCGTGAGCGTGAACTTTTGCGCCCAGGTGAAACCACATAGCAAAGCCTTGTGTGGAAAACAGGCTAATTATTATTGCACAGCAGATAGGGTTACTGCCGCTTGACTGTGAGTGAATTACAGCACTGAGGCAGTGACAGGCTTACAGTAGTGAGGGATTGAGAGGGTTAGGGCAGTGAGGCCAAGAAGAGAGGATTACGGCAGTCAGAAATATGAGTGAAGGATTATGGCAGTGAGACAGAGTGAAGACGATTAGAGGAGTGAGACAGAGAGAGGATTACGGCAGTAAGGCAGAGAGAGGATTACGGCAGTGAGACAGAGCAGAGAGGATTACGGCAGTCAGAAATATGAGAGAAGGATTACGGCAGTGAGACAGAGTGAAGACGATTACAGGAGTGAGACAGAGAGAGGATTACGGCAGTAAGACAGAGCAGAGAGGATTACGGCAGTAAGGCACAGAGAGGATTACGGCAGTGAAACAGAGAAGAGATGATTACTGCAGTGAGAGGCTTATCTCAGAGACTGCCACTGGGATGCGGCAGTGAGACAGAAAGACGACAACATGAGGATTATGGCAGTGAAAAAAACATTTTAGTCTGGTGAGATATAAGATTACAGCACTGAAACAGCAAAAGGGTTATGGCAGTGAGAGAGGGGGTTATAGCAGTAAATCAGACATTGAATTACGGCAACAAAACTGCCACAGAGTTATCGCTGTATGAGCATCAGATTAGTGAGAGGGTTACAGCATTACGGCAGTGAGAGGGTTACAGTAGTATAACAGACATAACAGAGCGTACAGCAGGCAGCTTCAGGCTGTCTGCCAGAAACCGCAAATTTGCCCCACCCACAAATATCCAATTAGAGAATCAACCCTAATAAAATAACAGAACTGGCACAGACTGTTATTTTCACTGGGGTCAAAGGTGGAAACTTGTTGGTTTCTATGGTTGTTGATGTCATTTCTTTAGGGCTCACACAATAGCTGCGGCCACCCTTAGCAATGTTGAACTGACAGCCCGAGAAGCACAGGTGCGACCCTCAGAGTCCTCAGTCTCATGACAGGCAGGTCAACATGGGTGCAGCGAGGCCAAGGCAGCGAAGGATATGTGTCAGAGCTGTGGTACCCAGCCGTCCGCCACTTGTGTTTTTCTTTTAGCCCGAGCTCTTTGCTGTGTCATTATGGAAACTACCCTAGAGCCATCCTTATAGGAAAAGCGGCTAGAGAGGGGGCCGAAGGTGGGGGCCTTAGGAGCTCAGAGGCAACAAGGCCCTCTTGTCTTGGTGGATAAGGTGTTTATGGGGAGCCTGCCAAATGGCCCCTTGGCGAGGGGAAAGTACTAACCAATAAAGAGGAAGGAACCATGGCCACGCCTCTACCAGCGGGCCGTGGTGGTCATCAAAATGGCTGCCTGTCCAGTGTCCATACGGACATCAAAATGACCCCCCCCCGCGTGCCAATGCACGCACCCAAACACAGTAATAAACGTGATTCAGTGATGGGCCCAAAAAACACCAAACCGAACCTGAGACATCACAGTAATGGCAGAGAGCAACAATCCGACTTCTCGCCAAGATACGCTTTCCGCTGCTCGAGTCCGTCTCTCATCCGAAACTTCACAAGCCGTCCTGCCTTTCCGTAAGCAGAACCGTACATCGCCGCACTGGGTCCACTCCTAGGCGGACCGCTCGGAATCAGCGAAAATAAGGAAGATCACTGCGGGTATCGAGGTTAAAAAAAGACAGGAGGTGATGAACGGGCGCACCCACCCTGCCTTACTTTCATGTGTTTGGACCACGATAGCGGCACAAAGAGCGACCTTGTTGCCATCCAGATGATCACTGAAAGAATGAAAACATATTATAGTGATAATGGGAAGAAAAAATTTGAGCTGTTCAGCTTACATAACCACTGAGTGAGTAATGATTCGTGATGTTTCCTTCACATGGCAGGACCTGCCAGGGCGGTGACTCACACCAACGGACGCAGCCCAGCGGCACGCCGGGCCGATGGGGTCACCTCGACCGGTGGTGTCATGCCCCCCGGGTGGTCAGGCATCCAATCACAGGAGGCCAAATTTAAAGAGCTGTTGCCAGCCGATCCTCGCCAGCTGTCTTCACGCATCGGGTTTGGGTTCGCGTTAAAGCTCACATCTACTCCCACATACTCACATCGTCCAGGCGGCAGTGGCTAGGAAATGGAAGCATTTTCGCAAGAAACACACAACAAAATATGACCTATAAATTCCAAAAGTGCAGATGTGAGGGCCAACTTGAGGCATCAGATGTCTGAGCAGCAAGAATCACCTGGGGCTGGGCAGTTATGCCATCGCTGCAACAATGGCTTCACCATGTCAGGGATCTGCTGCCACATTCACGATACGCACAGATAATGGGCATGAAACTCGCACTCCCGCCAAATCTCCTGGCTGTGAACTATACTCAGTGAAATATGGGCTTGGGATGAGGATCGAGGTTAACTTTCATAGGGTCAACACCCATCTCGGTGTGGCAACACTGTGGGCTGGCACTCAGGATATTCCGATCTACCGCGGCCTTGTCTTTTATGGCCAACAGGAGCTGAGGGACATTTTCACTGCACTCCACCTCGCCTGCAAAGCCCTTCTGGCAAGCGACGGGTTTTACGGGGGAAGTGAGGGGCTCAGTATCGTCACAACGATGAAATCCATAGCTGTAATCTGCCGGCAGGAGCACCTCTTCGCAATGCGAGCCCTACGGTAAAATTGTCGGCTGACGAAAGAACGGAAAAAATTACTTTTTTTTTTCTGGGAAGCTGCCACGCAACCCCTGCCCTCCCACCCCCCACCTCCCCGCACTCTGGGCTGCTTCGGAGTTTCTCTTCACGGTGCGCTCAGCTGCTGCACGAATGGATTCTCCCCAGTGATGAAACTGGACTCCCCTGCAGTCAGAGACACCTGAACAATGTTCCCACAGCCCCAGCGCCACGGAGCAGCCGTACCATTTCGCCATGGCAACACCCCTCACCCTCAACCACCCCTCACATAATAAAAACTGTACCGAATCGCTGAGTTCCACGTAAACGTAATTCCCCAAGCGCCCACTTCAGATAATCGGACTGCATGGTCTTTTTTTTTTTGCCTTTCCAGTTACCATGGTGATTGACAACGGTGTTTACACAACACTGCACCCACTTGGGCCCCAAACCAGTGGCAGGGGCTCCCTGTCCCATCCGACCACCATCTAAACCAGTAGTATTAAAGTCGGGTCTTATTGTGGTCATAAAGTGATAATCCGTAGAGACTCACACATTTCTTGAGAAAACCAACTATTTTCCATAACATGGCTCAGGCCTGTAGAACTGTGAGCAGCTGCTGCTCATCTTCTGGATGGAACCAGTCAGGGAAAAAAAAAAAAAAATGCCGGAAAAAAGACATGCGGGCGGAATGGACGCCCTACCTCCGTTCGTTGTCATCGAGGTGGGCGAAAAGTACGTTCTTCGATATGGCCTTGGCCAAGGCCGTCATGGTCTTGTAGTCCTTGGGGATCACCTGCGGACACAGAGAACGTGGGGGCTTGTAAAGAGGATGCAAGCTCACACACATACACGCACACTAGAAACAGCACTGGTGTACTCTACGCGTGGCACTGCACACTTGTGTGTAAATGAGCATTGAATATAGTAACTGACGGCTTGCAGCAAACGAGGAGCTCTGAGACTATCTGTCACTGCGATGAGCAGCTTTGCCCAGTCTCATCCCATCTGTCCTTCCCACCTACTCATAAGGAGCACGTCGAGAAGAAGATCTGGATCAAACACACTGTGAACCGCCCCCCGGCTACCACACCTGAGAGCCGGCATTCTGCGAGCCGAGCGCTACAGGTGGGGGGGGGGGGGGGGGGGGGGGGGGGGGGGGAGGGGGAATCTGGCTCAAAAAAAACAACGGGGGGAGCCGGGGGTTTAATAAAGGTCAAACAAAAGGTGTCCACCCA
>JAACJT020000017.1:307869-321136 GCA_009936485.2 Gymnarchus niloticus | reverse complement strand
CCAAGTGGGGGGGGCAACCCCCCCCCCCCCCCGACACCCCACACCTCCCCCCCCCCCCCCCCCCCCACCCCCCGACGCCCGGGGGGGACATCCCCCAACCAACACCCCCCCCCCCCCCCCCCCAACATGCCATTGACTCTGAGGCCTCCACTCCAACCCACACAGAGGCTAACGACAAACTCGCTGTCTTCATTCAAACTCTGCCACCGACCGCCACCACCAAGTCCCTCTCTGGCATTTTGGCCATTCTGGGTAGATGTATGTGGGTTGCCTTTTCAGGAGCTCACTGAAAGAAGGTCCATGTAAAGTGTTACCCTGTAAATCTATGGCGACAAGCCCCCTGTACATGAGATCACTCTGACCCTCGGCAAACTTTCCTCTTCCCACGCAGGGCTGCAGGAGCACATTTTCGTGAGCTTCCATATTGAAACCAGCCTTTTTAGGGAAGAGCTCGTGAGACTGGCCTCCATCGTCACCTCTCAGTTTTAGTCGACACTTTGATTAAAAGGCCTGGCGGAGTGAACCTTGGATAGACTTTCCTGTCTGAACTCGAGCCTGTTCTAAGTCCAGATCCTTATCGCGTTGTAAATACCTTGTAACATGCCTAGGAGAGGTGGACAGAGACACATATATCATATTAATCCTCTCAGATTATTTTCTGAGCCTTTAAATATGAATATCAGTGCTATTTATGTGCGCAAAATTGTCAATAGAAATCATTTTTTCCATTAAACTCAGGACAGCAGAACATTGTTGCTGATTAAAAATAGTTTTACATATTTGGCTAAACTTTTCTTGACATGCTTTATTATTTAATTAACATTTAATGTTTCACGTGCTAATTATAAGCAAGTCTTAAAGAGCACTATGCTGGACCGTAAATGGTCATGCTGGAAACATCGGGTACGGTTCTCTTCATAGGTAATCGCAGCAAAAGCATTGTGGGTATTTGGGATCAAAATGTAGGCCTGTGACCGAAAGCTCTGGGTCTCCAAAGGGGCAAGGCTCTGGGGCCAGGTGCTTAAGCGGAAGAGCGTCTTTGAAATATCCGGACGAATACGTATATGTCCAAGATTATAAATCACTTGGGGCAGCAGCAGGATAACTAAAGGTAATCTGTTTGCACGTCCACACGGACTGCTGAGCCTCCCATATACAGTTGCACTTGGTGACCTGAGCACATGCTTTATCATTCACTGTACTTATATGGAAAACTTCCTCTTTAAAACAATGACTTCAGGAATTATGCATACTTTAGGGGTGGCCATATATAAACAGCACCTAACTGTACCTTTTTCTGAAAGACAATTGTCGGGCAGGCTAAAGAGGATTACAATCTACGGGACAGCAGCCCTAAAAAAAAAAAAACAGCTGGAAAAACTATTAGGAAGTGGAAGACATAAATTTTAAACTATTTTTTTACTCAGAACACCTCAGAAGGAAGATTGAGGTCATCTGGGTCTAACAGAAAAGGTCGTCTCTGTGTTTACTGTGCTCGGTATTTCATGCATTAACTACTGATTTCCTTTGCATCGCAATCTCGCTTTCCTTGTAGGAAATGACCCCCGGGATGCCATTTCTTTCCATTATCGACTATTTGTGTGCATTTTTGTGAAAACACACACACCCACGCACACGAGTGACACGAGGAGGGTGGTAGCTAGTCATTCATGGGACAAAACGAGGAAAGTTTCAAGAAATAAAGTTGCAAAAAGGCTGTTTCTAATTCATACATTTGGTCATGAATCGGAATGGAATGTGCAGTGCTTTGTGTAAGAAACAGGATTTTTGTGGATTCCTTGGATTATGACGTTTAGAAAGATATTTAATTTTCATTCCCATGGATGGCATGTCACTGCAAAAGTGCATCATGTAAGACAGCAACAGGTAGGAAGTGTGAATGGTGTCAGATGGCCAGGTCCTGGTATTTTTCTGGGTGGGGTTATGAACCAATCTAGGGTAGTGGCAGCGACTACTGCCCACGGTGTGACTTCTGCCACTGTGTATGGTGGGCATCGCTATGGCAACACTGTTTGTGTATGCTCCATAGTGTATAAGACACCTACGTCCGCAGGGAAGGTGGATTAAAGAAAATATCATACACACCCACGCACCAAACACCATATCGAGAGTTTTGAATCAATTAGGAAATCAGTTAAAATAACAAGCGTGTTTTTTCATTCTTTATTTCCACCTATGTGTTTTTTTTTGTCTCCATGAAAAGCACAGCGTGTTTGTTAATTTTCCACTGGGCCCAAGTGGCATGCATCCCTGAGGTAGTTTAAGAGGCATGGCAACCCCCACAAATAAAGCTTCTCTCGAAGGCAAATGCCTCTGATCAAAATCAGCATAATCCTTGTAGTGGGGGGGTGGGTTAAAAAAAACCTTTAGAGTTGAACATCTGAGAGTGTCTCTCTTAAAGAGCTGCTGCTTGCTGTTTGACTGACGATTTTACAGGAAACGGCAGAGCCAGATCTACCGTGTGGGCTTACTGTATAAGGTAAAAACCTTGAGAAAAAGTGAAGAAGCTATTCTAAACAAACCACGGCTGCCGGAGTGCCACCAATTTGTTTTTTTTTTTTTTGTCCCATGGTTCCAGGATTTAAGCAGTGGCTATTTTAAGCGTCGTGTCTCTTCGCTGCCGATTCTCAGAAGCCAGCATGCGCAACAGTTACAATTTCAAGTGACCGAAAAACTGCCCAGAGCCACCAGCAATGCTGCCAGAGTCGCGGCCCGTGCCAGTTCCGTCCCCAGTCCAAAGACGTGTGCTGACTGTAATGGCGATGACATGAAGGAAAAGATTGAGTTAATCACTGTTTTGATTATTGTGTCACAGCCTCCCCCCCACCGTTTTCACTGTGAGGTCTACTGGCCAATTTTAAAAGGGGATTATCACCTGGCTTTCCGCCCAAAACGGGCCAGCAGGTGGCATAGTGGTTGAGAGGCTAAAACTTGCAATCCCAGCAGAGCACCTCTGAAACATTATTAAACTAGCATGTAGGTAAGCTCTCTGCTAATTAACAGCCAATCAGGAGCTGGGTTCGGGACCTTGACTGCACTGCTGTTGGTTGCTGGGGTTCGAGTAGAGCCGAGGCCTAAAGTGGCACAATAATCTCTCCCGACTAGGCAGACGCCGAGGAGCTTAACAATGAGTAGCCTGACAGTGAGGAGCCTAGGCCCGACTCGAGTGTTGGCAGAGGGGGATCTCAAACTGGGGAACGAGGGGCAAGTCTCAGAGACTTTCATCATATCTTGACTGACACAAGGACAGAAAATTAATAATATCTTGAGTTAATTAATATGAAAGAGGCTTGGGAAACGTCTTGACGACTTAGGATTATTTTTCATTATTTAATGCAGCAGCTGTCAAGAGTTCTCTCTTTTACTCCCTCTCTTTTCCACCCTCCCTCGCTCTATCTCTGTCTCTTCGTTGTCTGCCCTTAAAAAAAAAAACCTGCTTATGAGATTATGAACCTCTGGCAGATGCGTTGACAGGGCCGGTGCCCCTGGAGTCTGCCTGGGTGGACCCCGAGTGTTTATTTGCGTTTCTTCCAGCAAGCCCAGGGTCCTCCGATCCCTTGTGTGCTCCTCCCCCAAGTGCGAAGTTTTAATTTTTCTCACAGGAGATTCACGGGACGCAGAATGAGAATCCCCCCCCTCAGCTACCCTAGTTTCTGGTCCCGAGATGCATAAGGGGAGTTGGTGAAACCAAGCGGAAAGCTCTGGAAGGCCAAACATGGCAGATCGCCCCTGACCTCTGCATCCAAGGCCCCTGCTATCGTGCACCTCCCCCCACCCGAATACTGATCGCGTGAAAACAGAGGCGGGTGGGTCCACAACCCCGACGTCGGGATTGCGTCGGCTTTCTCGACAGCCTGCGCCGATGCTGAAAATTTCCATTTTTCCGCATGCATATTTAATTGCGCTTTGTCCCAGCGGCGCGGAAATGATTTGTTTTCTGCTCTCTGTTCACTTGACTCCTCTTCGGAGTCGGTAACCCTGATTAAGATGTTCGCGTTAATTTCCCAGCGCACACCTTTTTTTGTGCATTAATGGTTCTGATCGTCTAATTAAAACTTGCCGGCTTCGCCGCTGATCACCGCTCGTTGCGCGTCTGACCTGAAGTTTTAATTGCCGCGTCAGAAGCGATAATAATAATTTCTGGGTTCTGATAATTAAAAACAATGCCACTGCCGAGTGAATTTCAAAAAAGACAAGTTGCTGGGAAAAAACTTTGTACTGAGGATTTGTTGGTGGGGGGAGGGCGGCGGTATGGAGAAGGGGAGACCTGGGGGTGGTGGGAAAATAAATTCCCATCATCCATCTCTCTGGCCATGAGTTGACTGGCGACAGTTTGTTGTGGGCCCCAGCATGGCATCCAGAACTTCTGCCATCTTACTCAAGGTGTAGACGTGGGTTAAGCGCCTGCCGAGAGGGAACCTGGAAGCTACCAATGAAGTAACAAAACTGAGGGGACTATGGGCAGTTTCACTGGCACATTCAGAGAGGGGTGCAGTGGGAGAGATGGAGAAAGAGGCCGTCTCTGTGGTCCAGCCTGAAGTGGGTGAAGCTCAGATAGTGGCTGCATGTTTCAAAAACTTCAGTCATAACGATTCAAACGGCAAACCAGCCAGCTGAAAAACCTCGAAAACGCTTTCCGACCACATTTATAAATTGCCAAAAAAAAATAAATAATAGGTGTGAGAATGAGAGAACTATTAATACGTCTTGTGCTGACGTGAGGGCGGCACTCTAAGCCTCGGAGTACATTTCCTTCCAGCTTTATCAGAAATGGAACAAAGATCAACTTTGACATTTAAGAGTTGAATCGAACCTGCGGACGCACACCCACTTCCACCCCCTCGTGCTTCTCGGCTTGGGGGCCCAGCCTGCCTGTACTCGCTTTCCTCGGGTCTGTGGGCTGGACCTTCAGGGGCCGGTTCTGACCGTTTGCAGTCGTGATAAAGGACAAGAACGTAGCTTGGATTGGCTTCATCCAGCAAGCCGGCATCCCCACAGACATGAGGCCCGAGTCCTGGCTCCGTTCAGCGTGTGACCTAAGTGTCGTGTTGCCTTCAAGTGGCCCAGGATGAGGAGACCCTCGGGCTGCGGCCAGCCGATGCCTCCGACTTACAGCCCCCAAGCCTCAAGAGGGACAAGATGCCAGCCGATTCGGCAGGGGCTGAGAAGTGAGGCCAATTGTACACGAGGTCGAACCCGAAACGTTGGGCTTAGATGCAGCACCGCTCAGTGCATTGCCACGGCAGGTGGGGGCCGGCACTTGGCGTTGCAAAGTGTCTTCGCCAAAGTAGTTTCTGGACTGAAGCTGTGGAATATTTCGACTAGCTGAGCTAGGTTAAGCACGTAGTTCAGTGTAAGCACTGCGCTCCACGCTAAAGCGGCAGCCCCTGGTAACCTTTTGGGCGGAAGTAGAAACTCTTAACCTGCACGGAGTACCGCACACTGATGGTGTGAATTGGTGGTGGTGCTGTCCTACTGGTGATTTATTCTCTGATTTGCTATCATCGTTGTTTTTCTCACAGGTGGGTAGAAGGAGGAACAAAAGAGAAAGAGAGAGGCAGCTGAGGAAGAGTGTGGTCAAGGGATGATTGAGGTGGTGGCATTTGTCACCACCGCTGGGGCTGAGTAAGATGCCATTAGGCCCTGGTTTTATGCATGGATGCTAGATTTGGGGGGTGTTCCAATGATGCCCCCTTGGCCATTTGGGGGCGCTCCAGCAGCATGAAGGCCTTGGACCTCTGTGTCTGCTGTTACATGCGAGTCAGTCGAGGACACCCCCCCCCACAATGTCACACCACACCAGCATGCTTCAGGCTAACCTGGGAACGAAGCATTGTCATGCCAGATGATGTCAATCACAGCCCACCCCCCTTCCCCATGACACCCTCTGCAGAAGCTGAAAAGCAGCCTGTTTAGATGTTCACGTGCACCCCCACCCCCACAAACCCCCTTGCTAGCATAGGAATTTCATTAAAGCAAAATGAGTTGTGGCATTTCTTTAACAAGACTCTTAAGGCATTTTGACTTTGCAGCTAAAAAAAAAAAATGAAAACAATGTTGGGGCAGGTGAAACACTCGATGCGGGTCCACGCTGCACAGGGCATCCCTGTCCTAGCAGAAAAGCTGAGGAAGGAAGAAAACTTGAAGACAGAGGAAACATCTCCGCAGTGTCTAATTGATTTCCAAGGTAACTTCTTAAATGTGTTTTTCAGATACCAGACATGTGCGTGCATCAATGTTTTTGAAGCAGTTTCCTCAAAATTGCCCCCCCCCGACATGCCTTTTTATGGCTAACTTCAGATGCCAGTCTCCTTAAAACGAGAGGAAGAGGTGACTTCGACTGCGGAGTGGAGCTTTCCAGACGGGATTCCCAGGCCACCATTAAAACACCGACTCTGCTCCAGCAGACTTCTCCAGCTTTGGTTCCTTTTTATTTAATTTTATATCTCCCTCCTACCTGCTCTAGGCCTCACAGTTGTGCCCCAGGTCCTCCCCTCAGGGTGAAATACCCGGAGCTGGTAAATGAGTTTGATGAAGTGGACATTAATTTCAAATGGTCTGCCAATACGGGTGACAGGAAATAGTATGGGACATGAACCAGGCTGGTGAGCTGGTGAGGGGACACAACAAGTGTACCAGCCAAAGCCAAACCATCCAGAAGAAGTCACCCAGTCACCATGGTGGAGATTTCTGGAAAACAGCCCTCAAAGTGAAATCACGCCTTGAAGTGGACAACACCGTGTGTGTGTTTGTGGAACTAGCCAAACGTCAATGAAATGCGCGGGTACACCGGGTGTCAGACGAGCTGAGACCCGCCAACGGGCACACGAGGATTGACGATGCTGAGATGAAATCATCACAGACCATACGCAGACAAACGATGAAAGCCGACTTCTTTTGCACTCTCCACGTCCCGCTCTAAAAGTGCCTCTTAGGAGGCGCGCAGGCTTACGACTTGAAGCGAGCAGTAATTAAAAAGTACAGGCGCCGCGGATTGCAGAGCAGACAAAAGGTGTGATGCGCGTGTGTTGTTTTTACTCAGAGAAAACAAAAGGAAGCGTTTCTCGCTGACTCAAAGGAGAGGCTTTTGATAAAACCACAGCATTTTGCAGCTACTTTTAAACTGTATGCCCGAGCCCAGCTTGGCTTCCTGGCGTTTTTTTTCTAAGTGCTATTTGACATCGATTCGAAGTAAGCAAGCTCGTCACGCTGGGGGGGTGGATTTGGAGACTCTGGAGTGTATGGGCCTAACAAGTCTTCCCTGAAGGACCGTTTTCAATATCTGAATTGGCGATTTAGGGCTGCATGGTGGGTTTTTAACAGTACACCGGCCTCTGTGAATGCTACCGTTTAGGAATTTAAAAAAAAAAAAATTTAAATCTGCAAAATCGAATACCGCCGTGTAGCGAGGGAGCACAGAAGGCCGAGACAGCGAAACCCCCTTTTACATTTACATTTAAGCCAGCATTAATATTTCTCTTATTATTATTTTAAAGTGAAAACGTATCCTCTGTTGAAGTGCAAATCTGATGAATTACTGTAGCAGATTGCTGTTATTAATTATTAAAGCATATTTTATAAATATTCAGGTCTGTCATGCATCTCTTAATGAGAGCTTTAGAGGAGGTTACATCCTGTGCACCATCCCGACGTGTCAGGGATATCGCTTTTAATCACAGTCGCGTCAGAGCCGTGTTTTGACTCGAGAAATACGCCCGCAGCCTGAGGGCCCAGGCGCACCTTCGGACCACGGCGGGGCGGGGTGGGGCACTGGCAGGAAAGCGGGCCGCAGCCTTATAAAAAAGAAGTCGGCGGCTGCCCGCCGCGGGATTATCACCACGGTTGCAGCGGAATAGTGCAGCAGCGTCCTCCCCAGGTCCCGGACACGCCCGATCCCAGGGCTGCTCACAGCATATGGGCCATCTGCATATCCATCGCGTGCTGGCTGTGCACTCAGATATTGAAGCAGCACTCCGCTACCTCAGATAGGGGGAGAAGCTGGGAAGAAAGTTTTCCCGCCTACACCACCGTGGCACTCACTCCCTGAGATAACGCAGCAATTATTTCATTATTATTATCGGTGTTGTCACATTGTTATCCTTATTATTTCTCCTAGTTAATAGCGTCACAGGTGTTCTAATGTCATGAAGCTGCTTCCCCAATATTGAGTCCAGTTTGTTCTGGTTAACCGTCTTCCTCAAGGGTGCCGCAGATTTAAATGCCGGTGCGGTCCAATTATGGCGGCTCCAGCTGCCTGGCGTAGCATGCACGCCAGTTAAGTAACTGGACTCGGGAAAAAGTGACAGGCACAGTTTGAAATCCTCAGTTGTACCCTTGAGAAAGAAGCTTAACCCTCCCCCCTCCCGCTCACACTCACGCTCCACCAGGCTGCCCCCGATGTTATCTGAGCGTGAGGTCTGTGCTCAGCTGTCTTGCCATCCCACGCCGGCTCTTTACAGAAGCCGTAATTACCCAGGCCGGGAGCCTGCCAACCCCCCCACACCCCCGGCCCAGAGCACACACCGGGCCAAGCGACAGACCTGGCGGCACGCGACCGCGGCGATGGGTTCTGCTGTTATGAGTTGAGCCCGGAGCCCAGCTGATGGGTAATAAGGGAACAGGAGGAATCCCACAGCTCCGGAGGCGAACGACGGTTCGAGACACAGCCGGACAGCCAGACGGCCCCCTCTCACTGCCCACACATACCGGGCCGTGTGCATATGGCACCACACCTCTGAGGCACTGCTGGGATCATCACCTCTTCTGCACACGTGTTCTGTGTACAGATGTGCATTTTCTTTAATAGAACGACACCTCTAGGGCTTGAGCGTACGACATTCTGGTGCAGAACCGGCCATTAGCTACCGCATCGCCTGCTGGGCCATGCTGCTGCTGCAGGAGCACCGTAGGGATGGATGCAGAGCCTCAATGACAGGGCCATCTTGTGGATTGCAGCATAAACTAACAATGCCATGCAGTTCTGGCATGTCATGAAGGGGAGCAGCCCATTCTTGACGGCCTGTTTCATTGCTTACAAGGCTCCCTGCTCACTCTTCCTTCAATGTCCGCCGTCTTTATCAAAAGCGACGCCACACTCCAACTCACCATACCCCCCACCCAAAGGAAAATGCCTTCAACCCAGCTTGGCAAAACTGGAAATGATTTGATGGCGAGATCAAAAAAAAAAAAAAAAAAGACAAAGGAAGAACAGTAGGGAGAAGGAGGACAAAGCGGGTGCTGCTCTTGCGTTCTGCCGGTGAGTGGAATTCCTCCCAGGAAGGCCGGCGTGTGAGGAGAGGCTGAGCACGAGCTAACGAGCTAATGCTGCGCGACACGGAGAAAAAAGGCGGGAGGGTGGCTGGGGGGGGCTTCACGACTTCAGAGGCATTCGTGAGCGGGAGGAGTTGTCAGTGTCGGCTCTCCCCAGCCGGCAGAGAACAGACGGCACCGGCAGGCACATCACAGCCAATTCAACGCCTATCTGAGGAACGGCGGCTCCCCCGAAAAACGGCACCGATCCATCTGTGAACTGACGCAACATCAGCCTGGACCAGATCCATGTGCTCTGAGCCACAGATGTGTCTCCTCCCGCAATAATGCTGCATTATTATACAAATATTCACTGTCACGATGCCCTGTTAGAGCACCAGATAAATAATTTGGTAATGTTTTAGCATGACTGTTAAAATAAGTTGCATTTTTAATTTGTCAAATCTACATTCAAAATCCAAAGTGTACAAAGTTTTACACCCATTTACCATTTTTTTCTGGTGAAAATGTTAACTGATGCTGATTATGTCTTTTTTTTTTTAAAGGTACAACAGCAGTTCCCACACGATTAGCTGCTGTGCTGCATGAATGGTGACATTTCATAGGGCTTGGCCTCAGCTGTGGATGATAACTAGTGGAGTCATTTGGGGGGGGGATGTCAGAAAGGGGCATGCTTCAACCTGGTCCACGGCGCTTGAACTGGAGCTCAGACCAAGAGTGAAACTTTTTGCATTGTTGATCTTGGGATGGTAGGTTAGGAAACATAGATCGAACATCTATTCATTCATTCCTTCACTTGGAGGATGTACATTCACCTTCCAGGAGGGAACATGGCTTTCCCCTCACCAGCAAGGAGCTTAACCCAGATTTCCGCATTGAACTGCACTAGTGTATTTACAAATGTATTAGGCTAACACGTCTTCTCATCACCCGGGCCATTGCCCTATTTTTACAGCTGTGTGTGCACTGACAGTCACGTGATTCACAGCAATTAGAACCCGCAGCTCTACGGTCACATGACCACCATGACCGGGCTGCCCTGCCCACTCTCCCACCGCAGGGACAGGGATGCGACAGCAGGAGTCTTCTCCAGGAAAAGAAAACAAAAGAGGACAGGACAAACAAAAGGCACTCTGCTATATCAGTTTAGTTAGCCGGAGAGTTACGGCATGAGTTATGACCAGCACGGCGCTGGGGAGGACTGTATTTATGAGACTGCTGAGTGAGTGTTAAATCCCTGGTAAGATATAAAGTCATCCCTGGGTACAGTGAGGAAACATTTCACTCAGTCTAAAAGGTGGTTAGGAAAAATGAAAACCGTTTCTCTTCCTGGGGAAGCGCTAGTCCTTAGTCACACGCTCGCTGTGAGGATGGGGGGGGCTGGGGGGTAAAAAAAAAAACTGAATTGCAGTCAAGTACCATGAATCTTTAAATTGTATTTGAATAGCCCCGAATATTCCCCATGCAAATCTCCTCAGGAGAGGCGGAAGCTGGGGGGGGGGGTCAAAATCCTCCAGAATTACATGCTGTTTTGTTCAGGATTCTGTCACAATGCCTGCCAAGATTCACACTTGTTGCTGGCCTGTTGTTCACTGTAACACTCCAGCATTTACTGAATCACGAGCCGGTTATTACACACACACACACACACACCTACTGGATTTTACCACCAGGTTGGTTACTATCGATACGGCATCCAGGGTGGGGGGACGTCAGGGAGCAGGAATGGCGACTGCTGCGTGGCTTCCTGTCTCCCCCCTCTGTTAGACGAATGGGGAGGGGCTCCGTATCATGGATACGGCCGATCGGGGAAGACGCACCGTTTGGGCCTAAGAAGAGACGACTCCTTGCAGGCTGGGATTCTCTCTGATTGAAATGAGAAGCTCTGGATGCTGATTGCTTTAAACCCCCCCACCACTACACACACACAGACACACACACATGTGTGCGCGCACCCCTCCCCGCCCACCTCCCAGTACCAGCAATCACAATTATTACTCTAAGAAAAGGCTCTATTTTTGCATTAACTTAAAAGGCCTATATCTTTTTCCCCCCTTCAGGACTGTAAGACCTCACTTACCCTAAGTATCGCCATAAATCACCAGTTACTGTTAACATGCTCTCCACAATTCAGTCATCAATCTCATGCTGGGTCAGAGTGAAAATGTGGGGGAAAAGTGCTTAGTAAAATCTGATCTGAGCGTGTGCACCCCAGGAGTAACAGCAAGCGAGGTACGCTGCTTTCAGTGCGGGTGTCTTCGACGGGTCTCCATCAAAACGCCAGTCAGATTTAAATCTGACTTCACCTTTCAGCTCGGCTCCATACTCCACGAGAAACAAATGAACAGTGATGGAATCAAACAAAAAAAGCCTTTGGGTTCAGTTACTAATGGGCCGGGGGATGAATATTATTTCGTGATGGCCCTGTGCAAATGTGCCTTTAAGTTCCAAGGCTAACTGTTTACTTAGCAGAAGGAAGACCTAATTGAAGGAGATCGGAATTATCCTTCCCATAATGCATCTCCCCAACATGGCGAGCCAACCCCCATTCCACTACTCCGGTGGTGGCAGTTACGGCAGTAGTGAGGCAAATCCTTCCTCTGACTGAGCGACTTCAGGAACAACTGTATCCAAACTCAGCAATAAATCTTCCTGAGGAGGCAGGCAGTCACTTCCTGACCAAACACTGCTGGCCCATTGGAGAGTGGGCAGCCCTCACGCAGTTGGCTTTCTGACATGTGTAAGACTCTCAGGTCCACTGGCAAACTGCTCTGGAGTTTGGCCTCCAGAAATGCTTCAGACCTTTTCTAATTTGCTCTTACTGGCAATAAGGTAAGAGTAACACATTTCTGAAAGTTAAACTGAAAAAAGAGAAAAAAAGGTTTTTGAGTGTCAAAATATTGGGTTTCAGTAGTACCTTCAAGCTGTTAGTCACGCCTAAATGCGCAGACGCAATGATGTAAATCAATAACACTGTAACACAAATTTTGTTTCTGGATAATATGTCATTTCTTAATTGCTTATGTTGTTAAGGTATAGAGAATGGCCGCTGTTCCCTTCAAACTTTGCTTTTGTGACCTGAATAATGAAATTTATAAATGAACCTGTTTTCTATGCAAAAATGGGCAAATTTGCACATTTTCATTTGGTCAGAATAAGCCTTTACGTATCAGACATACTGAACTTCGAATGCCACTACCAAAGAGCGTATGACAAAAACATGATGGGAGACCAGATTTGGGGGCTGATACATGAGAGCGATTTACGTTACAGTCGCAAATCTCAAAAAACTACTTGCTTCTAAACATTTTTGTTCATTTTTGTATAACTTTAGAATCAATACATATAAATCTAGTTTCATATATTGTTTCATTCAGACCTTTTGTAAATGAAAATGTGCAAATTTTCCCATTTTAAGTAAAAAATAAGTTAATTTCTAAATTTCATTACCCAGGTCACAAAAGCAAAGTTTAAGGAGAAGAATATAAAAATTGAAGTAAAAATTTCGCTACACAGTGTAATAAATAAGCTAACAAATGCCTTTATTAAAACATTCAAAATAAATATCACAGTCTACTAAAAGATACACAGACAGTCTATGGTTGGTAGTGGTTCAATGTGAACGTATCAATCCATGGAACAAACAGACATTGCTTATGACATCACACACCCAAACACGGAAGTATAACTTCACTTTGAATCCATAGAATAAACTGACATTACATATGACATCACAAACCCAAACACAGAAATATTACCACATCACAAACCCAAACACTGATGTATTATCTCATGCTGAATGTATGGAATAAAATGGACACTGCTTATGACATCACAAACCCAAACACTGATGTATTATCTCATGCTGAATGTATGGAATATAATGGACACTGCTTATGACATCACAAACCCAAACACTGATGTATTATCTCATGCTGAATGTATGGAATAAAATGGACACTGCTTATGACATCAC
>JAACJT020000017.1:229115-301974 GCA_009936485.2 Gymnarchus niloticus | reverse complement strand
TTTTATGATATTCCATTATATGTTTTTTGTTTTTGTGTTGTTTGTTGGGGGCGTTGGGGTGGGGTGTTGTGGGGGGGGGGGGGGGGGTGGGGGTGGGGGGGTGTTCTTCCTGTGTGCCTCGGCAAACATATTACTATATATATGCAGGAAGAAGATAGTAAACTAACCCACAAACCAACAGACACCCCCGCAAAAAAAAAAAAACAAAAAACAAAAAATGCTTACTTTGTATTTAAATAATTTATGCAATTTTAGCATTTATGTATAAATTTTTTAATAAGCTGCACGGAGCAAAGTGGCCATTAACAGAACACACAGCTGTCCAATGGGCTCAGCTCTGCAGATCAATCGCGCTGTTTTATGACATGATAAAATGCTTTTAAAGCAATTTACACAAATATGGAAAAAAAAAAATTTGCTTCACAGGCTTCATTTATTCATAAGGCTGGGTATTAAAAAAAATGTCTGGTGAAAGCCGACGGGGGAAGATGGTCCCGGACCTAACTGGAACGGACTAGCTGTCCTTCCTGCAAGGACGTAAAGTGCCATTACTGATGCACGCAGTCAGGGGCAATTTAAGGGACAGAGTGTGCAAAAGGAAACATCAGCATATTGAAACTGTTCATGTATTAAGGGCTGCTTGCATTTTGCTAGCCCCTCCACCCCCCGTTTTATTTATCTTTTTATTTTCCTGGGGGGTAGATTACGAGGACACCCTTGCTCCGTGTCCCCTCCACATGCTTTGACACAGAACCGGTATTCAAGGGGATGATGGGAAATCCATGACGTTAGCTGACGGAGCCCAGAGAGGTAGTCTGGGCTTCGAAGCTTGGTCACAGCTACGCTTTTGGAAGGTTAGGGGTAAGAGCCGGGCTGTGGTTACCCTAGGGGGTAAGTTTGTATGGGCAACTGTAAGAGTCCCATACAGGATGTCAGACTGCGAGAGAAATTGAAAATAAACACAGTGAGACGGAGTGATTTCCTCGCCTACACACAGGTGCAGATCTATGCATGGCTGAGATGGGCAACTGCCCAGGGTGGCATCGTTCTGGGGGCATCATGGTTTTACCCAGGGCACCAAGTAATCCAGAACCACTACTGTGTACACCGAGGGGACCGTGGGGGGCATAGCGGCTTAGGAATTAAGAGCTCATGTTTAAAATCCCTTTCAAGGGTCCTGCTGTGGTATTTTAGCTAAAAACACATAAATAAATGGGGAAATGATGATACAAGAGCCTGTTGCACATTAACCGTCCATAAAGCTTTGTTAACGGCCCCGAGATGCAGGAGTTTAACCCATGCTTTCTTGTCTGGGCCCACATATCCTCAGTCACTCGCATGGGCGCAAAAATCTCCCCAAGACTCAGCACTTCCTCCTCCATCCAATAAACAGCACGCCAAAGGCCACCCAAACAAACGACCCTCAGTGTTTGCCGGCAAGCGTGTGTGTCCGTCGAGGAAGATCTGTCTGCCAGAGAACCAGGTGCGTCGCTACGTTTCGCAAGACATGTTTTCTGCCTCCACCCAGCTGGCCTTCAATACGAAAAGGGGAGAGCGGATAAAGACTATTTTATGTATCGCTATATGAATTCCATGACAGTAATTACAGCGTTCGCATGAGGGCTGCACATTCGCTCGATCTGGCAGCTTGAGCCGCGGCCGTGTACAATTGTGGGTGTATGAAGTACTTGACAGCGTTTGTTCCAAAACTGAAAAGAAATTAAGTTAAACAACAAAAAAAGGAATGTTAGGGATTTGTTGGAATCACCAAAGGCCAGGATAGGAGAAGATAAAAAGAAGAATTACAGATGCAGAAATATGTAAGTATTTGTCTTCCCATCAAGCTGTACCTCACTTATATCAGCGTGGCAACAATAACACGCTTATACCCTAAACTAAACTAAACTAAACATTCCCACAGTGAATAACAGGCTGTTTCACTAGCCCCCTCCAGACCACTGAAATCATCAACCCTCAGCCACCCGCCCTCTTCCGTCCCCCTGCCCCCCCAAGTACCCCCGCCCCATCAAAGTGTTTACTCTGGAGAGACAGTAAACGAGGCCTTCCTGTCCCAAAGGCTTGCTATTAGAGTTTTAACAATAATTACACGGCCCAGTCCAACGAGTCTTAGGCAAACTGAACGGTGCCATTCTGAATCGATGCACCTCCACAGCCAGTTTTAATGCTCCTGGTCTGTTGGAAACTGTTCATACATCTGAAAGGCATCTTCACCACACTGACGTTCTACCCCATGTACAAAACCTGGTACTCAAGCCGAGTTCGCGTAGAGGGAATGAAGGAAGACCTCCATTCTCTGCTACCGGATTTTAAGGTGTACAGACTCCACAGACTGTTTTGTGAGAATGTCTGGACTCTGATACTGATGGTTTCAGGTCAGACCGCCTTAAAACCCTGGTTAGGATGCCCACCACTCACCTGCCTCGTTATGCGTCAGCAGCACACAGGTCAGGGGATCCAATCAAGTAAAAATTTAATATGGTTAATTAAGGACAGGAAAAAACATAGGAGGCCGACATAGCGGACAACTTAAAAACACAACTTAAAAACAGTTTCCGTTTCACGCTTCTCAGGCCCATCAGTGGAGCAGTAAACCAGCGCGTCCATGTCAGGGCCCTTAAAAAGCACGATTAAGATGGACCTGAGTTAATTATTAAAATGTATAATTATTGACCCCTATTTTCAATTCCCCTGGAAGTACATTAGATATATAAACGGGGGAGGATGGGGAGAGAAACACATCTTTCCAGGCCGGCTAATGTGCTCTCTGCTCGCTGGCTTCCTCTGGGCTCTAAAGTGCCCTCATACTGATGAAGACACCACCACTTAACGAGCTTTTTTTTTTCCCTTTTTTTCCTCCAAAACGAACCCATCAACAAGCATTACTATCAGCCCCCCCCCCGCCAGACTCTAACTGCCTTCGATGCGGCTTCCAGTGCACGGGTCAGGCAGGGGAGCCCTGGAGGTTAACTGACCCTCAGGGGCTATCGGTGTGCCGGGTGAACGTCTCTACCCGTGCCCCAGGCTCATGGTTGACAGCTAGCCCCAAGCGGGGTCGCACTCAGGGGCGGTAATTAAGTACGTATTGTCTCAGTCTTTTGTTTTGGGAGGATGATTAAGGTGAGGAAGCATTTTCACAGGACAAATAATTAAAAGATTTGTGTTTGTTTGTTCACCAACGAAGCGATGCGTTAGAACAGAGAATAGCCATGGCTGATATGTACTAATCCACTTTTTAAAAAAATCCCACGCCGGCTGCATATCCCAGCTCCGGTTCTGGTCTGGGACATGGCAGCTTGGCCCCTGGATGGGGACACTGGCGATTTCAGCAGCCAGCTTAGCAGAAGGACGGTGGAATTACTAGGGTGCCTCTTCCACATCCTGGATGCCAAGGGCAGGTGGATTAAAGTATTAAAACAATCGCATTTCGATCTTGAAATAGTCCTGCGTGGGACACAGACTCGCAGACACTCATCCCTTCAAGATCAGCCAAAGGGAGAGAAACGCCAGGGTTGGGGCACGAGAGAGGGGCCGCTCTTGTGTTACTAAAACATTTTCTTCCCCAAACCTAACACCGAACTCAGCCCAAATAATGATTTTAATGGGGCTTGGGGGGTGTTAATGTGAGACGTCACAGTGGAAAGTAAATTGATACATAATTCACTTCACGCTGTGGTGAGTCTGGTTGCTGGCCTTCCTCTGGTGTAACATTCTCCAGAAGACAAAGAGATATCAAAAAAAAAGACAATAATATAATCAATTGCTACAAGCGAGCGACTTTCAAACAGCTCTCTCCTAATTAGCTGTGTCTGGCTCCCCAGTAGGGCAGAAGGAGGACGGGAGTGGCAGGTTATCTACAGACCAGCCCTGGGTCCATTTGTAGAGGAAAGCTAACAACACCTGAAGGTGGAGATGGCGTAGAACTTTGGAACATTCCAGAGAGCAATTTTTCATCTAGTCAGAGGTGTTTAAAACAATTACTACTGAGCCCCCCCCACATGTTTCGAGTCATTAGAACACAACTGACTGTTAGGTGCCCAGTTTGAAAACTGCCCGTTGGAAACTTTAACAGATTTTACAGATCTTTGGGGAGGGACATTTAAAAAAAAAAAAAAAAAAAAAAAAAGGAGGTTATCTACAAACGATTTTCTTGTTTTCACTCAGAAGTAAACACAAGCCTGCCTGGGGAGGTCTGTGTGCTTCTTGAAGAGTGTTCTGAAGACCAGCCCAGTCTTTAAATTCTCCAGAAGTCCATTAGGGGGAAGCCTGCCCTCCTGAGGTTTTATTTCCTTGAGAACAACAGCACTGGTGTGGCTATTAACTTGTCATTAGCTCATTAGCATGTGTGCCGAATGGACAGGACCGCAAACGACACCACCCTTCCATACTATGTGTCTTACGCATGTTTCACTTCAGAGCAACGGCTTGCAGACGTTTTTCGCACACGAAAAAAAAAAACGCACCAAAGGGAGGGGTGGAAAACACAATTAGTCCCTCCTCTATTTTTGTTTGTGTTTTGGGCATCAATCTCTTGCTCAAGCAGGAACTAAATACCTTCTAGAAGATTTCAGCGCAACTCAAAATGACTGTGCTCCGTTCCTTCCTCTATGCAGCTCTGCATGCCTACACTTGCGGACTGAGGTAATTTCCCATTCTTGGTGAGTTATTTTTGCAAATCCTCCTCTTTTTTTTTGCATCTATTTTCTTTTTCTTCCTTGGAACGTCACTCACTGCCGACTTTTGAAATCACTGTCATATAGAAATGCAACAGCTACATTCAGATGATGCCGAGTCCAGAAATGAGAGTGGAAAAGAGAACAGATGAAAAACTATTCATCAAAATTGACAATAATTAAGGTGAGCTGTGGTGAAATGTAGGCTTCTTAGTAAAGGGTGGTGTGTCAATAGCCTCCATCATGCCAAAAAAAGCCACTACCTGACTTAAGTTGTCAAAGACAGGTGGACATGTCAAAACCCCCCGTGCCTCGTCGGCTCTTGCACGGCAACCTGGGGGAAGTGCCGGGAATGGGCAACGAACAGAAAGTTGCTGTCCTACGGTTTATGGCGTGGAGCTGCTAACCGAAGATGACAGCTAAAGACTCGGCAGTCCTGGAGGTCAGCTGGAAGAAAAGGAAGAAAAGGAGCTCAGGGCTTGCGAAGGAGTGAAGGCCTACTGCAGCATAAAGGGGATTATGGTCTGAGGCCATCTGCTGCCCTTTTCCCCACCTTCTGAAGGACGGCCTTCCTCACGCTAATCCTGCGGTCTAAATACCACCCAACCATCCTAGACTCACAAGCAGACCCCCGTACTCCGTTGGGTTTTTGGACCCACCTGCCTCCATCACCATAACCAATCTGGGCTGGTAACGGTCATGCTCTTGAGCAGGAGCTGTACCACCTGACTACCCGGCGAGTGATGGATACCAGTCCGGTGGTGCAAACACACATTCGTAAGGCTTTTGTGGGGGGGGTTCAAAGGTCACGTTTGTTGGCTATACAGCTGCCAGAAAACCAGAGGTGAACGTGACTCAACAGGACTACTTCACAGGATTATCGATATGTTCAAGCCTTCAGGTAGTTCAAATACAGTCTTCATGCCCTACACCTTGACAGCATACACCACCCCGACTCCTCCCCCAGAGCAGCCCCCGATTTTCCCCAAATCCCGTGCCACAGTTTTATTGACAGGCCCTGCCAGCATCAGCCGCTAATTTGTTTTGGGAACTGGTCTCATGCGCTCCCTCCCCCGTCTCTTCTCATTGGCCGCTACCTGCTGGCTCACCAGCGAAACACTTGACCCGCCGCTGTCGCTTATTTCCAGAACTCTAATTGTCGTTTAATCACATATCAACCTGCCACTTAAAGACCCCTTTTTTCCAGACGCAGGAATTTACATATTGTGGGAAACTAATTTCAGCTCAAAAAGCATGACTGCCTGTTAAAGGTGCTGCCCCCCCCACCGCCCCCATCTTGTCTGTCTCACTTCATCTCTTGGCACAGCTGGGGGGACAAAAGTGATGGATAAGACTCTCTGCAGTATGACATACCAAAGCCACCCAGGTTTGGGTTGAATGTGAAGGTGGTGCATGATGGGAGGATGCGTAAAATACTGTGGGCCCCCCACAGATGGGCCGGCAAGCAGGGTGAGTGGGGATACAGAGGCCCAGTGTACCCCCCATCCTCAGGGACTGGACCAGCCTCCTGAGACTGCCCGATTTAATTACAGTCAAGGGGGGGTGGTCTTTGTTCTAATTTTTACTGCATTAATTGATAAAGGGTTTGGGGTGGGCTGAGGGTGCAATGGGCAGATGTTCCACTTTGAGTCCCTGCAGACCCCCAGCACCGAGTTGTTACAGCTCTAATCCCGTAAGGGCTCCCCCCCTCCAACCCAGACCCCTCCACTGCCTCCACGGTGGGCCCGAGTCACCACAGGACCGGCTGGGACCCGCTTTAATTAAGCGCCTCGTCAGGGGGCCCGAGGATCTGGGCAGGACGGTGTCATCACAACGGGTCAGCTTCCAGGACCCCGGAGAGCGGGGGTGAGAAGAGAGAGAGAGAAAAATACGAGGGGACTGACTTCCTGAAGCCCCGCTTCACGTCGTGTGACACTGAAATGCCGTGATGGAGTGCCTGCCTCGAAAGCTCTGCTTTTATCTCCAGAGCTCCTTTTTAAACGGATTTATTTTATGCCAGTCCCTCTTTTAGCCTTTGCCAACACCTGTCATGGGCTGGTAAATATCTGAAAAAAAGATTAATACCTCCTAACTTGAACCTGTCTGGGAGAGACTTTGTTCCGGAACTTGTCCGTTCCCATACTCTTCCAGAACCTTGATGATGACGGCGTGGCCAGGAGCCGGGTTCACCCAGTGCTGGGCTCTGTTCCGTAAGATTCCTCCACCACTGTGGGTTTCAGGCTAACGTTTCAAGTGACGTGGGGATCGCAGGTTGGACTTGGGGTGGCTGGGGGGGGCAGGGGCAATGGTGGATCTTAATGGAACTAGAAGTTAACAGATGGCTCTTGATTCCATTATGATGGCCTGAGATAAAAAGGTGTTGCTTAGATGCACTGCCGATTGGCAAACGGCGACCAACGTGACGCGTGATCGCCGTCTTCACGAGGGCATTAGACGTATCCTTCGGGATGCTCATCGCCGCAGGTCAACTCAGAACCTGCTGTGTCGTCACGTGGTGGGCCGGCGAATCCCATTTGACGGGAGTCACCCTGCTCTCCACAGAGCAGGTAGCGCATGGAACGTGGAGAAACGGCACAAGGTGATGCCTTAAGACTCGTCCGTGATTCGGGAACAGGCTCGTTCTACTGGCTAAGTGGTCCAGTGACTTTGTACTGGGACGTACCACCGTTGGTTGCCTCTTAAAGTTGAACGTGTGTGTTGTGTTTTCTGCTAGTTTGGCTGTCGGTGTTGAGCCCCCCAGCATCCCCACCAACTTTCTTATCTTTTCTTCTTTTTCTCTTCTTTTTTATTTCCTGTGAGGAGCCAAGCCGTCTCAAGACTGTCAAAAACATTTTCCAGAAAGCTTGGTAGAGGGAAGAGGGGAAAAAAAAAACACACGCACACACTGCCACGTACACACAGACACACACGCACGCACACACACACACACGCACGCGCGCACAGGGCTGTCAGGTAAATTAGATCTGAAAGCTGACAATTTCTGACCATATTTCCTTGATTATTTCGAACAAATGCGCACCAGCCGCTCTAAGGAGATTAAAGTGACATAAAAGTCCCGAGTGGAGGGGGAGGGGGGAGGGTACAGAATCCAGGTCACCCCCATTCGTCCCTCGGCCTGACAGCAGCTATATCGCTATCCAATCCAATAAAAATCCCCCCCAACTCTGCTCCTTTTGCTTTAATTAATTTTACAGCTAGCTTGCTTAATTACTTTCAATCAAAATCCTCTTGCCATCACAAAATTAGAAATGGTTCAACTCCATTAGTCTAAATTCTTCATTTACATACACAAAGACTGTCAGCTCTCGCTAAGCAAACGGCCTGTCTCTTGATGGGCTGTTTTTTTTTTCCCTCTTCTTACAGCAGTGTTAATTTTTTTAAAGGAGAAAGGGAACATAAAACAATCTATGAGATGAAGACCATCTCCTCCGGGTCCGGGGATTTTGGGTAGTGAACAGATGTGTGTTTGATGGGGGTGGGGGGGGTGTTTTGAAAGCGGTCTTAAGGCAGACAGGGTGACATCTCTTGTGGTCCCAGAGACACTGCAATTCATCCAACTGGCCGAAACTGGGGAGAGGGGCAATTACATGGATTGTTAAAAGCAAGACGAACTTGTCAGCAGCCATCTCCAAATCCTTCACCGGCCCCGGTGGTAATTTCACCACATATCCGACAGGCCCCACCATCAACAGGCATGCCTGTCAGCTACCCTGGCCCCATTCTGAGATACCGTCGATGGCTTCCTGGCCTGCACCTGCAGCATTTGGGTCCTTTGGTCATATAAGGCACCACCCAAGGTGGACATGTCAGCTGAAAATTAAAGATGGCGGAGATGCGGTCCATGGGCCCCCCCCACACCACACCCCCATTACAACATACCTGACCCCGCAGAGAACAAATCAAACACTCTGTTAATTTTTTTTTTTTAATGCAGCCACCCGCCGATGCTTCTTTACTCAAATGAAGTTTGACCCGCTGCTTGGAGCCGTCTTCCCACTGAACATATTACCTTACAGCTCTCTTACTCCCTTATTACCCCCCCCGACAGGAGGTAAAATACATACATATAAAAGATGGATCCGCACCGTTCTGCCCGAGCGTGAGGCCGCCTCTATTTCCCACTAATTGTCACAAGCTGTAAAACAGCCCATGTAAGCGAGCGCCCTGATCCCCGCATTAAGGCCCTGGCCGGTGGACTCGGTCGGGGATGCTCTTGGGGCTGACCCGTCCCCGCTCCCCATGTCTGCCCCCCCTGCAGCCTGGCCTTTCTAACCATTCCCCATTAACGCTGTTAATTATCCAAATCCATCATTCTTGGGGTAAATTAAGACTGCCTCTTTAATTCAATTTAATAGGATAATTTCCAACTCACATTGTCTATTACCACCCCCCCTTCAATCTCACTCCCTCGCTCCCTGTCTCAGCGGGGGTGGGGCTGTCACGTTAGTGGTGCTGGGTGAGTCCAGGGCTCTCGCTGCTCTTCGGCAGTAAGTCTTCCTCTCCCTCTCTCCCACCAGCCCTGCTCAGTTAGCTCTGGATAATCCTGTCACATCCCACCTCGGCAGTTTGTACCCATCCCCCCAGCCAGCCTGACGCTAACCCGGCTGAACCATCACAGTCCCTGCTTTCATACTCCCATCTTACTGCCTCTTTATGTATGTGGGGGGGGGGGGTGGTGGTCCACGTGCCCCTCCCAGCTGGGTCACCATCGTCTGCTGTTCCACAGAGCATTCTGTCTCTATCGTGGTGTGTACTCAAATGTCAGGATAAAGCTCAAAATGTACGACTCAGTTTATACATCAATTTTAGAAGTAATATGAAACCACTGCCATCATTTACATTATTTGAAAAACTTCCGAAGTTTATAAAATTTTCAAAAAAAACAATTTCAAGGATGTACATATTAAAGACTTGTAAATATGACTGAAGGCAAATTTGAGCACATTTAAGATTTTGGACCCTTTAAGTGTAAACAGTACACATTACTATCAAAAGACAATGTGTGGCATCCTAAAATTTCTATTCCCCTTTAATTTTCCCAGACATCCACCGTTTGTCTCTTTTGGGGAGAGAGTTTGAAATCATTTTAGCCGCAATTTAATTCCGCTCGTTAGACGGTGGTCAGCACAATGGAGGATTCGGCTCCAAATCCGGCACATTCACCCAAAATGCGGAGATGAGATAATCACCCATGACGTCTGCAAAAACACTTATTATATTCGCCCATCGCCTGGATGAAGCTGTTAAAACTAATCAGTGTTAGTCCCTCTTTTTCCCTGGGAAAAAAAATAATAAAATGAACTTTTAGTGAAAACTGCCTTTCTTTTAAAGGGACAGTGCTGAGCTATTATGTCCAAGGCGCTGCTCTGCGAAGGACTTTGAACCAAAAGTGCTTCCACGTTAAAACCAGCAGATAATAACAACATCTGCAAAAGTTGTAAATAACTCAGCAGAATTATGACATATGGAGTACGCAGTTAGAAGAAAATGTCATGTATAATAATTAATATTTTCAGCAATAGAAAAACATTGACAATACTGCAACATATCAATATTTTACTTTTGATTTGCAGTGTTATTTTATTTGACAATGCTTTATTTTCCCTGTTGTTTTAAGGGGTCTGATTTCTTTAAGGATCCCTCTGGTTTTCCCCTTGTAGGGAGGATGAAGGTCTTTCTAATATATTACACAGCAGAGAATTTAGGAAAACTAAAACTGCAGGCAGAAACAGGATAGTGCTGAATTTTAAAAGTGAAGTACTGACATGAGCAGACAATTCCTGAGCAATCTGCAGCACACACAGCCCTCAACTTGCCCCCCGGGGTACAAGCCCGCCCGTCTCAAACCGTCCACTGCTGCAGCTCCAGGGGTCAGGGGGATCGAGCTTGGCGCTCTGTGCCGGACCCCAGGCATGCATGACTTAAGCCCATCCTGCAGGGAGGACGCAGCGTGTCGGTAGAACAAATTTACCCCCCCTCACTGCTTCGGTGCCACCAAGAGACGGAGTTGCCAGGCTGCAGAGACCCCTCTGGTAAAAACTGTGATGTCTGCCCTCTGTGATGCATTATGGGTGATACGTGAAAAGGATTCGCAATACACAAGCACAGTACCCATACACCTTCCTGACAAACCCTCCTTTAAAGTGCATAACATAATTGCATACTTATGAATAGTAATGAACAACTGATTTTGAATTATTTATATTTATGTTGCTCTTAAAGAGTGACGGCAGATTCTAATTAGTTATAAACAGGGTTACTTTGATGAAATGCAAACGATACATGTAGGCTTCATACTATCACCCTCTGTTTTGTACACATGGTCATGGGTACATTTTTTCATGACAAACGACTGGAGCAGGCAGTTGCTGAGCAAAACAGCTTCAGTCAGGATGCTATTACCATAGAAGCAGGGGTGAATCATCCGCCACAATTACCACTAATCTCACCCTTCTACTCCCCAGAAGGTGTCACTCCTCCTCCAATGCACAAGGGGGCACTGCATAGAACAGTGACAGAGATGATCCTGGTTTTCTGAAATATATATTCAAGTCCTAAGGTGTGCGTGAATGAACTCGAGAGAATAATTTCTTATTAAACACCCTCCATTCCATCACCGCCACTATGCAGAAAAACCCTCAGAATACAGACATGACTGGGTGTGGAGCCAAAACACAGGGGGCAGCAATATTCGACAGAGAGTCTTCATGGATGTGAGGCACTTTAACCCTCACTGATATTAAAGCACTAATCTCTTCAACATGCCACTGTTAGCACTTTTGCCATGATTAATAAAACAAAACTGCAGAGTGCTGTGTGTGCTCTTTGGTAGCCCTGGGTTATTTTTTTAATAAAGCTTATATTTTTAGTTGTTTTTTTTTTCACGTTTCCTGAACTGGCTTTCACCCAATTAGCGTGCGCATTGTGAATTATTAAGATGTACGAAATTGTTCCATACTATTTTCATCCTCTCCGCTGTTTGTCATCTTCAACACGAACAGCACGGTAACTTGGGTGGCTTCGAAAAGTGGCAGTGTGTTAGACAGCCTCAGTCTGCACTCCTTCCAGCTCTCCTCCACATGTCTGCCCACCTACCACCCACCAGCTCTACCAGGACACTGTCATGGATGCCTCCTTCCTATCCTAATTGGGCCACGACCTCATGCACTGGTGGTATTGGCACATACCAAAGCCAAAGGTGGTTGCCAAAATAGCATCATATCGGACAATAGAGTTGCCAGGTGGCTGCCTGGGAGATATTCGTGTGCCACAAGCAAGTAGGTTCGTGACAACCCAAAAAGATACCTGTGGCTGGGACAGGCACAACAGGGATAAAAATGTACTAAACAGCCACTGGTGACCTAGAGGCCAGAAACAACATGGACTTCAAATGAAAGGTGAGGTTCCATCTGAAGCAGAAGAGCTGTGATTGTTTGACGTTCACCAGGCCCAGAAAGCAGGACCCAGTGGAACAGCTTGCCTGATTCTCAACTTCTAGCTTCTAGACTGCTGAAACTAGTAACACGTGATCGTTTCCAGTGTAGCGAACCGAGACACGGGATGATGCAAAGCAACATGGGTGAAAAAGAGGGAGGGCTGCGGGGGGGGCTCAAAGGACGTGATTTATCTGAGCTTGATTGCGTGTTAATCGAGGTTACGTGTATTAAGTGGAATCTAATTGGAACAGACACTGGCAGCCTGACAGATCGACATGATGCAGATGGATTGAGAGAGAGAGGGAGGGAGAGAGGGAGGGAGAGAGGGATGACAGAGAAGGAAGCCAACACACAGCTAAAGTAGAGGTGTGCCTATACATGAACAGGGAGAGAGGTACTCAGGAGACTCTGTTCTCCTGAGCTTTAAAATGTGACGAGCTCCTGCGGAAACTTGGCTTTCTGTATGTCGAAGTAACAGATAGTAATGGAGACAGTCAGTTCAGAGTTTGGTTACGTCAGATGAGCAGTGATGCCTGGAGAGCGAGTGGAGGTGGCCAGCGAGGCCTTCACAGCACTGAGGTCACATGTGACTGAGCGCAGCCCTGGAATCTGCTGCCCTCAGCTCCAGTTGCCACAAATGTTCATTTCTGCTTTATTGGAAACCGGGGGAAAAAAAGAGAACGATTCTGTCGGGGACCGGTGCCAGGCAGCTGCTCCAACATCTCTCACCTCACAGAGCAACTGCTCCTCCCCCCGTTCCCCGATTGGACCCCATTACACCTCCCCTCCCCACCCTGGCCCCTCCGACTCGAGGAGACAACTGTTTGTAAGGCCCTTGCTCCAAATCCGAGGCATTTAGCTTGTGACTGCGTTGCTTTTAAAAGGTTTGCGGTGGAGAGTTTGGAGGGGGGGGTGGAGGCACAAGTCGGTCGCACCTGTTAAACCAAACAACTGGACCTGAAACGACACTCTGATATTTAGGAAATTACATCAGTGAGAGAACTAGAGTCGGGTGACGAGCGAAGGGGAGGGGGTGAGAATGGGATGGTGTGGTGTGGTGTAGAGTGGGAAGGAGGGAGATAGATAGGGGGGTTTCTTTGCAGAGAAACAAAAATCCCCAGCTAAGGCAATCAAAGATGGCAAAGTCTGGCAAAGTAGCAAATGTTTCATTGAGAAACGCGGGAACGCCGAGCCCACGTGGGGGGCAGGGGGTTCAGTGCATGTGTGACGCTTGTTGTCAGCTTTAATCAATGTGACGTCTATTAATGGCCTCCCTCGCTTCTGCATTATTAACGGTGTCGTACAGCCCAGTGCTTACTGTCCCCAGCCAGACCGTCCCCGAGCCACAGTGGCGATGGCACACCAGCCCCCACTTAAGTGCATTTTGGGCCGGTACGTTGCCAGGTACATTGGAATTGCACAATCCACACCCAAATAGCTGACCAAAATCTGTGACGGAATAATGCCGTCCTCACTGACAAAGCACCGAAAAACCTGTACACTCATACAATCTTCTGCTAAGATAAATACTTTCAACAGACACAGGGGGACTAAAATTCAATTACCTCTCCATTATATATGTTTAAATAAAAGGGGAAGAAGAAATAAACTTCCAGGGAGACAAACTTCAGCTGATGTTGTGTTTAAACTGGAATCTTGTGATTGTAATATCAAAGGAATTTTCTCTACATATCCAGAGACTATACCAAACCCAAGAGCCGGCACTGGTACCATTCCCGGGCCAAACATGCGGTAAACGTCCACCGATGTCGGCACACCAGAGCTGACACACTTTGGTCGAGTTGCACGCAGTGCTGGAAAACTGCGGCCGTCACTGTACCCAGACGCTGATTGCCCGTGACACACTCTCGTCACCCTTCCTGGAAGGGGGGAGGAGTGTTTTTACACTATGGATGTCCTTTGATTTGATCCACCCTGACTGTTACACTAATGGCACTAATAAGGACAAACCTGCTATCTGGAAACACGGGAGATTTCAGCCCGCAGATCGGCAGACGTGCGCGCGTCGACATGCGGCCTGTCCGCGGGAGCGTGCGAGTTGTGCCCAGCGCGTTCCCGCTGCGACCACGTTCTGCCGGCTCATTGTGTTACGCATATCTGCCGTGGCCCTCGAGGGGACCTGGAACCCGAGCTACGCTATTTTTAATAACCCGATTGAGGTATTAACTCATCTGAATCCACCCAAACCGTCCCAGGGAATTTTCACATCCATATTGTGTCTATCTTATCTCAGTGAGATCATGTTACCGTGATGCTAAAAAATACAATAATAATAATAATAATATAGGAGTGGTACATGATCGATATTGCTATAATGCCCGTAACAGCACATTAAAATGACTAAGCTGCTGTGAAAGACGAACAGGTAGCTCCTCAGAGACAGGAACCACCCATCAGCTAGCCAGCTTTCCCCACTGATTTTGGGGAAATCAGCCAGGTGGGGTGGCTACAGCTGCTGTTAGCCCCACCGCTGCTCTGACCCGACCCCCACCTCCCCCTTAAGCACACATGTGCACGTGCACCTGCCCCCCCCCCAAGGAAGCTTTCCAGTAATCCTACCAATGTACTTCACACTACTTCTAATAACTGCGCAGGAGGAAGTCTTAAAAAAAAATTATTCTTAGTATGTGGTCACCCGCTGAAAATATAAAATGCAAGAATAATAAAATAAAAATGTTATAGGAAACTTCTGCAGGATAATAACAAAAAAAAAAATCCAGTGGGATAATCATTTTGAAATACATGGTACAATCCGCAGTATAATTTATATGCCTGCCTGACCCGCTTCCCCCGTTTACCGACTGTGACTCAGATACCCATGCGCGCACACACACACACACACACACACACACACACACACACACACACACGAACGTAAACTACACACACAAGTTCCTTTCAGTCAACTTGCGTACATGCAATTATCAAACAAAAAAACCAACCTGTTTGACAAATGTTTCAGGATTGTGTTCACTGGTAAGTACTTAACGCCCTGCAAAACTAAAGGAACAGAAGAAGAAGGAGAAAAAAGAACATTTTTATGGCATTTTGTATCAGCGCCACCACTATATATTAATTAATTATTAATAAATTTAGTGGAGTGAAATCAGAGATAATCTCGGAGCAATGTGATCCAACAGACGGTCTAAATGTCATCTGTCACACAGAAACTCGTTAAAATAGTGGCTCGCTTTTCTGGCCTGGTGCTAGGTTTCACTCTCAGGGGGGATATATTTCCGTGCTTCAGCAAAACCCCGCGTTCAACTATGATATAATCCGTGGACAGGCACGTTCTGAAAGTTTTTTTTTTTACCCTCTCTCTCCTCTTTTTCAGAGAGGCTGGTGTCCATTTAAACAGTCCTTCTGTCTGAGGAAAACCTCCTTTCTGCTTGCAAGGATTCCCCAATAAAGGGCTCTACCAATTCATTAAAAAAAAAAAAAACATTTCCACTCGATTAATACTGTACAAGTGCTGCTGTATTCTAACTCAGAAAAGGCCTCTATTAAGGCAACCAGACTCAGACTACATAGCTAATTGAAATCCTGTATTTCAGGACTGTACTCATTCTTTTCCATCTCTGAGTACACAATAAAGGCAGCAAAAGTGTAGACACTCAGGGAGCCAGTGAGCTAATTTGATGCCCTGTGCTCCTAATGGTGAGCTCAGCAGAAGACCACGCAGTCCAGCTTCAGATAGAGAAGCTATTTATTTTACTTATTTTTTTATACCAGTGCCAATGCTTCTCATCTGCCGGAGCAGCTTGCCAACTAAAAATGGATCTGCTCAGAACCGAGCCTGGGCCTTCAGGCTCCTGGCAAACAGGGGCAAGACAGCATAAGGAAGTTCCCTTGTCGCGCTGAGCGAGGAAGGCAGGGGCGTCGCAGTGCCCTTGTCTTTTGCCTCAGAGCAACGCCAGCATACGTGTAAAACCCCCCTGGGTGGGTGGCAGCAAATAGCCGAGAGACCTGCAACCGCATCAACTGCTGCCACGCAGACAATATCAAAATCCTTACATAATTCAACGACTTTAAAGTTTCTCCAATGGATTTAATCTACACACATATATATACACATTTTGTAAAGCATGTTTTGCTACAGTGTGATGATAATGCAGAAGAGTAAATTATAATGGCAAAAGCATCATGGAAAAAGTTTACGATCTTCTCTCCCTAAGTTAATCGTGGCATAAAAAAAGATTCCCTTCTCTCATATTTACCTAAAGTGCCAAACTTTCCCCTGGTATGATTTTTATGGGTTTGTTTTTCTTGCATGTGGCATTATAACTTTGAATTCTTTCTCAAGGTCGGTGCCCGGCCTGCAGTGTGTAATATTTGCTTATAGGGCTTTTCAGGCCTGTTCTATTATATTTACATCAAATAATTTTTGATAAGGGATGTAAAAGACCTATAAAACAGAACCATAAATGGGAGAGGTGAACCTAAAAAAAAGGACAAAAGATTAACTGGCTGCTATTTTTTTTTTTTTTTATCTCAGACACAGCGATATTTTCTACCTTTTGGTGCCTGGCTGTTGATTGCACGGCCTGTGGAGGGCGCTGTGGCAGAGGGCAGCGTGCGGTAGAGTCTGCAGACCTGCGCTCAGGCTAAACGTGAGCTCGCCGTTATCGCTAAGACATCACAATCGCTTAACAAAGCCTCCGTCGTCCGCGCAAATTAAAACATCAATAATGCACAAGTGCTTTTCAGGTTCCTGCCGCGGACACTCGGCGCAACCGGGGATGAAATGCGTACTCCCCCCGTCTTCTCAGAAATGCACCGTGAACACTACCGTGACCCTATGCACTGGAGACTGAACAGACACAGAACTGGGTGGACCCTTTAGAGTGTGTGTGTGTGCCTGTGTTTGGCCTGGTTGGCAGGGGACAGACGGGTGTGGCATTGAGAGAATTTGTTGGTTCCCATCAGGATGGGAACTACATCCAAGATGGTTGCCCTTGTGCAGAAAGGGACCAGCACCCATTAAAGAGCACTGTATCTTACGTATTTTAGGCATTGCAGTGGGAAGAGACACTACAGCATCTGCCCTCTCAGCCCCCCTGAGGAACAAACAGGCAGCAAAACAGACAGACAACGAAGAGAAATAATTTACAGGGCCAGTAGCTGGCGCAGTGGTTAAGTTGCTCACCTTTCAACAAGGCACTTAACCAAGAGTGCTTCAGTAAAATTCCTCGCTTTAAGACTATAAAGACTAATATCAGTCTAACAGCATGTACTCAAGTGACTGCTGCTAGCTAGAAAAAAAAACAAACAAAAAAAGAACAATTTTGTGTTCAAAAAGCATTTCCACCGTAGGCACAAATACCACTACTGCTGCTGAGGTGAACATACGAATTCTATACACACACAAACACACACCTAAAGCATTCAGGCACTGGTACACACGGAGACGAGGCGGATTCAGAGAATGGAGGTCCGAGTGAGAAGGTGTGGTGTAATCACGCCGGCGGTCGCCTTGATGTAGGCGAGGAAACTGCGTGGGCAGGTGGCCTTTCGGCCGGCGCCAACCTGCGCTCACGTATGTTTCCTTTGCGTCTGAAAAATGAACGCCTCGGTCCCGATTATTATCAGCCCTGCCACGACAACCACCGGCCGGAGCAGCATCCTGCCCATTCAAGTTTCCCGGCTTTAAAAAAAAGAGAAGATCTCAAAGTCATTTATGGTTCTTTCCCACGTACATTTAAACTTAAAATTCTTTTGGTAAAAATACAGCATGCATACAGCAAATGCTGTCATTAAAAATGAAAAAAAAGAAGCGTGGAGCAGACAGGTGCATGTCAGCCCATCACTACCTCTCATATTCCTTTACTGTTAACCAGTGTCTAGTAACTATAATCACTCACATGATTTAAAAAACAAAACAAGATGCCCTTCTCTCTGCCCTTCTCTCTGCCTCCCTCCCCCCTTTTACCCCTCCTTTTACCCCCGTTTCCCCCCCCCGATCCCCTCGTTAGGGAAACTGTCGAGACGGCCGCTCCGTACACAAATCGCGCTCGACCGGGCGAATTTGTTTTGCAAGGCTGACCTGTTTAATCATCTCATTCTCTTCTGCCGACGTTTATTCATCTGGTTTCCACGGTGACGGAGAACATTAAGGGGCTACCAGTAATAAGGCTGGAGAGTCAAACAGGTAATAAAAAAATTAACGCCGTTTTCCTGCAGCCGAGGACAGCCGACGAAATGAATCGGGGGAGAGGGGGTCGGCAGAGGGGCCAGAGGGGGGGCTTCCAATATTTTCCAAACAATTAAGACCCTGACTGGTTATTTTACTCAGAAGAGAAGATCAGGTGGTGCAGTTACGGACACTTAGGGGCTTATTGGTGCAAAGTGGGTACTGGGAAAGGTCACGGCGCTGTCTTTCATGCTGGGATTCAGGTCACCATCTGACTGGAGTTTTACCTCCTTTACCTCGCCGTCATTGACACGGATTGCACTCTCCAGCGTGTGAGGATGTCATTCTGAGTGCGTGGGAAAACACACACGGGTATCCAAACACGGCCATGTGCTGTGTTTTTAAGAGGGGAATTTTTCTTTACGTTTTAAACTGGATAATTGGTCCCCAAAATGGGCTCTGTCTGCAATGATTTTTTATAGAAGTCACAGGCTGCTTCCCCGTACCCCCAGCAGCTGAGGTGTCTGTAAAAAAAAAATAAATAAAATAATATTAAATAAAATAAAGTGGTTCTTTTTGTGGAGCATTTTCCTGGCAGAAGTGCCGTGAAAGAGCTTGGGGGGGGGGCTGCTGAGAGCAGCGACCCCCCGGGCTCAATGATAGAGCCCAGCTTCTGGCCAAATATAGAAGATTCCGGCACAATAGGAGACAGGTGTCGGGAGTGCGGGGAAAGGGGCTTCCACAAGGGCGCTCCTCGGCCGTGTCGCTGCGGCTCACCAAATAAGGTAAGGGGCGCATTCAACACCCCGGGACCTCCGCTTATTAGCGGCAGATTCTTTCTTTTTTTTTCTCTCTATTCCAAACACAGGAATGAGAGAAAAAAAGGAGGAGGCTTTGGGGAGAGAATTAAATCTAAAACTTTAAAAATACAACGTGACATTTAGGGCAGCCGGCCGTTCTAAGCCCTGCCGACAGAGACGGCGGTGGACACCATGGACCTTCTCGCCTAGGAAAGCGGTTCGCGTGCCGGCTGTCGAGCATCCATCGGGCCGCTGACATAGCATTTGACTCATTTCTCAAATATCCGAAAGGACGCCGAATACTGCTCCACCCTCCCAGGATACAAAAAAAAACAACAACACCGCGACACTGAAACACGCATTAAGGTTTGGGTTCTTTTATTGTCCCTGATGTGACTGAAGGCACTGGCAGCACCTGGCTCAGTCTGACCCACATGGATTGTTTTTCTGGAGTTGTGCTGTGCCCCTCTACTTCACCCCCCCCAGCCAGTAATGACTCTGTATCGGGGATACGACAGGCAGAGAGGCTTGCATGAGATGGGGTTGAACATGTGCGTGTATGTATTTGGGGTGGGGGGGTGTTCATAGGCATAGCGTGAAGACACTTCCCACATCCAGAAGCTAAAGTGACCGCACCAGCACGTCCCCCTATGCTACCCCACAAAAAAAGGCCAGACAGTGGTGTTCTGCCCATGCCACTCCAAAGAGGAATCGTCAGGGAAAGAAAGATGGAGGAATGAAAAAGGAGGCCGGATAAGCTGGTGGTCAGCCGACAGCCCATCGCTCTGCTAGCAGGCTCTTAACAGGTGTGGCTCTAAGTCCATGTAATCCTATCAGGTTTCAGGGTTTAAAAAAAAAAAAATCAGTCAAACAGCAAAAAACTCCCCAGCTCCTGAGCCCCCCCCAATCTGCTGCCAGTGACAGAATGGAACAGCTGGGGCTCAAATTTATCATGTACAGACAGTAATTATGGCTGGTGCTGCCTGCTACTGACCCGACTGAATAGAATGTCATGTAAAAAAAGGCTGAATGTGAGGAAGGGCCTCCAAACGTGGGGGCCGTGTTTGCAGTCAATTACTGAGGGGCGGGGAGGGGCAACCGGGGAGGCTACGGGCACCTGCGTGGGCCGTGAGTGACAGAGAAAGCAGAAGGATGCGGGGGGGCAGCTAATGGGCTCTGCAAGCAACGATTTCCTGTCAGGAAAGTTGAGTTCTGGACCGCTGGTGTGCTGTAGAAGTTGAAAGAGGCTCGGCTTGCTAGCCGGGGGGTGTCCGACAGATCCTTCACACGCCAAATGGGGAGGAGCAGACGCGGGGGCCTTGCTTGTTTACCGTGGGAAATTCCAGGTTGGGGCAGTTTCTTTTTTTACGCTGAAATTGATAATCTCGATCACAAGGCCGTCAGGATGGCTACGACAGAGCCAGATGACGCTGAGGGCTTCACTGAAATGCTTCTAAGCGGTAGAGTGGAACGTTCTGGACCACCCGAGCGGACCCATTGCCTCGACTTCGGGCCCTATACTGTACTTTTTACACAGAAAAGAAAATCCAGCTTTCCTCCAATGAGGTACACTCTCCTTTTATACCCAGCACAAATCACATTCTTCACCTCTCAGCTGATAGCTGGCCATCTGTCCCAAAAAACTCCTAATTGTCAAGATAAGAACCCACTACTTCACACACAACTGCCTCCCTCCCCCCCAGCACTCTTCCTGATGTGATACTCGATTTGCGGAACACTTCCAAGTGTGAGGTACAGTTCCAGCGACGAGCTTCCCTCTCCCTCCCTCACTTTCTTGACGCGTGCCACGGCCCACCCTGCCCTTAACCTGCATGTATGGGTGGCACATACCTTAAAGACCCCCGCCCCGTGTAAAAGGATTACTTGTCACATTTTGTGCCGGCTTAATCTCCCTTTCAGACTCCCTAATAAGTGTGCGTCGATAAGCGGAGCATGCAAATTCATTCTGGGCTCTCAGACAGACGTACTAAAGTATTTTACACTCTGCTAATTGCCTCTTCATATTCCTCTTTTCTCTCTTGTATGCCGTATCAACAAGAGGAGATTATTTCTCTCTCCTGCTTTGCATGAAATTATAATTTTATATGTTAGATCATATAAGAGGAAGGGGTCCCACTTTTGCTGAAATGTTGAAACTTTGGCAAAGGCAGGATGGATACACTACATCATTCCCTAAAGCTGGTGGAGATGGACTGAAATATATTTACTCATTCTGTAAATCTAGATTTGTAAACTGTATCCCAAAAAAGATAATTCTTCTGAGGTCATAGTCCTGTCAAGGGAAATATCTCCAGTAAATCCCAATCCACTGCTGATATCTGAAAGTGAATTACCATGAATATAAAAAATGTTTTAAATATTAGGCCCACTGAACGAAAAAGAAAAACGATGCGTCACCTTTAGCAGATTTGCTAAGCAAATCTCTCAAAGTGATTTTGCTCAGTGGTCAAAATGTGAAGTAAAACTTGTGGAATTATCAGCAACAGTAAGGAACAGATTCCCAGCAGATTCCAATAACAAGACAAATAAAGTCCTGAGGTGAAATCTGTTTATTATTCCTGAGTTTGTCTTCCCATTCGGAGTATTAATTAGGCTATTACTCTTGTATTGGTGATAGGGAGTGTTGGAGTTTTCATTAGGATCACAACAGCAGTCGCACACACACACTGGGGAGGGAAACGACGTGGGGTTGGGATGCCTGACTTTCCATTCTGCCCCCCCAACCCCCCCATAACAGACCAACAGACCCCCAGCGTTCTTTCCTTCTAACTCAGTTACTCAGGTGGACATAAGCAAGCAACTTCAAGTGTATTTTTCTTAGAACATGAAACATTTTTAAACACATCCTCATCCCCCCACAAGGAGCACCAGTCCGATATCTGCCCCTCCCATCAAGGTGACAAACATGGCCGTCCGCTGGGTGGGAGTACGATGGCGATGGAGTTAATTATGATATTCTGCTGTCACGGACTGTCGGGACTGAACCCTACCCAATCTACGCTTCCCCGAGGCGCCCTGTGCAGGTCTCCGGGCCGTAGAGATAGCAGCATGCAGCCAATCGTCTGCTCACCACATCGAGGCACGTGAGCCGGGCCTCACACACAAACACGACACCCTCCAGTTCATGAGAAGCTCATCCCCCTGGTTACGCCCCACCATGGACTAGAAAATGGGAAAACCGATTTGGCAACATTTTTGAAGTGAGCGTTCGTACGTTCACCATGTCCCACCGTTTCTAGTTTGTCTTTTCGTTATATAAATACAAACACCCCTTTATTAAACTTATTTTATGTTTATTAGAAAAATATTTGCTCTTCCTGCACAAAGGTGTGTGCAAACACCTGGCCAATGAAGCATCTGGATTTCCCATGCCTGATGTTCTCAATCTTCCGAAAGGTTTGTGATATTTAGTATTAATTCCTATACACAATAAAATGTTTACAAAAGAAGTGGGTTCCCTTAAACAATGATTCATTCCCTGAAAAGGTTTAGAACTGGTATAAATTATGCATTGTGACACAAATGATTTTACTCTGCTGGGACAGCAGTAATAATTGTCACATTGGCAGAAACAACGGGACCTTTGGGCAGGCCTGAATCCCCTCAGGAGGGTCCAGCACTAAAAGGGTTAAAGACAATGCCTTCATTTTTATTTTATTTTTTCCCCTTCCATAATGGCTCCCTGCTAAATTTATATCAAAACTCTCTTAATCTGCAGTACACAACATTCCCATTAGCATAACCCAGCCTCCTCATAAAAATTCCAGCTAGTTTAATTAAAAAATGTAAATTTACTGTCATCCGAGGAGCCGGAGAATTAGGACGGCAACAGAATTTTTTATTGCTTAAGACATCAAATTGATTCAGTTATTGCTAAATTGTGATAAAGGTTATTGGAGGCTACAGGCCCTGGACTGTTTTTCCTGCTCATTTCATCCCGTTCTGTATGAGAGCATCAGAGGTGGCTTGGAGAGAACCGGGTCTCAATCCGATCTGTTCTCCGAAGGCGAAAACTACGGCTCCCTATTACGTCCCATAAAATGAGTCCATTCGGCATGCGGCGTTACGGGAGGGAAACTGTTTGCCGCTCGGCGAAGACAAGGGTGTGTTTCGGGGTAGGAGGCTCGATTTATAGATACACGCTGAGACAAAGAGGGCTTGGCCTGGGAGTGCTTTTTTATAGGCCAGAGAAAATGTACTTTTGTTCTTGTGTCAAAGAATTTTGTGGCCTGTCGAAAAAATTTTAAAACACAGCCCAGTATTATTCATTATTTTAAAACAGGAACAGAAAATGTACTAGTTTATTTTTAATTCAAAATGTCAAACTAAAATATTACCGGTATGGCCAACATCTTATATCGTCAGAAGGCATTTGAATACATGAATGTGTGCGTGTTTGTACATAAATATTTGTTATTTTTAAAAATCTTGTACTTGTAAATCAACATGGGCTATTCCTGTGCCCTAGACAAACGGCAGAAAGATAACAGTGCTGCTATCAGGCACGCTAACTGCGAAAAAAGCACAAGCACTCGATGCCTACAGACACTGAGGAAGTGTGGCACGACACAGTCTGAGAATAATCGGACACAGGACCCTCGCTGACGTCCGAGCTTCAGTTCAGGAGGCCAGTCAAGATGTGAGGATAAATCAATAATATTACCGCACCCAATTAAACGTAATTTTTATCTTACAAGGCAGCCGTAGCTGGCTGGCAACACAGACCTCAGAAAGAAATTTCAGAAAATACAATGTCATTAACCTTATTAAAAACTTTTCCTTTCAGATTTATGTGACCACACAATGCTATTAATTACTGTTGAGGAAATTTTTGCATAACTACATATAATAGTATACTTTATACTTATTTTTAACAATGTATAAATCATTTTAATAAACAATAAATATCAACAAAGTGCTCAGCAATGGTTTGAGTACGTCGTTCACTACTTGGCTGATGTAGTAATATTAGTTCTTTACAGAAGCACTGAAATCGTCTTCTCCTATTACTGAAACATACACACACTAACGTGCCCGCGTATACACACAGGCACACACACACGCCACAAACAGAATGGCTAATATGGAAAAACAGGAACCGTATATTCAATTTGAATGTTACACAGGCTCATCTTATCAGAAGGCAAAAAAAAAAAACCAAATGAAGATGAGGAAGAGAAGGCTAAGTCAAACAGAGCCTGGCTTTATTCATCTGGCTACTGATGCAGTATTGAACTGAGCTTTAATGGTAATTACAGCAGAAAAACACCCCACAGCCAGAAACAGGCATTAGGAGGCTCTAGCTGAATGGTGCTGAAAAACTGCAATAAAATATGACAATAACAAAAAACAGGAAAAAAAAAATCACATATTTGTTTTAATTTGGCATGAATATATTAAATCACACACACAAAACACATACAAACACAAACACTCCTCTTAGCACGCAACAATAAGGTTTCTACAACTTGTTACGCTCTGTGTGGTATGTGATTGTTATTGCACTGTTTGCATAACTTAAGGAAATTATGAAACAGCGTGATATGTTCAATGATTTGTTCAGGGTGCCTTTATAGTTATGTCATGCCAGAAAGGAAAAAAAAAAAAAAAAAAACCAATTCAGTGTTTGCCGTATCCCCTTGGCAACAAAGCCGTAGGCCGTTCTCGGTGTCCTAATGACAGTTCACATACCTACAAAACACAAACTCGTACATCCATTCATATAAGCCTATTAACAACATTCATCATGTCAAAAAACATCATCCAGACCAGACTCCTTCGGGAAAAAAAAAAAAAAAAAAAAAAGAACAATACACAGAGAGGACTAAAACAAGAACGAGGGGTAGTATCATTATTAATAATACAAAAACCAGAATTTTACTTTGACTCGCTCTACTTTAAGTGTAATGCTCTGTCCGTAAGTGTGTCAGTTCATTCTAGTTCACAGAAATCAAACTCTCTCTTTGAGGAGAAAATGAAACTAGGTTAATGAACTTTTACACTCTTTTTTGCTACACTACGGTCGGCACGGGCTGAGAGGAGGGATGTACAACTAGCTGTTCATAGTTAATACTGCAGCACGCCTCTGCCACCATCTCAGGCTTATATATAAATATAGGTACCTCTCAGTGTGAGCCGATCAGCCTGAGCAAATCTTCAAGTCCCAGGGTATAAAGTCGCTGAGCGCGGAGGCGCCCCCATGACATACACCCAGATAAACGAAAATGTCACAGATGTTTTGAGTAGAAAGTCGAGGACTTACCATGTTCAGGGAATTCGAAGTTAAATCCTCTCAGACATGTAACTTTCATAATACAACTCAACTCTGTCAAAAAATCATTAGAAGTAAGGAGAGTTGTGGTAAACTAAAAAACAAAATTTAAAACAGCTATAGAAAAAAAAAAAAACACCTTCCTTCAATAATGTACTAAACTCCTTGACATGTAATCTGTCAATAGTTTGTAGTAGAGATAATGCCGGCTGCCACGAGAGAATTTGATTGGCAGTTGGGGTTCGGCCCCTCCTTCTGAGGTTTTATTGGAGGGGAGGGGGGGTTAGGTGAAAAAATACAGACTCCCCCTAGCTTGCTCACTTGCTTGCTCTTGCTGTCTGTCTCTCTCTCACTCTCTCTCTCTGGTTCGCTCACATACACATGCCCGTGTTGGCGATGTTGTCTGAATAGACAGATAGGAAATTACAGAAGAGCAAGAGCTCAGGGCAGACTTTTTTCCCCTCCCCTTGGTGGGCCGGCCTCCCTCTCTCTCCCTCACTCTCTCTCTCGCTGTGGTCTACTAGCCTTTCAACTCTCATGGGGTGGAGCCTTCGGTTGCTCTATTAAAATGAAAAAAGGGATGAACAACAAAAACTGGACTGAAGAAAAAATGATCTTGGGCTTGAACGAACAGCTGGCATAACATAATAAAATTAATAATGACAACTGAAATGGGCAGTATGAATTACACTGCCAAAAACCATGTTTTAACTTCAGAGTCTGAAAAATAACCTTTTGTAAATCAGTTAATTATAATGCCAAATGAATAGTGATTATAGACAGATGAAAATACAAAGATAATTTACCTTCAGAAGAAAACTGAAATTTTGACATAAGGAAATTCTGTTGCTGATTTAAATTTAAAATCAATGATTTCTAAAAGTCAAAAATCATTTCAGGCCAACTTTTTATCAATGCCAAATATTAAATCAGTAATTATAGCCGATTTATTCTCATCAAACTAATTAACAGTTTAATGGGTATTAAGTGACTTTGATTTAAAATAAATCTGAGTAAAACCAGGAAATTCCATATGGCCTTCTCAGAAAAACAGCTAAGTTTATGTAAAAACAACAAGGACAGGCTAGCTTGTAGACCCAACAACTTTTTTTACAATCTTCTAAATTAATATATTTCTCAAGGGGACATCACAACATAATTAATGTGTAGTTTAATATGGATCTTAAATTAGAACTTCCAAAATCTCCCAGAGATAGGGGAAGTTGAGATTCTTTTCATTACATATTTATGCATTTCTTCATATAAGAAGGGATGTTTACTGCAAGGGAAAAATGCGGAAGGAAGGCAATCATAAGAAGGCCTGAAGACCCTTATTATAATTTTTAAAATACTTTGGTTGGGCAGTGCCTACCTTTTAAAAATCATGCTGCTTTTCGTTAAGGAAGGGCAAGGGGGTATTGATCAGAAACTAGACACACATCTCATTAGTAATCGTATCCTGGAACATTTGGTTGGGAAAAAAAAAAAAAAATCCCACTGGTCTGTGTAGAAAAACATTTCTTATATGGCCTCAACACCCAGGCAAAACACGAGGGCGCGCACGCACGCCCACACACACACAGGGACACCTTGCCCACGAACACACTCGCCTCTGTCGTTTTCTCCACTCCTCTTACCTCCCGCCCCGGCCCCCGCACCGGGGCGCGCCCCCCCCCCCCCACCCACACAGGGACCCCCTCCCCCCCAACCCCCCCCCCCCTTTCGTTTTCTCCCCCCCTCTTTCCTCCCCCCCCCCCCCCCCGCTGTCTGTCCCTCTCTCTTTCTGATAAGGTATCGGTTTCCATTGTAATTTCAGGTGAAATGATAAACGGCAGCCGTTACCAGGTGACAATGAATACTTTATAAGACAAACCCCTTATTTGCCTGGCAGTTTCTTCCGCACTGGCATGCAAAGCGCCCCTGGACCTTTTCGGCACATTTTTTCAATATTTGTATAAACCTATTTCTACAGACGCGCTTCTGCTCTCGCGCCAGCGAGCGCGCCTGAGTCGTGGCGCGCGCTCGCCAAACTTTCGTCATCCTTCGCCAGTGGGGGGGGGGAAGGCAGGGCGCGCGAGGTAAATGCTGCGGTCCCGAAATTGCATTTATTTACATTAATTATTAAAATGTCGTTTAAACAGCTCAAAGTTCTGGGACTCAGGAGCTCAGCTCCGTCCAACTAGCTTGCCGGATTCAAAGGAAAAAAAAATAAAAACGGGAAACGCGTGTTTTCGAACGTTATGAATGCGATGTGAGTCAATACCTCAGTTCCTGTCTTCTAACACCAAGGACAACATAAAAGCATAAAAACAGGTTTTGGTTGATTTAGTAATTATGACTATGACTCATGTTTGAACAATGGGAAAACGACCCCTCCTTTTTGATACAGTACTTGAGGTAGAAAAGGCAGTGCTTTTAAAACGTCTCGTATCAAAGTCCTCCACCTAACCTGCCATAAAAGATACTCTGTATATTTGTGTGTGCCTTAACGTGTGTGTGTGTGTGTGTCCGCTTGCGTTTTTACCCTGAAGTGTACACACATCAAACAAGCCCTTCCTCCAGGTTACTCTTTCTTTTGATACTGATACGACAGAGCGTCTCATCAGACATCAGAAACAGAAAAAAAAAAAATACAGAAAATACTTTGAACTTTAAAAGACGTTTAGAACAGAATAAATATATCCAAAAATGATTATGACAAATATTGAGACACCTATCATTGCCACACCCTGTCTCAAACAACCAGCTCCACAATACTTCGGGTTTCATGTCACATTACGTTAAATAAAAAGAGGCGTCTGTGTGTGTATTCTGACGCAAAAGGAAACAGACTCAGATACCTGGTGTAGATTCAATTCGATTAATATACTTATTAAATTATGCCATTACAAAAAGAAATAAAAATACCTCTGACGGGCTTAAACTTTAAAAAACTTTAAGTACTCTGATTTTGCATATCTTTCAACAAAAACGAATGCAAAGTGTCATTTGAGGGTGTTAAAATGACCAATATATCTGTTGACCTTTGTACCTCAGTTGAGGATGTTTACTGTATAAGAACTCAAGGGAAAACCAAAGGGAATATGACAAAATGGACAAAACAGCTAGAGATTTTTTTTTTTTTTTAATCAAATCAGACGCTACTGCAAGGGAGCACGGTTTGCATTTTCAGTGCAATATAACTGAACAAATAGCTAATAAGAGGATCATAACTGAAATGTCTGCCAAAAATGAGCAAATTTTTGTTTTCCAATGCACATCTATACTGAGAAGCTTCAGTCCTGTCTCTGTATTTCTTTCATGGATAAAATTTGTATAAAGAGCAAGACTGACAGCTGTCTTGGCCTTCCAAATGTGATCTCACTACATGGTACCTTATTTTGGTGCCCGGAGCTGGGATTAGAGTTTTAAAGTAGGCACAGTTTGGTGACTGGACTTTAGAAACTCGTGTATACGTTAAACATCCATTTTTCTAGGTTGGTCTCAAAAGTCAGGAGCATATTATACTCCCAGGTGAAAAAAATGCAGTGGAACAAAGGTACAAAGACATCTATGAGTATACTTTCCATAATATATACTCGATGTGCTTGTGTAGTAGTACTACGGCTGCCATAATTCACAGAAATTTCATAGAATTCTACTTCATTGTTTTCACTGGTTCAGGAATTATTTTAGAATTTTATTATTATTTATATTATATTATTATTCTCTTTTGCAAAACAAAAGAGTGCTTTTAATAATTCTTTTGCAATAACAACATATCACTTCCGGACTGATGGGTGAGAAATGATGTTTCGCTCAATGGTTTTGTCACAGTTTATGACTGTTGCCTTTTTTTTTTTTTTTTAGAGAATTACATTTATTTTCAAGCCGAGATCCATAACGGTTATGGCCTGTGAGGTAGAGATGGCAGAGCTGTGGGGTGTGTTCTATTTGGGGGGTCGGGGGGGCCCGTCATGGCAGGGGTGCCCCTATTAAAGGGCTTCCGAGCTGGACAGTGCCCCCACCCTTCCCTCCCCTTGACCGCATACCCCAGGCTACACTGGTCTGAGGCCGGAGCCTCCACGGGCCCCCTGCATCGACGGGACAAAGCGGGGAGGGTTGGTGGAGGGGGGTCGAGAGAGACAGGAATGGGGCGGCTTTTGTGCCGGCAGGCCCCAGGGGGACAGACGGAGTGGGGAAATCTGACCTTTTGCAGAGAGTTAGATTGTGTTTGAACCCCTTTGCTATCTTCAGTGGTGGGGAAGAGACTGTGGGTGGGTGGGGGGTGGTCCTGGCAGAGGATATCAGTTGTGATTTACAAACAGAGCTGGACCAGGCAGACTGAATTAATTACTGGTAAATATCTTTTTTTTTTGTGGGTGGGCGTGTAGGGATCTCTTCATTTCTTTTTCCTTCAGCTGTTTGCGACGTAATCATTTTATTGTGTGTGTTTTTAAACACAAGTTTTTGTCTAGTGCAAAGGCTTGGACAAAACGTATTCCCCCGTTTTATTCTGTCTGGTAAGCTGAGATGCTGGATCTTATTCTCTGCTAGCTCTGTTTAAACATCATTATATATTTATTTTTCATCAGCAACGTTTGCAGCATATTATATTAGATGTGCCACGGTACCTGCTATTCAAACACCCAGCAGTCCGCTTAAAAGACTGTAAAATGGTTTAATAATCATCCTTGGGGCCATACTGCCAAATCATTTCATCCTGTTTGTGCAAAAACACAGCTGACTTCATTTAAACATGGCCAGAACTGTCTGGTCCTCTGCCTCCTGTGATGTTGGGGAAAAAAAAAAGGATCCTTTCTTCATGGAACCCCCCCCCCCCCCCCCACCAAGATGTGACTGACGCATTTCACCAAAATGAAAATGCTTAACCAAGAGATGGATTTTGTGTCGTCGTCTGAGCTAAAATATTATTTCACCAAGACGTTTTCATGCAGGCTTCTTTGCTGTAATATTTTAGGCAGTTCCCTCCTAAATGCAGATGCTGATGATAACATTCCCCTAATTTGAATCCCAATCCACTTTTTAAAAAGCAGACAGAAAAAAGCAGAGTTTTTGAGGGCTCTTTCCATAATCATTTCAGACAGATAGCCCTTTCCTATCGCAGATGAGCAAATATTTGTAAACCAGCTATCTAATGGAAAATTATAGTGAAATTAGAGCGAAATTCATGACGGAGAAATCCGATTATCCCTAATTTTATTATGCCATCTAAGCCCACACAGCATATTTTAGTACAGTTTTTTCCATAAATACCTATGCCAGGGGTCCTGGTAATCAAATAAAATTGAAATTCATCTTCCCATTAAATTCAATTAGCTGCAATTTCAAAAGCCTATCAAAGATTTTAATTACTAAATTATAAAATTCTCCAAAGCTAAATTGGGGAGAGAAAAAAAAAAGGCGCATCCCCGCATCCGAAAAACAAGCTACAAAGAGGACGCATTGATCAAAAAAAGATATCCAGTGGAAAATGGAATTATGGAGGCCGGGTCTCACTCAGCCTATCTGGGCCAGGGATGACGTGTGCCAGGGGCTGATTCCTGAAGCAGAGGAAATGGGCCCAGTCAAGGTGCTCTCCGCCTCCGAATGCCTGCCCTCCGAGCTCTCAGGCCATAATTGTCTAATTGACACCTTAATTTCATTTACGGGCTCCAGCATCCAGGAGGCTAACTGAGCATCCTGGGGGGGGGAGCGGAGGGTGTCCTGGGATGAGTTGAGATGGACCCTGTGTTACAGGTTACAGGTACCATAGAGGTGGGCCGGCCATGCGGGCCTTGAGACCCCCGGCACGCGCTAACGATGACAGATGCAGCACTACTGCTGCGTAGGGATGGATGACCTCCCAAGATCGCCGCTGACTCCTCCAACCAGCAGCTAAGGGAAACTTTGTCTCCCAACATGAATATGAATTCCCCCAAAAGGTGGCCAAAGCAACACAACAAACAGGGTGATCTTTTCAGTGGATCACTGAACAAGCATGACTAAGGTATAAAATCAATGCCAAAAAACTAAGAAAGCGATATTCTGTTTTACCATTCCATTCAAAAACAACCAAAATCATTTGTCCTGCTGCTTTATGCTTCGATCTCCCATAAGGACCTATAAACAAAGTATCTCTAGATCTCTATAGCCTATATGTCTCTGCCAATGCTCTGCCTGTAACTCTTCAGATACGTACACACCGCCGGTGCCGTCACAATGGACCAGCACCGAGGTCCGGGGTCACCCAGCAGGTCCATTTCCCACCAACCCCCTTGCCCCACAGCCCAAAGGGCACTAAGACAACAGCCCAGCGGCCTCCGGCACTACAAAGCGCCGCCTGAAAAGGCACCCGCTGCCTGCGTTCACTAAGGGCTCTTTAACTGCGCTCGCTGTTTGTTTAAACGGCACTATGCAGAAAGAGTGGCCCTTCACACGTCACATCGCATAATGATGAATTGGATCGCTATTGCCTTTAATTGTTTCGTGACTAACGTCTGCTTTTTTTTTATTTTTGAGCATTGTGGGGGGGTGGGGACAATAAAGAAAAAGGCATATCCTGAAGAGCATATAGAAGTGGCTGAGTAAATATGACTAAACTGAAACTTTAATCTGCTTTTTTCCATACTCAAGCTGGCTGGGTATTAAAGATAATCTTTTTTGTGTGTCATATGGAAGGAGAAATGGATGGAGCTAATTTTCAGAGACAAATCTGATATTTGTCAACCGGTTGAAGCAGGGCGGGGGGAGGGAGTGGGGGAAAAAAAAAAACCTGGGGATTTTCCGCTAATCCGGCCCTGGATGCGAAGGCGTGTTAACAGCGAAATGCAGATGGCGTGTTGCGCACGGGGAGGCACCCGGCTCGCAGACTGGTGCTTTCAGACCACCACTGTCACCTTGCCTCCGCGTGTCCCGTTCCCTCGCTTGGTGGCCACCCTATAACCGCCGACTTCTGCCGAAATATCTGGCTCTGCCGTCTGACAGCAGCAGCCCTCGCTCCCAGACCTGTGTCCTTTAATGGAGGGTTCCAGGCTGCTCCTTCACCTGGCGTTCTACTTGAGGGATCCCTGCTACGCTGTTCGTCCCACTCTGACTCATCAAGACAGTTTTCTGTGTCTGTTTCAGGTTTCTCTAAGTGACCTCCCATGTCCCAAAAGGAGATTAGCTGTTGTATCTCAGGATACCGTAGTTCAGCTGAACCTTCTGACCACCGTAATAGATGGAGTACAGTGTACACCGGTGTCCTGCCTATTCCAAGTCCTACATTTCCCACCGTGCGGTGGGACTCTTTTCCGGTGCCACCCGCTTTAGATTCCAGCATTCTTTGGCGGAGTCTCCCTCACTGCACAATAACCACCACCGCGATGTGTGGGGCGCTTTCACAGGGGCTCAAGTTGTCGGCCTCACTTCCTCACGGTGCCTCCTCCTCCTCGGTGAGGAAGACAGGCAATGCAAGCATGGCGACTAAGAGCTGCGCAAGACAGGATGCAGGATGTTGGGAGTGGAAGTGGAGAAAGGAGAACTCAAAAACAAAACAACAACAATACATATAGATCCCAAATTATACATGCTGCAATATCGTACATTACAAATGTACATCACCCACCAAGACAAATTCCTTGTATGTTTAACATATTTGGCCAACAAATCTCAAAATTCTGGTATACACGTATATATGAAATTGCTTTGGTTTAAAAATTGAAGCAGATCCAAATGTTGTACTCCTGCTTGGAACAAACACTGAAAGTGTCCTGCTGATGTCATGCAATATGCCCAGTCATCATGATGAACACAGTTCGGTCAGTTGGATAGCCATGGTGTGAAAATGTGAGAAAGCAATTTTAAAAACACGCTTTCGACACTACCTTCAAAGTTCTAGGCTGCATTCTACATACCGCTGAGAGCCACTCGCAACCGTGACTCTCATGAAGGGCGGGCGAGATCTGCCCGGGACGGCAAGGCAGCTCATTCTGTGTCTGGAATGTGCCATTAAACACCGTACTGTTAAACACCGTATTGGGGAGAAAAAGAGCCTTTAAAAACGTTTAAAGGGCACAGTTAACATGGCAGCCCGGCCAATAAAAGTGAGCCTTCTTAAAGAGGTAATAGACTTCTCTCCCCGCAGGCGACGCACTTCCTTCTAAACTAACTATTAGACACAGAACATGACTGGAGCCGACATTGAGGGACAGAGAGGATTACCGTCTGAGCTGGGGCACGGGGTGGGACGGGGGGGATGCTGGGAGCGACAGGTGCGGTGTGTGGCATGTGGCCCACCAGCCGGGCCCCCTGGGATCAGGCACACCTTTCACAAGGCCCACCTCGTCCCCCACAGTCGGTCCTCCAGCACAATGGCTTTCGACAGTGCCTCTTTGAACTGGGAAATGAAGGTGTGTGATTCCAGGCTTAGGTAAGAAACAATAACAATAATAATAACCGCAGTAACAATAACAATGTCTGGCCATTGTCTATCCTATCATTTGAAGGCATCTCCCTTTCATCTGTCGTTGTGCCAGTGCCTTCAGCTGTCTGTACTCCTCATAAACGCGGGAGCCTTTGTTCCTCGTACCTCAGATCCTGCGGCACACACCACGCATCTCACAGCAGACCCCATATCATGTGCTCATCAGACATAGTACAGTACAAGTACAGTATGGTGCCATTTCCTACAATATACTGCGTACGCACAAAATAAGGTGCAAGCCCTACGCTACATACCAACCAGCCTGAAGCACTTAATTGCTCTACGGCATATCGTGCAAAGCATCCCATAATATATCTCACAGCTTGTCTTACATGTTCTATGACATGCACTTTATGAAGTATCCCGCCGTCCGCAGCGGCATCGACACGTTGATCAGGTGAAGCACCTTTCCTACGTATAACGCAGCATACGGAACGTAAACAACGAGCAGCGAGAGATACGGAGTAAACGTGACACGCCGCCTGACGACAGCAACACGTACCACCTGGCGTGCGATAAACACCGGGCCGAAAATTAAGCTGCCACCACTCGCCATCAATGAATTATTTAAAATCGTCCCCCTCCTGCTCGGTGTGCCCCTGCGTCACGGAGGGCAAAGGTCTTGGCCATCGATCAGATCTTGGACGGGGGGGGGGTAGTTTAGATCAGTTGGAGTGAGTTCTAGCCCTCTGAAAGGAAAGTCAGAGATGTTCTGTACTCCTCAGTAAGGCAAAAAAAAAAAATAAAATAAATAAATCCGCCAAAAAGAGAGAGAGAGAGAGAGAGAGAGAGAGAGAGAGAGAGAGAGAGAGAGAGAGAGAAAATCAGTAAAGCTCTTTTGGTGTAATTGACTGAATAGCAAGGACAGCAGAAAATTTACAGGCAGATGACAGTGTGAAGGGGACTCGGTCACTGCACCAAAAGGAGCACCCCCACCCTCAAGTGAAGGCCATGTACAGAAACACCCCCACCCCTTCTGTCCACCGTAAAACCCGGTGCCCCAGGGGCTAATCTCCCAGTTGGCGGGGGGGTATGCTGGACTGGGTGAACGGTAAAGGGACCGCACGGAGATGCAGCCACCACGACGAGGCACGTGGCAGGCCCGGTCAGACGAGGGAGCGCGGGCCAAGGCTCTGCCAGTGCCAGTGTGATAACATCTGCTTTGGTGCCTGCACAGGCAGGCATGCAATTTTATACCCTGCCGCTTACCTCTCGTTCGCACACTCTGGAAAACTGCAGGGTCATGTGACGACCATGTATGTCAGGGCAAGGGGACCGTATGGATGGGCGTTCATTAGAACTGTTGAAAACAGCATGCGGTAAACACATCAGATTGATAAGGACCGTCTCTATCTCTGCCTGTAGGGTAGAATACAGAGCTGAGGCCAACGCGGGACAGCCAGCGATGGATAACGGGACTTCTCCCACTACCAGCCCAGCCACAGGACTGTTTTAACAACTAGCTGAGTGGGAGAATGGCATGCGCCCGTCCATCTCCTCTCTCTTTGCCGGCGAAGCCGCTAGCTGCCGCGATGGACCAGCGGGAAGCACGACACTCCTGAATAAATGAATATGGACACTGCTAAGGCTGGCTAAGAGACACTACAGGCCAACCAGCCCCCACTGCTGCAGCGTGCACGACAGGGCCGATGAATGTACGAAAACCAATACCGAGCTGGCCGCTTCATGATAGATATTAATGTGGAAAGTGCCTGTCACCCAGTCCCATAATGTATCAGGCTGCTCTAATGTACTCACTCTCAGGCTTTCCAAACTTGCCCACGTTTGATTTTTTTTCTTTTTTTGCACAGTTCCCTAATGCGCACCTGACCTCCACCTGAGACTGGCAATACCTTACCCCCATGGTTGGGCTCGAGATCCTGAGGAGAGGCGTTGTTGTACCTTGGAGAAAGGTACGTCAAGCTGACTACCGAGAGCGTTTATGTAAAGGACCCATGCAACTGTAAAGTCTACAGAAGTAGCTCTGTGCTTCAGCGTCTGCTAAGCACGTGTGTTCGCGCACACACACACACACACACACACACACACACACACACACACACCGGTGTTACAGACCTAAACCGAATGCCTTCAGCTCTGTCCTCCAGGCACCGTGTCTGCTGATGTGCCCCTGAGCAAAGCACTTAACCCGAATCTCTCCATAAGCCATCCAGCTGCGTGGAAGCTGAAGCTGTAATTTGCTTCGGACATTCAGCAAAATAATAATAACAGCGCAACTCCGCGACGCAGGCCTTTCCCCAAATGGACGTAAAGCGTCCACGGCGGTACGACAGGGAGACGCTCTATTTTTGTTTCCGCAAGATGTTTTCTTATTTAATTTCTTTACTCCACGACCTTGACCCGCATCTCTGCTTCACTGCTCTGTCACGCACAACGAACGCCATTAAAAAAAATAAAAAGAGCCACGCTGCCACCCAACCAAATAATTACCCATAAAAGTTGTAAATACCAGCCGAGTGAGTTCTGCTCTTTGTGTTGCTTCCTTGAATTAAAAACACAGAAATATGTTTTAAAATGCACTCTCCACCCTGGGTGTGGAAAAAGATTCTCTCTGTGTCCCTGCTTAAAATAATTATTGATTACAAACTGCATGTGTCTGCACAGAAGAGCCCCTTTCAATTGATTTTTTTCCCCTCTCCTAGATGATAAAATATATAATAGAGTTGATATGAATTAAAGGGTGTTTTGCTTCAATTCGTCTAAACAAGAAGACAATACATTTTTTGTTACCACGGAAACATGATAACACCATTCCCTGTCTGTTGCTCAACAATCAATTAATTTAACGCCTTTGTTCCGATATTTACCATTCTATTTCGACCTGAAAAGTCTGTTTCGGCTTTTTTTTTTTCCCACCCCCTCCCAGCTTTGCACGGTGATAAATAACCACCCCCCCAAAAAATACAAAAGCAGCTGCCAATGAAGTCAGGTGGCCAGGTCCAGGACAGCTCAGAGTAAGGGTTCACCCTTTTGTTTGGTTCAGAAACTCAGCTAAAACTGTGTCAACAAGCTCCCCTCAGCTGGCAGGCCGAGCAGCGTTTTCGCTAAACGGACAATAGGGTGGCGTGGCCGGTACAGGCCCGGAGAGGGCCGCCACTTTTATCTGAAATAATACAAACTCACTGAAACCAGCACTCTATTTTTAGCGTCAACACGTGGCAGTGCAGAGTCACCTACGTCAGCCACACTCGAGCGTGGTGCTGCCATTAGCATCGATACTCGCTGGCCGTCGCTGGCAGTTTTACTATAATAATTATTTTCATACTCCTCTTATTTTCATGGAAATTTCAAAAGTACTGGACGCTTAACCTGCCCTGTAGAGATATTTCCCCTTTATGTCTCCCACATATGGTCCACTTTCTGCCCAACACACCACACATTCTTATTTCCCTCTCTATTCTACTTACAAGCTCGGAGGAGTTCGGCAGACTAGAGACCCTTTGGAAATGCTGTAGAAAAAAGAAAAAAAAAACAATGCTGCAAAAAATGCACAGCTGACTGCGTATGCAGAGGCAGGCTGCATGTGTTGTTTCCCCGTGACTAGGAGGGATTAACCTGTACGGAGAGGCCAACAGTGAACGCTCTCATCATAATACAAAGTCCACAGAAACCCTGAAGACATCACAAATGCTTTGCTACAGTCCTTTTAACAGGCAGCAAAATCAACTTACACCTTCCTGCAGACCAAAAGAGGTAAATGTAAAGGGGGTAAAGCGATTAAATAACACGCCCCAGTGATTGTGAAGTAAATCGAAGGCTAATCCTGCCTCTAAAACCAGTATCTCCTGAACCTTAATTCCTAAAACTACCAGTAGAAGAAGAAGAAAAGAAAAAAAAAAAATGAAAACCTCACAGCCAGTGAGCTCAGGTGAATGGAGGTAGCCAATCAGCACAGATGAAACTGGACCATGTGGCACCTCTAGTACTGACACGTGTTGATCCTAATGCTCAGTGACATTTGTAATTTGCAAAGCTTGTTTACTGGGCTCCTTCAGGTTGCTTAGAGCTGAGCAGATAGTTCAGACACAGAGTGATTATGAAAAACTTTTTCTGGATTTCACTTATGTATTTATTTGTCTAGCTTGTATTTTTAGGAGTTTGATTTAGAGGACTTGAAAATACCTCAACATTGCAAATGCGTACACGACACTGCAACCCAAAAAAAAGGTTATGATATCATTTTCAGTGGATAGGCATTATGGATACATGTGACATCAAACAACTTGCCGAAATGATCAGGTTAATTACAATAAAATGCAAAAGATGAGCCAAGCAGGCTTTTAATATGTTTTACAATAAAAAAAAAAAAAATTGCAAACAGTTTATAATGGCCAGCCATTGAAGCGTCATAATTGAGTTACCTGTTAAGTGAGGAGGAAAACGTGTTGGACAACCACTGAATGAGTTGTTTTTCCAATTGTCACCATCACAGCTTGTAGATATACAAAAGCAATATAATTAATAAGTAAAAATTAGCACAATTCCAAATAAGACATTATGCATTTCATCTTTTTGGTATATTTTGATGAAATATGTAACTGATTACAAATGATGTCAAAAGCTCAGCTGTGTGGGCGTGCATCAAGGAGCTGTCATGGGGCCAGTTCAACTAATTAAAGGCAATCTAGTTTATTTTAAATCTTTGAATTTAAACTTATAACGTCTATTTACACAATTACCAGACTGTTCACTCTAGTTTTAACTGTGCGGCAGCAAAAGAAAGGACAAAGCAGAGAAAGTAATTCCGAGTGACTGTTGTGGTAGGATAAACAAGCCTCTAAGTCTGTAACCGGTCAGAAACGTTGAACTCAAATCATGGTCTGTGTATCCCTGGATAAATTCAAAGACCCAAAACAAAAATGGAACCATATAAATATTAATAAGCATTCCTTAACTACATAAGCAGTTTAAGAGATGAGGTTTGCATACCTTGTCATCGTTGCTTAAAAGTATAAAATGTATAAAATAAATATTCATTAATTGTGAATCAATTCCCGCCTTTCACTATTGCAATGAACCCATTATGGCCAGAATCACTGAGAAATGCTGTTCACATGCATTCACAAGTGTGTTGTCCTTAAGGAGTACTTAGCAGCCATGGGGATCATGTTATCTTTTTTTGAATGGTTGTGATTTTTTTAAAAGCGGCTTCGAAACTGACAGAGTTTGCCTTGTAAGCGTTGAAACTTTGAGCAAGCGCAGCACCCGCCCAACTGGAAACGTAAGGACACTCCTTCTTCCGAAGACACGCTTCTCCCTACGCATTGTTGATTGGTGTGTGTCCATTACTTGAAGGGATTATGATAATATTCCACATTGTGCACGGCGTGGTGCTGGGGAAATTCAATACTCAAAAGGTTAATGCAATCAATTAGGATGACAAAAGAGTGAAGTAAAAAAAGAAAAAAAAAAAAACCCTCCTGCTCACTAGGAAAGAAGAAGGAGTAGCAGAAGGAAAAGAAGGTATTGAAGCTTCAAGGAATCCGGTCAGATAAAGAGAGCCTCACCGATCCAACAAAAAGGAGAAATGTCATCCATTCTACACGTACCGTTCAAAGCCAACAGAACGCGGCACAAAACAGCAAATACTTCTTTAAAGCCAAAACTGCAACATATACCCCCTTGACCATAAAATTAATAGACTGGCTATTAACACAAAGGTGGATTCCTCCATTCAGGCTAAAAAAAACAGGGCTAACAGTGGGCTGTGGCCAGAACGCAGGGGGTCAATGTGGACAAAGGTACCGACATAAAAACTCCTTTCCAAACGGAGCTCTCCTCCTCCGTGTATTCCCAACCCAAACATAACCCCCCCCCCTCACAAAAAAGCAAAAAAAAACCAAAAAAAAAAACACTTCATGTAGAAGGCACAGACCGAATGTTAACTTTCGCAAAAAATTAAAAACAAAATAGGGGAAAGGGGGAAAAATGTGGCCAGGTTTTGCCGACAGCTCTTCCTCCTTCGCGAAAAAGGGGTCCCTCATCACTGCAGGTAACTAGACAAGGGTTCAATGGTAGCTCCAGGACCACCACGGCAGTCCACTGCTGGCTCAGAAATGACACAATAATTGTGTTTTAGCAGACATTGGCAATGATAAAGCCGCAAAAAATCATGGGAACTACGGGCTTGAACATGCAAGTTGTTAATACAAAGTCTACAAAGTCATACTGGAAAGAAACCACCAACCCAAGGCCTCCCCCCATCTCCAATATGCTAGAGAAAGGCTCAGAAGCTCCAAATCTAACAGAGTAAGGTATACTAGCTCACTCCAACTGAGGGGTCCGTGTTGATGAATGTGGAGCTGCCATTTTTTGCTTGTGGAACCCTGTGGATGCAGTTCTCCCTTCGTTTTCCACTCGAGAAGACACACAGACGAGGCGACAGATGTTTACGTGCCGGGGACTTCATTTGACTTTTAACTAGTTGCTTAACTTACCGAAGAGGGGGGGGCAAAAACGGCAAAAGACAGAAATTCGGTGTGTCATCGTTACACAATTACATGAAAAATCATGCAGGTCCAAACAGCACTTGTTGATGGTATCTAACTATTAAAGCTAATGCCTAATCACTAGAGCAGATGTCTTACTGCTGAGAAGAGGGCTTTCACTAAATGCCTTTATTTTCCACTGGCAATTGCTCTGCTGTTTCGGGTGGTATTCTCCCCATTTATCTCAGGCTGCACCCTTTGGAGAAACCGGCGATTTCTCTCGGAAAATAGCCAGCATGCACCTGTGCTTCAGCCAGCAAGTTTTTTGTTGAAATCTGTTTACGCTAAAAGTCACACTCGGTTTTAATAATTGGCCTTATACTAAATACTTTTGGAGGAAAGAGAGTGTGATATCATCGCCGGATTATGTTGGGATGGCAAGAAGCAATAATGCAGATCGGGAGTCCGTAGTGGGCGATGGTAACCAGGACTCTCCGCCGCCACAGCAAGAATTTCAGTTTTCCCAAGCGCAACCGCTGTAATTTGACCTACATCGCATTTTTCTGTCGCTGCATTTTGGGGCCGGCGGCCACGTCACAGACACAATGGGCTGCGGTGGCTTTGAAGTTTTGGGGGAACAAAAGCCTGGGGGGGGACAGCATAAGAGATACCCTCACAGTAGGACACCCCTGAGTCAAAGGAAAAACAAATACTTTTGGCTGGGGGGGGACACAGTCCCCGTCTGAGCGTCCAGTGGATCGAGCCGCCGTGGGGAGGAACTCATTCGGGTTTTTTGGCGGGAATGATGGATGGATTCAGGGGTAGGCCTATTCACATGGAGATGTTACATCATAAATATTTACACAGCGCTGCCGTTTCCATGTTGCCTTCGCTTGTTTTGACACACTGAGGGAAAAAGAAAAGAAAAAAAAAACAAGGACGAAAAAGGACAAGAAGACAGAGGCTGTTTAGGGTTGTTACAAATCAGAACGAAAGTCACAAAGAGCAAAAAAAGAAAAATTGTGTAACACGGGTAGGGTTTGAGAGTCTTCGGGATGCCGAGAGGCTCTTACCCTGCAGGACTGCTTGTCCCAGCCGTGTTTGCTTAGGGATTCAAAGACTGGTTTGCGGCGAGCTTATGAATGCACTGACACTATGAGGACTTGCGCCAAAAAAAGATGGGTTCCTAGCCGTGTGAAGACCTCTCAAAGTCACAAAACTGAAGTGACAGCTTGCCTAAAATCAAAGGACACCTCTCACAAATAAAAGCCACCATCCATCCATCCATTGTCTGACCACTTCTCTTGGTCAGGCTTGCTGTTCCAGACAGCACAGGGCAATAGGCAGGGATGCCAGCTCATCGCAGGGCATACACAGGCAACCACAATCTACGGCTGATTTTAGCCTGACTGTATGTCTTAGGGCTCTTTGAAGAATCCCATGCAACAAAGGGAGAACATACAAACTCCATACAGACAGAGGTGGAATTGAAATCCTCATCTGAGGAGGCATGAGGACAGTGCTACCCCCATTGCACCCCCAAAAACCCCCTAATGTCTAACCTGAGTCAACTCAGTTACTCTCCGTTTGTTTCACCTGGGTCTTTTCATCTAAACCAAGTTTCCAGATAACTACTGCTTTGTAACATTTTGCTCTGGTTAATCTGATGGGTGGTCTATACAGCCTGTTGCTTGAAGGAGACTGAAGGAAGGGGGACTTCCCCAGATAAATATGAGACATGAAAAAACATATGGCTGGTCACCGGTGTTCGGTTTTTGAAGCCAAAAGGGACTAAGCGGAAAGGCAAAAATGAGAGCCCATTGTCACTGCTCTTGAAACAGCAGTGCCGATTTTTTTTTTTTTTTTTTTTGCAACAAGCACAATTAGAAGCAGCTGGCTCCCTGAGGAAGCCCTGAACCAATGAAAACAAATTTGGCAGTTTAATTTTCTTCCCACTGTTTGAGAGGGAATCCATTCTGGGAGGCGTCTCAACACAGGAACACCGTGGGGTGGGTGGGTGCACGTGTCCCATGTCGGAACCAGTCGGGCTTTCAGATTAGCCAAATTAAATACATCAAAACCCAATTAGGCTAACAACGTCCTGGTTCGACAGACTGGGGGCACGGGGAAGACTAGATCCCAAGCCAAGAAGCTCGCCTTCCTTTGAAGACACCCAGGGAAGCTCCTGGTTTAATTCAGACCAACCCCCACAGTGCCCAGATCAACAACACTCAAACTCAAGAGAGGTTATGGAAAATCATCTCCCCGTCAGCCAGCTTTCTGGCATGGTCCTTAAAGAGCACAGTGTATCGGTGAGCGCAGGGACGCTCTTCCATTAGTACAGCAGGCTCATGGTGCTGTGCACCTGCAGTTCCAGGTTCTCAGAGAGATCACCCTGGTTAGCTCATTTCCTCAGTATTGGTCCCCACGTGATGGTACAATATCCTCTGTCTGGCCTCCACAATCCCCTGGTGATCCAAAAGACCACTCTCTTGTCAGCTGCCTATCTCAGCTGACTCACTGGAGGGGCAAGGTTGGCTTTGAAATATTAACGCTGCACTGCCAAACGAATGTACGATGATGTTGCCCAGTGCTGCGTCCTGAACCAACGAGCTTATGTGATCTGGGACAGTATGCTGTCATCCATCGTTATTGTTCACCCCCCACAACCTTTCGGTCTGACGTCCGGTTCCTGTCCTGTTAGGTCCTGCGTTGGCATATAATGCTGCTTCACGGATAAAGTCATGAATGAATATGATGACCTATCGATTTCTGTGACTGAGACACCAGCCACAAAAACCTGAGTGTCAGGGCCCTTCAGGGTAGATGGAACCCCTCTCTGGGAATTCTTCATGAAGAGGAACTGCGCAGAACAGGACAAAACAAACGACCCGTGGCATTGCAAAGTGCAGGAAAATAAACAAACAAACAAAAGACCCAACATCGCAGGAAGTTAATCAGTCGGAAAATAAAACTGTGCGATTCTAATAAGTCATTTGTCGATTTTTACAACTCGGGACACATCGATCCATGGGGATAAATGAATACACTCAGTTTTGTTACAGATGTGGATGGTGAGGAATGCCATCAATCATACGGTGTGCCAACCCTACCTTCCTCTCTCAGTGTGCTGGAGCAGGTCGCCCTCCTTCCAGGTTTACTTCATCCTGAGACAGAAGACAGAGAGAGAAATAAGGATTAAACCCAAGGGGAGGCGTTTTGTAATACCCAAAACCGTGTATATGCCAAAGATGAAAATTCCTTCTGAGTGTGAAGGAATTTTCTCTGAGCATCAGCAGAAGCTCAACATAGAACTACTATTGCTAAAGTTAGGCTATTACTTAGAAAATAAAAGTTAATTAGAGTAAAAAAAATTACAACATTAATAAAACACATGAAGGTATTTTTATACAGTTAGATGTTCTCCAGAATCAGTTCAGGTAAGGTTCAGCACTCATCCTGGCAATGACGTCACAGAATGACCCCTCCAGAGATCTGTTGACCTTCCAGACCGCGGCCCGGTTCCCAAACTGCTGTGTTAAGGATCCACCCCTGGGTGGATTCTGTTGCCACTGTATGGAGGCAACAGGTATAAGAACTTCCCATCCCACACAAATCTGCCTCAGACACAAGTCCACTAGCATGAAGCTTGGTTAACCAGTTTTGAGAATATTTTACCACAGCTTGCCAATGATAATTTACTTAGAATCAGTAATCCTACAATCTGATTGAGGGAAGGACATTATTATCCAACATGACCTTGGAGAAGCTTGCTCAGCAGCTACTGGTGTGACATTCTTAAAGGACTTCCGAAGCTGTTTTCCTCAGGTTCCGTTTTGAGAAATTCCCTGAGTTTAAGAGACAGGCCCCAGCCAAGCAAAAGATGGTGACGTGGCAAATTAAGAGGTAAAAAGTGACACATCCGGCTCTGCAGACAAATCGCTCAAGTTTTTAAAGACAATGTATCGTTTATGGTTACAAAACCATTTGTGTTACCAAGCTCACGAGAGACAAACACACGCCGATATTTACAGACATTTAACGTGCGATTTCAACCTGCCAAAGGTACATTAAAAAAAAAAAAGATCTCCATTTAAAGATGGATTTTATAAATAAAATGAGATGTTGCTGAGACAAAGTAGTTTTTTAGCTGATTCCAGTAGTGTGGAAAGGAGGCAGGTTTGAATTCTTATTGCAGAAAGCTTGCTTTTCAGATTAAATTTTCATGGCTTAATAACTTACAGTGTTTACTGTTGATTAACAAGAAGCTTAGATGTCTATTGGCAAATTAAAAGGCTGTTTATTTTTGTAAATTCTGTGCCCCGCGTCTTCCGTCAGATTCGCGCGGGAACCCACGGCAAATATGTTAGCTCAGGCGCAGAACCAGTTGAGTTAGTGAAACTATTTGTAAAAGTCGGCTAACCTTGAGAGCACAAGGAAGCGAGGGAGAGAGAGAAAAAAAGGGAATAATAATTCCAACCTGATCTTCCTACTTATTTTATATCTCCCCTCAGCAACCTAACTTCTACTCGGCAACACTGCAGTTATTAATTCATGAGGCACTAATTAGTTCTTTGTTTAATTTTGTGTTAAACAGACTGACCAGAATGATAACGACTCGTGCTGTACCGCTACGGTCCCACGCCGTTCCTGTTTGCTGCAACAGGGGAGCGTCGTGCGACTGCCGTGATGAACCCAATTCCCTTCTAAGTTGCACTTCATTAAGTCAAAATATGACAAGGAGCTTAGAGGGAGAAAAGGCAGATCTGATCGTACATAACAATTTGGGCCCGGTAAGTTTGGACCGGGGGGGGGCAGATTCCGGCATGCATGTTGCTAATTTTCTATTTTTAAGCCTTGGGGGCTGCCTTTCATTTTTTCTTTAATTGTTTTTGTTCTGAGTGGCAGCGTCCTCCTCTTAAATTACAGCTCCAATCAACCCCCCCGATCAAACTTCTGCACGGCACCTCAGCCGGCGGATAAACAGCTGGTTTGCCCTCTCGCGCGCGGCCTACGACACGCTCAGAGCAGGTGACTTTAGCTACCCGATGCTTCACCCCGAAAACGGGAGAGGCTGTTTAAAACAAGCGCACACAAGAAAACAGAAACACAAAACAAACTGAAGAGTGAAGAAAACAAGATGCGGTCACAAAAAACTCTCGTTGGCGGGGTGGAAATTTTGACATTTTCTTGGCTTTCTGACATGGGGAACCAGCTAGACTGTGTGTCTAATATTCCGGAATGTGGCGACTAGGTGCTACCGTCATTCCATATCTGACATGCTGTGCAACGCCGTGCGGGTTTAAGTGTGTATCTCTGTGAAAAACTTGTGCACAATTGTCCTGTATGCTTCTGTCAGGTAACTGTAGGAGCCTGGAATTTGTCTCTCCCTCAGAACTCCTTTCATTAGGAAAAACAAAGACAAATTAAAATCTTACATAAAAGTACTACTTGTGACACACCAGCCTTCCAGTATTTTTTCTGTGATCTATTCTGTAATAATTACAAAGATAAATATTGACTTTTTCTGTCTCTAAGGCAGTCTGAAGCATGGAACTTATTTGCCTGGTTTAGAAATCCACCCACTGGCAAAATGATTAAACCGACCCGTGCTTATATGGTACAACTGGAAGGACTGGCATTTACGAAACCATCATCACAAGGCTGGAAATGACACTGCACTGACTATTCATTATTCACTGGTGTGAATAAACAAACAAAGCTTGGACAGAGAGAAAGAGAGGGGCAGAGGGAGAGAGAGCGAAAAAATAAGCGTAAAGAAACTCAGTGCGTTGGCAAGCAGGTCAGTAATTAGAAACTCTGTTTGCACAGTAATATTTTTAATATATTCATCTGGAAAACAGGGCATGCCTGGCATGATAAAACCCCATCAAGGAAGATACCCAGCAATGCCCTCACCTTTCAACCAGACTGTCAACAGAGAGCAGAGACCCCCGAAGGCAAACAGGTCCTCACTTTCTGACACAGACCTTTTCAAGAGGACTCATGCTGGACAGTTGGGGGTGGGGTGTGTGTGTGTGGGGGGGGGGGCTGGGGTTTTGAACATCTCAGATCACATTGTTCCCCCCCTCAAACCCAGCTAACCAGGTAATCCTTGCAGAAATTTGGATCTGCCTTTTTGTACACGGTGTATATGGTCCACGTCTTTCAGGGGAACAAAGGGATTGTCTCACCTCCCCATATATACGGGGAAGAAATGGGTGAGGAGGATCACCCTGTTTGTTATTGTAGGAGCGGGAACAAGCGCAAACCCTTTAACGGCATCCTGACATGGAATAACTTAAGCCTGGTGGACGGTTCCAGCGTTCCCGAAAGGAGAGGCCGTGCACAACGCTGGTGGTGCTCCGCTCAGAGATTAGTTTTGTGCAAAAATAGCCAGGATTAATTCAAGCGTGAAATACATCTGCACACGAAAATGCATGGGAGCGTGTCACGTTAATGCAGACGACACAACCATGCGCGACAACTGTCAAACGGGATTCCATTGAATGCGTAGGTTTTCTAGAGGTCTCGAGGTTACCGAGCATCACCCCACTTCCGTTCGATATCCTCCCAGGAAGCCTGCTCGGTGTGAGTGATTAAAAAAAAAAGTTTTCATAATTAAAAAAAAAATTAAAACAAATATATACCATTGTGCTAAACACACTTAAGATAACAATTGGCTTTGTCATAATGTACTGCTTTTCCATTGTTTTTTGTTTCCTGGTTTCATTGTTTACCTACAAGCAGAAAAAAGAAGGCAAAAATCAGAGACAAATAAAGGCTATCATTAATTACGTGTCGGAAGGCCCATGTTACGAGGCCTTGTGGGTTTTCCCGTCCCCTGCATATGCACTGCCACCAGGAACAGACTCCTTCCAAGCGTCCCCCTGAATGGGCTTGGGAACAATGGGGGGGTGTGGGGGGGGGAACCAAACATTTATTAAATAACACAGCTCATGCATATTCCTGACAGAACCACACAGGCCCCCTTTTTTGCTGTCAATTCTCCGCGTTGTCTTCCCCGGCCTGTAGGAGGAGACAGCACGGGGTTCCAGGGCAGCTGCCACCTCAGCCGGGGACCTCGGCCCTTCTGGCCTCATTTTTGTCTCCCCCCAACCGTCATTGAATTGGCGGGGTCCATGCAGGAGCTAAGAAAAGGCTAGGGGTGTGTAACAAGTGGCAGTGCCATGGAAACCGGCGTTTTCCGAAAAAAATATTCCTTTTTATCCCTTTTGAGGAGCTGTCACTGGGGTGAGGCGAGCATCGCGCGACCCCAGGCCCAGCCGTGACAAAGCCTATTTTCTGCCTCATACTTGATTGATTAAAAAACTTTTTAGGAAAACCATGTTAAAGAACAAAAAAAGTGACATGGGGAAGAAAGGGTCAGGGGCGAGTCCCAATCAAACCGTTTCCCTGGTAATACCACGGGCATAGAAGGTGGGTGATGGTAAAAAAAAAATGTAAAACTTCACAATAATCTCAAAAGAAAGGTCAGGCAGAGCATGAAAGTTGACAACAATGGCGATTAAGACGATGATAATATGCCTTGTGATTAGGGGGGCAGTCTACAAGCAGGGATCTGAGCCGGCACAAACGGAGCCTGCCCCAAGTTAGATCCATGCTTTGCTCCATGTGACCATCACTTCTGTCCCCCCGTCCTTCGCCCCTGTCCCTTTGCTGTCTGTTTTTCCACCTGAACTGGACTCTGGTGCAAATCCGGGGGTGGGGGTGAGTGAGATGTGAACAGGAGCAAGGTCGAATCGGATCATTACGAGAACACAGCGCTGGTGGGAGCTCAGACACAAGGAACTTTTCATTCATGAGGTAAACCAGCTCAGATACGGTGTTGAGACTGCTGAAGTTTTCATGCCAAAAAACCCATTTACTGATGCTTTTTGTAGTGCATTTCCTCGACCCTCTAACAGACTAACCTCCCCATCCTGTTTTGACACACCTGCCACACCTGGACAGGTGATCGCCTGAAAAGCAAACCACCTAAATGAGGTGGCGTCACAAGTGGGCCAACATCACCACTCAACGCTGCCTACTCTTGCAAAGGGCTTCTTTATGTTAAATGAATAAGCGATCTGGACTTGGACAAAAAAAGAGGTGGGTTTACGGACTCCATTCCAGAGCCCAGTAGGAGTGACCTTTCAGTACGATGGGTTTGAGGTCAAAAGTATTGTTCCACTGCTGGTTCCGTGTCTGAGGGATAAACAGGGTGTATTAAGGTGAGACGGAATTCAGCTTAATGCATCCCCGCAACCATTATGTGGAGAATTAGTATTCTAGCTCGGGCGATTGTAGACACAAAAAAGGCCCGACCGAATCCCCGAGGCGAGGGTGTCAGGCAGAAAATGACGAAAATCTGCTCCTTGACAGGGAGTCATTTATATTTTAGCTTCGTTCCATTATCTTAACGAATCCATCATCAGCCAATGCAATATTAACAGCAGAAAATCAACTCATTAGATCCAGAGGGATTTAATCAAGATTGCAATCATGTATGCGCTTCCTGGAGAGTTTGATTTTTTTTTTTTTCTTTTTGGTCCTTTCCACATAATTGGCGCATCTCAGATCTTAATAAATTATTCTCCATCTCAGATTGATGCCTTTTTTTCCCCCTGCCTCTCTCACGCCACGCTCCTGCTCACCCCGACTATAATATTTACCATAAACATTATTATGTCATGGGCACACAGTTTAAAATGGCCTTCAGCTAGCTCCAAGAGGTAATTGGCTTCTCCATTTCTCTCCAGTTTCCTTGCTAATTGCCAAATGATATTGCTAACTGTTTCCCAAGGAAGAGAGAGGGGGGAAAAATAACATTTCCTTTTGGACAGGCTGGATTTTTTTTCCCTAATCTCCGTTCACTAAGCTTGTGAGGGTTGACACCCTGAACCAGTGTGGTCGATGCTGAGATTCTGTTCTGACACATGCCTGGACATAAACCACCTTATTACAAAATTTCATCATTCTAAAATTATACATATACTCATATACCATGATCCAGCAGACTGAAGATGGACAGATATGTGGGTACGTATAAAATATATATATTAATATTTATACAGATAGATCCTTATGTAAATCTGTACTTATGTAAAAATATACATTATACATTGTCTCATCACAATCGTCATCATCCATTGTACCATAATAGACTGAAGTATATCCCAGAATATTACAGCACAGTATCATAGAGTACAATACAGATTTCTTTTTTGCTAAAGTTATGACACTATATTACTTGGGTATTTTTTCCTATGTCTTTGACTTAATATGCATAATGTCAGATGTGACTTAACGACGATGTTAGGGAATGGTTCACTTATATAAATATATATATATATTATATATTATATAGACATGCACACATTCATACATCATTTTCATCAGGAGATTATATCATTAAGAGACCAAAAGTAAGTCAGTGTGGGAATTGTGGGAAATACAGACAGGGATCTTCCACACAGGCACTGGCCAATACTGTGATAGATGTATCAGAGTCCTTTAAACAAAGCTGATTATTATAAACACGAAGCTTTCGTGTAAAAATTCAGCTGGGCTCTGCGGTTCTGAATCGAGCCAAAGGAAAGGACTGAGAGCATACTGGGGGGGACTTAGTGTGTCTCCCCAGGCCATCCCTCAGCGGATGAAGGTTCACTAAAACCTCGTTAAAAGCCACTGGGGGTTACGTACGAACTTAGGGGGTTAGGGCTAGGTTTTACCGCTACTACCATCTACCTGGAGAAATCCAGACAAACTGACACGTCTACATTCTTTCTGGACAGTTCTGTTGACAGTAAAATGTACAGCATATCCAGTTGTAGATTTTGTTTTTAGTTAAATTTATAAGGATGTTGTGTTCTAAGGATGCTTCCACACAATGTCCTTTTTTAGGAAATCAGAGACATCAAAATGCAGCTCCGACCCCCAAAAATTCTCCAGTTCACGGTAACCCTGAGCTAACGGTGATGTGTTCCTGCACACGTGTAGGGGCTGCGGTCAGACCCCCCAAGCCTCTCTCCAGCCGGGTCAGTTTCCTCTGCGGCTTATCCGGGAACGTGCTCGACAAGCCCTCGAAAGTGTAAAAACTGGGGAAAAGCCTTTTAAGCTGCCCGCAGGACAAAGCCTTTTGTGAAGGGTCTAACCTGACCTTGTCATTCCCCGTTAAAGTTCCAGCCTGTCCCGCAGCATAAAGACTGCATTCCCCCCCAGCCCTTCCCCTTCCTACTCAGCACCCCCTCGCCAAAGGCCCATGTAGTGGCTAAAGTTAATCCCCTCCAACCCCGTCCCTCTTAGGTATCCAGTTGTAAATCCTGGGCTCTCAGCAAACCAATCTCTCAGTTTTTTATCTTGATTTATGAGATTATCGGGGGCTGCCGCGCCTGTACCGTGTGCGCTAATGCTAATCGAAACAGACGAGCATTAGAGCTGGACGAAAGGACCCAAACAACCACGGCATCCACCTCCTGAAGGAAGGCCGACCGTAGGCCCGTTCAGCTGCTGCTTTATGCCTTACGAAGTTGGGGGGGGTTGTGCATTAAAGGACAAGTCGAAAAGTGTAATCCTGGCACGTGGGAGATCCCAGGGGCCTGAAGTAGAGAATTCATCCCATCCTTATCCCGTTTTTTCCATACAAATTAGTCATTGCATCAAGGGCAATTATCTCATAAAAAAAATAAATAAATAAAAAACTTGGTTTAAGTAAAATCTCTCTCCCCCCGTTAATTCAAATATTATGAAGCAATGAAAATGCACGCCGCTCCTCAGAGTACACTGCGACGCTGTGTCTCGTCGTGTCGCTCACTCTAATAAAGCAGGAAGATAATCTTTGGCTCTCCGGATTCTCGCATTCGATGCAACGCCATTCGGGCTGCTTTGATGCTGATGGAACCCTGCTAGGCGGCCCGATTCATGCCAGCCCTTGGGGTTAAACGCTTCTCTCTGCTGGCCCATGATCGGGTCCAGGAGTCTCAGAGTGGTGTCTGATCCTCATTACCAAAAACAACTTTAAAAAGAGTACAAATAGGAGACTTAAAGGCCCCAGTTTAATAATAAACTATAATGCAGGCCCCCCTTCAGATGTGTGTAAAATGTGAATGTAATAAAGAGCGCATTTCACGTCATAGGCTTCCCATGCGCCTGTATGCATATGCCTTAGGGGACCCCAACAGGACTCCAGGGCGGGGCTGGGTAACGGCTAGACGTGCCTGCAGCTACACCGATACTGGGGCCCTAGGCCATCCCGCCGAAATCCAGTGGCTGCTGGAGCAAGGGGCTCTTGAGATGCTATTGAACTCCAGAAAAGCCTCCGCTCCGGAGTAAAGCTACACCTGTGTCTGGCGCCATCTCAGTCAATCAAAGTCTCGGGAGAGCACGGGATGTGAGGTGAAAAGAGAGAGGGAGAGCGACTGGCTCCAGACTCCTCATCTGCAGTGTGTTCACAAACCTGTGGGTTTTCAACCCCCCCCAGTGAACGCCAAGTAACCCCAAAGCCCCCCATAGTGTGTCAGTGAGTGTCAGTCTCCCTGCGTATGCGCTGTGTGTCTTTTTGCGTTTGCATATCTGTTCACTGGTGTCTTCGTCTGAACATGCACTTTTACCCCGTCAGCAGAGGACTCGGCCCGGGGGCAGGCAGAGGCAGAGCAGTCACCGACGTGACAGTACCGTCTGTTCCCAGTGCGGTGCGTTTGCTACGCCATGTGGCAGCGGGGAACCGGATTCCGCCTCCTCGTCTGTGTTTGGGGCTCAAATAAAAGCAGACGGACTGTCCTGTCACCATTCCCCCGACAGCCCGGGTTCTGCCATCCACCTACACGTCTCTCCATTCCCATTTCCCGCGTTCGCTCGTTTCTCGACAGGAGCCAGGGGCCGTCCGCCCGACAGCGTTTCACCTGCCAATAAGACCTCCGCGCAGACTGCTGACCAGGTTGTAAACGCCAAGTACATCCAGCACACTTATATGTTCTTCTTCCACGCCCATCCTCTGCATGTCTATCAAAGCCTTTGTCGACGGGTGGATTTGCAACCACTTAACTCTCTCTGTGCTGGACAGGGACTGCATTTGGTCGTTCGCCAAGCAGAGTATATTCTTGGCAGCAGAGCGACCACGACACCCAAAGACTTCCATGCCCCCCGTAAAATGCTTGGGGATTCACGAGAAGGTTTCCCAACGCTCTCTAGTGTCCCTCATGGAGGTTTATGGAGATGACAGCTCGCCATTTTTGCAGCACAAGGCGTTTTGGTTGACCAAACGGAATACGGGGGCATCACTATGCACAGGAATGGTCACTGCGATCCTCGCAATTTGTGTCACCTCATAATCCAGTTGCTTGGAACATTTCCACAGTACCAGCATTCCTCGTTCTCCTGTCGTGAAACTTCTTCAAAAAGGTGAGCCGTGTTCCAGAGCGACAGCCAGTGCTGAAAGTACCTTTCACGGGTACCTCGACGACAGCGCAGTGTACATTGGGTTGGAAGCCAACACGCATTAGAAGATGCATAAAACTCACTTCCCAAGAAGACAAGGGAACAAGTGAGTCTGTATACACATATTATAATCACTGGCGGGTTCCTAACTGGCAGTAACATAATAAAAGGGTACAGGAACCTCAGTGCTATCAGGATCTAAACATTGTCATCAACAGCAACATTGCTGGCTTATTGAAACCATCTGGCAGCAAGTCCACGCTGCATCAAAGCCTGTGACATTTGTGACTGTGGATCTGTGGCACATATCACCAGCTCTTTGAGTCACGGCCCATCAGGTAACTGTAACTCAACCAGCCCATGGGAGAGGAGCATGGAAGAATGATGAAGACGAGGAGGAGGATCAGGAGATGGGCTAATGGCTGCAGAGGCCCTGCCACAGCTATGGAGAGCTTAAGGGAAGTTGATGGAGACCAGAACATGATGGGGAGGCCAGCACAGGCCAGCTAAGTCCGGCACATACCAACTGTGGCAAGAAGAGGGAGAGTGTGACAGCAAGAGACAGGAACCAAGGCTGCGTGGGGGGTGTGCACATGTTAGCTTTTCCCTGCCCCCCCTTACCCCGGGCTGTGTTCTCCGAGCTATCAGGAGGGAGCCACTTGTCCAGGAGAGCACCTGACTAATCCCTCGCCACAATGTCGCTGCTATATTTGTATCCGTCTAATCGCCTCTCTGGCCTCCAATCTTTTCCACTTTCTTGCAAATTTATCACCAGACTGAAAGGCCAGTGCCAGACCCTAAGTGCCTCACCCCTTTAAATTAAACAGTGGCATTTCTGATAAAGTCACTAAATTCCTTATCTCGCTGCCCTGTGGGAACGTTTAAAGGCAAGGCGTCACTTTTCCTAAACCTGGAGGCAGGGTTGAGAGGTGGGGACGACTCCAATACACGCCTGGTCCCCATGGCCTGGTAGAAAAAGCTGGGTTAAATGCAAGAACCCCCCCCCAGTTTTGGGTCAAACATAGAGTAAAACCTACCTCCTACCTCGCGGTCGGGTGAGAAAAGACTGACCAGGAGCCCGGTTTCTCACTTTGGGCCTCCGACTTTCCGAACGGTTTACTTTTCAGCATTCTGACACCCTCCGGTCATCTCTGTGTAACGTCTCTTCAAGGGGCTGACCTTACTTAGAATGGCTTCCCCCTGGTGGAAGGAAGTAACGGTGACATTACTGGAAACACTTTGGTTTCATTATTGCCACAGTAACTGCTGTTTATCTGTGAATCTACACCAGAGGATGCATTCGCATCTATCTTAAAATGCACAACTCCATTCTCATTAGTGACTGGGGTTTCCTGAAGCACTTGAGCAGACCCAAGAAAAGAGGAATTTGGGGGACATTTTTTGGGATTTATTGATCTGTTTTTGGGCCTGTGAATTGACGGAGTAGTAGCCCTGCCTCTGACTTTGTGCATCAGGCATTTAAAAAGCATTTAAAAACAGACAATAAAAAAGGACCAATGTAAAAGTGCCTCTCTGGTCTCTCTGTAGCGCAGGATTAAGCTTCCTGTTTAAGTGATAAAGTAGCGGGAGCAGCCATTGTGGCCTAGAGATCACATCCAGAAAGGTTACACGCTTGAATCCAGGGAGACGGTCCGCTCTTGTACCTTTTGTGAGTAGGACTTCCTGTGACCCGTTCAGGGCACCGTACTGCAGCAGAACTGTAACCAGGCTTACTTTGCGTGAAACGACATGCAACAAGATCCATCAAGAGGGGCTCTGCTTGAAAATGGTTCCCGCCTGCAACCTTTCCCAAGGTGATTAGGGTGAAGGAGGAGATGCAACACGTTGCTCTCAGAGAGGACAGTAAGAACCTGGTGACGTGGTTTTTAAGGAAGGCTGCAGAAACAGAACTGTAGCTCTGGACCTGCTGCTGAGCGCCTGACGAAATCTCCTCACCCGAGCTGCTTCCTGATATGTACATACATGTATATTTTAATCTGCATCAACGAGCTGCGACCTTCACTTGGTTAAAGTGTTGGGACCATGGATGGAAAAATTAGCTGACGGGTTAAAATAGTGTGACTATTTCTACAGAGGATGGTATGGATGTTACATTTACTGAGGGTCTCCTGGGAAATAAAACAGCGTTCCGTTGGTCGTGGTCAGGGCCCAGGAGAAGGAGTGTGAGGTCCCCTCATTGGAGTCATCCTAAAACCTGTGCATCTGCCCTCTTCTAGCCGGTCTGCTGTAACACTGGCCTGTGAATAAATTTCCTGTTTGCTCGCCTCTAGCTGGGAGATGCATTACCTAATATGGGACCGCCAGCTTTCTGGGTTATTTTGAGGGTGTGTGATAATGCACACTCACGCCCCCCAGCGACACCCCCCCCCCCCACATTACAGATTCCTGAGTGCTGCTGGCTGGTGGAGCTGCATATTTGTCAACAACAAAACAGGAGTCTGAGGTCAGGAGGAGGGTGAGCAGGGCCGTTTCTTGTGACCAGCCAGAAGGACCTGTGCTCCTGGCTGAAGGGCTGCTCGCTCTCGTTCGAGGAAGAGATCAGCTGCCATAACCTTCGGGGGGCTGTTAAAGCTGCACCGCAGTAATGCATAGTGCCATAAGTGGCGTGGACTGCTTTGGGTAATAGTGCCTGCTTAGTATGTCCATGTAATATGACACACTGAGCTGTTTCTTACAATCTGCTATTCTGGCATTAAAGCTGTGCTGTCCTTTTCTTAGCAGTCGCTTAGTCTTTCCTAGCTGTTCCCCAGTATTTCCAAGCCTTTTCCAGGCTTTTCACAATCTTTCTGTTTCTCTCCCTATCCCTCTCCCAGTTATTGGGCAGTCTTTCCATCACCCTATCCCTCTCCCAGCTATTGCCCAGTCTTTCCCTAACCCTCTCTCTACCCCTCTCCCAGTTATTGGGCAGTCTTTCCATCACCCTATCCCTCTCCCAGCTATTGCCCAGTCTTTCCCTAACCCTCTCTCTACCCCTCTCCCAGTTATTGGGCAGTCTTTCCATCACCCTATCCCTCTCCCAGTTATTGCCCAGTCTTTCCCTATCCCTCTTCCAGTCTTTCCATATTTTTCCATAGCTCGTTGAGAACATTTCCTGAACTTTTCCAAGTCTTCGCCCAACCCTTTTCCAGTCCATCCTTTAGACCTTCAACTGGACAGTGTCAAATGGAGGCCAGAAGTCATCATAAAACCACCTGGATCATAAACAAAAAATCGACTGGAAGCCTTTGATGTTTTCATTTCATAGCAACAGTTCATAATCTTCTCTTTCAATGTCAGAAGCTCCTGTTGACATTCTATTAATGATGACCAGCGTTCCCCTCTTCGTTTGTTTCCAGTCCAGGCTTGATACGGTCCAATGTGACTTCCTATCACCTTAGGCCCGTCTGTTGTTTCTTCCTCTCCTTTTCTTTTGCAATGAAAGTTAAAACAACCTGTTCCTCTTCAGAAGGTCGAAAAACAGCTTTAAGGGAAAATAAAGTGGACTAAAAGTGAAGGCATTCAGCTGAATCCCTCTGGTCCACTTTCTGGCTCCTGGGGAGGGTCAGGTTTGGCTGCTGCATTTCTGAATGCACTCGACAAGGCCGCTGGCTGTTTACAGCTTACTGCTCGCAAGCTCGGGGCATTGCTGACACTCTAGGCGGCCTCGCCATGCCCGTGTTTATTTATCTGTTCGGAAATATTTGCACACAAGGACTCTGTGAATTATTTAGACGTGACAACGTGCATCTCGACAGGGTGGGCAAGTCCCAAGTGCGGCGCTCTGAGCTGCCGGTCTGCTTAGTGCCTGACCTCGTGACCCCTCCTGGGTAATAATGCGTCTGCCGTTAACCTGCCTCGTGCCATGGGAATGAAAGATCAAGTACACTGGCGGCTCCCAGGCCATCACATGGCACTGCTTTGCCCCCCATAACCCCACGGGCTCCTGCTTCTAAGGCCTGCTGGTCGATTGGATCTTGTCATTTCTTAGACAGTTCACTTACGCTGCCCCCAAGCATATTTTCATCCATTTGTCGAGCTGAATTTTTTCAGGGTAAGTGGTCCAACTCCAGGGTCACTCCCAGCAGCAAATGCCCTCAGTGAGGTCTCCCTGCAGCTCCAACTCTCATGCTCCTTTTCTTTAGCCAAAGCTGAAGCCAAAATGAAGCCAGACCGAAGTAGGTCCACCAGACAACTACAGGTGGAACAGGAAAAGTGAACATGATGAACTCTGTTGCCAAGTTCCTGAGGAGAATCTCCCAGCTATGACCCCAGGACTCAGAGACGCTTCCTCCTGTTTTTACTCTGACTCCTTCTTTTCTGCATATTGGATTTTGAGCAGGAAGGGAAGCTTTAAGAACCTACGGTCTTCATCTGTTGGAGATTTCACGGGCATCGCCTATCTTGCTCTTAAGACGCTGCCCCCCGTTTTTGCCAAGCTCTCAGAAACAAGCAAAGAACACATGCAGTGTGAGGGTCACGCCCTCGTTCTCTCTCGGCCACCTTGGCGTGACACCTGCAGTCGGGAGCTTCAGAACATTCATGTTGCACCTTCGTCAAAAGAGATCATGGTACCGTCCACACCGTGGAACAGCAGCACTATCCGACACCTTCTCCTGGGGAAGACATATTGCCGTCTCTGCATTCCAGGGGATGTGCAAGGACACTGACTGCTGGGGGGGGTCCCTCTGAGTATTTAGGGCTCCTCTCGTCACTGTTAAGTGGGCAAAACTGACTGAGTGGCTGTTCACGCCTCCCACCGGCAGGCAAGTGTGACCACAACTCAAGTCTCCCATACAGGGAAAGAAAGAAACTTTACCAAGAACGACAAAAAACAGATGACCAAATATCTCAATTGATGACAATCAGAATCGTCCACACGGAAACTCTCACACCCGCTCCCTGCAATCAGAAAAGAGATCGATACTTAGATCATTCACTTGCTAATCATTATTAGCCCTCTCCTTTAAGTAAGCATCCCCACCCGCCTCAGATTTAAATGCTTGTCCCAGACAATAAACGTTCAAGGCGAAGGTCAAAAATTGTACTATTAAAAATAGTTCCAAAGAAAAAGTAACTTCCCTTCAATTGATCAACCTCAAAACAACCAAAAAAACACAACAGCAGAAAATAAGTACTGAAGCCACCTATAAGACACAATAACATTGAGCAACAGCGTGGGCCGGTGAGTGGGGGAACAGGTGCACATAAGAGCACATCGTCAGAATTTCGGTTTTGTTTTTGAGCAAACGCTAAGCCATTGTACGGAATAACCTTTACGCCTCAGATCTTCTGCATGACCTGTTTTCATTTTAAGTTTTGCTCTTTTTTTTGATGACCTTGCCCCGCCGTCAAAGCGATTACTTTCACCGTGTCAGCAATTGGGTCCGTACTCTTGAGAAGAGATCTACGATCCTTTGCTTTAGCGACATACCTGACATACCTGGCTATTTGGAAGCCGCTGCCTGGGAAAGGCCAGATTTTAAAGGAGCTGCTAAAACCAACGGCTTGTTTGTGGGAACCTGATCAAAATGAACCGTGATTGCTCATAAGGTGGTCGAACCTCAGAAAAGACAGCCACTCCGTCTTAACCTGAAAATGTTTGCTGCTTCTTCTGTGACTGTCTTAGCAGTTACAACTTTGATAGTATTCCACGTTGACTAACATAGAACATACAAAGCCATTTTTATATTATTGAGTATAAAAGGGTTCCAACCTATTCAGGAAGACAGACTAATTAACTGGTCAGGTGCGATGTGACAGGCAGGCCGACATCCCGTTTGACGGAAGGACACCAGCGGTGCCCGTAAGTGGTCTTCAGCAAACATCTGCCGCGACTAGTGTATAAGGTGGAGAGATCTGTGCCTCCATCTCCAGCAGTTCAATGAGGCGGCATAAAAGGAAAAAACAGCATCAGGAGGAACTCTTCAGGGACAGCAGAGTGCTCAGAGTCTTCAAGATAATTGGCGCGGAGACAGAGACACCGAAAGAAAGACGGGGGGGAAGGGGGGGGAGAGCCAAAGCAGAGGAAAGGAGAATGCAAAAACAGAAAAGTTACTGGACTCAGGACCAAACCACTTACTACTTTACAGAGTATATAGCTAAATTTTATAAGATGTAAGACATGATAATAATGAATAAACTTGGAAGGTGTCACACAGAACTGCAGGGACAGATAAGCCTCTCTGCCTGATGGGCATGGGGCTTGGCCTGGCTGCGATTCCTGATCACCCTGCCCCTCCTGTCCAGGCAGCACACAGACATCCGTGTCGACCGAGTGCCGGCAGACTGGGAGGGCTTTCTGAACCCTCCCCCAAGTCGGGGAGGACCTGCACGGCGCGCTGCCCCTGGCCAAGTCGTCCCTGACTCCATGTTCTGGGAGCCAAGCGTATTTAGTAGGGTCTTGGTCACCTTGACTGTGGTTGCCATGACGCCACACACAAACATTTTCCCACCCAGGCATTTACCAAATAAGGCATTGGGGGACAATCTCTAACAAAATGAACACGAGACGAAAGTGTTATATATTTAAAAGACATTTATAATAACGGTTCAGCACTGCAAGAAAAACACTTTCTGCTTCGTATTTGTGGCCTCAGAAATTCTACATATGAATCATAGCACAGGTACAACACCAAGGATCAACACCTTCCATTCCACGCTCTTCCCGAGTTATGGTTGGCCGCCATACCCGCTTTGTTTATTACCGTGAGGACCTTGTGGCTCAGCAGTGTTCAGGCTCCTCAATCAGGCTGAATTAGTTTGGTTCTAAACGTGACCTTTAAGCACCTTCCCCAAACACGGTGGAATCGGGTCCCGGGAAGTCGGCGATCCTGTCTGCCGGGTGACCCCGGCAGCTGTGAGTTTCGAGGAGTTCAAAAGACTCGTACATGGGGGCACTGCTATTTACATAATCCTTCAGAGACAGTCCCCTGCATCCTAATCTAATTATTCACTAGCCCAGTCCCTAACCACGTAGACCACATAACACAAAGCCATCCCATTAGTGTCCCCGCTCGCCTCAATCGTATCGAACTGAACCAATGTCAACCCCCCCGCCGCCCCCCTGCTTCTGAATGGGAACTCATGGCGACACAAAAACCTGAACAGTGTTGAACACCCTGAGGTTTCAGGGGAAAATTTATGGCCCCACGAGGTCACCAAATTAGAGCACAATTGGATTTCCTCACAAACGAAGAGGGCTTGCCGAAATGGCAAAGTGTTTGCCTCAAAGACGTTTGCCTCAAAGTCTAGATTCAAGTCTGGACACAAGTTTCCTGAGAGAAGTCCAGAAAAGGCGGAGAAGCGGGGACTGAATGAAATACAGAGGAGATGAAGAGGAGCAGAGAGAACATAGCACACAGAAGACAGGGCCCAATAAATAAAATCAGGTATCACAGGCAAGGAGTTCAGATCACAGAATACCCACAATGCATTGTCATTCTGACAGCGTTTACACTGACGGAGCACTTAGGAGTCATAAAACCGGTAACCTGCTGTATCGGGAAAGCAGCCTAGGAAACAGAAGGGAGATATTGCACTGTAGGAAATGGCTTCGTGGTGACAACGCAGTGACTTTTACGAGCTTAAAACATCACAGTGTGCAACCAGGCAGTGGGCCAGGAAATGGTGTTGAGGATGACGGCCCAGGAAAGACAGAAAACAACGGCATAGAGAGCGGCCCGTCGGCTCTGGTTACCCTTGCTCGCTAAATCGAGGTGACCTAAAATTATTTGCAGCTTACGAAGCCAATGAGATGTCTGACTCCGACTCAGGAAAAACTTTACACGTCCCCCCATGGAGCACTCGGGAAGATGGCGACGAAACTCAACGTTGCCGTTAAAACATCAGCATTGCAGTAAGAGTGTTTCACTGGCACATGTCTTAAGCGTTGGCAAATGATGGCCCATTAGCAATTAGAACCACTTAATTCTGGACTGAAAATGAGATGGTCTGTTGCATTTCCCCCCTCCCCTATGCCTTTGTGTTAATTGGGAGAAACCTTTTTTCCCCTCTTTTGGCCGCTCTTCTGTTGTTCCTCACTCCTGCCTGCTGAAAGGGTTAATCCCAGGAAGTCGACACCCACACAAAGTTTACATCTGATGTGCAGTCAATTTTCAATGACTTTCCTTTTTTTTTTCCCACTACGAAATAAACTGTTTTATGTCTCCAAATATGCAGATCATTTTGCTTAATGAAAGATGCTTGACGTCTCAGATCCAATTAATATGCAAATTCGACGAGGATTTATTTGTGACATTCTGTATGGGTGAGAGAAAACAAAAAAGCCTCTTAACAGTAACACTAATTGCTGTGACTGATTGTCACATATCATCATTCACCCTGAATCTCCTAAATACCAAATTTCAGATAAAAAGTCTGCCCTGCTCTTCTCTGGTCATATTTGCAAATGAGTTGCTCACACAAAACAGCAAACAGATCAGATTTTTTATTGTTTTGTGTCTAATATGGTAACATATTCCAGACAGGGAGATTTTGGTTTATTGATTATGGTGCAACTTTTTTTCTGTAAATTGCTGATAAAACTGGTTTTTGGTGGAGACCTTTCCCTTACAGCATCCAGATGCAGATATCACGGTAACACCTGAAAAAAAAAATAAAGCCAACTCCAATGTGTACATATGCAAATGAATTACACTAATTAAAATGACAAACCTAAGAAAATTGCAGTTCTTTGTCAGTCCTTCATAGAGATGGCCCATAGTTTCTGAAAATAACTGTTTCATAACCAATTTCATGGCCATACAGAAAGCAAAATAAATCAGTCAATTATTGGGCTCTCCTGTGAGCTAAGGCTTTCAGCTATAGCAGTAGGACCTCCATTCCATATTATTCCCATAGATTTTACGGTCACCGTAAACCTTCTCTACAGCTTAACTCCTTGATACGTCTTAATGGTCAACAAACTAATGGAATTCACCTTCTCCTTGAAAAAAAAAAGTAGTTTCAATCAATGAAGTATTTATTACTGTAAAAATAAAATCACTAATGTAGTTCTACTATTAAAACCGTTTAATGGAGGGGTAGTTTCCATCATGCCCGGGTTTAATGCGGGAGGCACTGCGCAGTAAGCAGTACGCATTTCAAACCGATATGATGGGAAGAGAGATTCAGTCCAGCATCTTCCGTTAGCCGCCCAGGTCCAGCGGCGACATTAGCAAATCCTAAACCTAACCTGCCACTGGTTTGATTTGACCTTTTATTACCTTCCTGCAGCATGCTTTTACCCATAATGACTTCAAGGTCAGTACGAAACTCATGGGAACTGTAGTTTTCATATTAAGATCTTAAAGCAACATACATTCATACCGTTTCTTTGTTAGTCCCAGAGATTTTATAAGGGATTGAGAAGATCGGTACAAGTCCAGATGAGACGACACAGACTGGGGTGGAGGGGTTTGTGGTACCTACATGACACGTAACACTGGAACGCAATGGCACTGCTGGAGGAAAACCAGTGTCTGGTTAAAATCAGGAGGGGGGTGGTGGTGATGAGATAGGGGGTTTCTGAGTTTTTGTTGTTTTAGTAGATTTGGCCAAACCTTTGTGTTGTTACATCGTTATCAGACTAAGCTTCTGTTAGTCAGGTTACCTTGGCTGGACAACTGCCTGGACAAAAGCTTAGCAGAAGGAAATATTAGAGGAAGGGAAATGCAAAGCAGACACTGCAGGTCAGCCCATCCGCTGCCAATGAGTAAGGCTATGGTTCTGTTGGTGTGACGCTGCTTCCAGAACCTAACCCAGCCCAGGTGTACCTTCGGGGGGCTGAAAAAGGCTGAGAAGATGTGGTGATTTAGTCCATCCCATTCAAACATATGAGTAAAAGGCTAGTTATAAAAAAGACTGTCTTCGGATGAATGAAAAGCCTCAATAAGAGAAACAGCCGTGCTCATACCCACAGATACGCTGGTCAGCCGTCAGGTACAGCAGAGCGGTCCACTGAAGCCCGCTTTGATTCGCAGCCAGCGTCCCTGTGGCCAATGGGCTGACAGAACCCTCTGATTAGCTGCACACTCCTGTCTGCCTGATAAAATCCTCAAACACACTCCAAAGATCCTCCAAAGATAATTAACCTCCCGTAGCTTAAGGTTCAACAGCCGGAGACCACATTTTGAATGTTTATATTATTATCATAACCTTTAAAATACACTCTATCCTGAACTGCTGTGATTAAATTTATTAGTTTCTTTTTCATTTTTAGCAAGTGGATCAAAAAAGATATTTGGGTTTTCATTCATCCAACTGCTTATCCAGTAGAGGGTCACAGGGAGTCTATCCTTGGCTGCACAGGGGCCACCAGAGACAAGATGCTGGTCCACCACATGGCAACCAAAAACACACACACATACACACACACACACACACACACACACACACACACACAATTTAAAGACACAAATCCACCTAACTGCATGTCTTTGAACAGCAGTAGGAAACATCACACACACAGGGTGGGATTCAAACCCACAATACTGGAGGTGTGAATTCTACTGAACCACCCATTCCCATTGTGAGCTTTTAACAAATTATGCCGAAACGTTAAACCTGTAACACAGCATAGTCAGAATTCCTTCATTCAGACTCTCTTTGTTACGAACATGTACAATACATGTATTACAATGGAAACCAAATATTTTTCTGCCATTATTGCTTTTAGCAACAAGTCCTGGGGCAAATTTTGAGAGCGCGTCGCGACAGGAAGTAAACGTCGGCCATCGTCGGTGCCACCCAACATGTGGATGAGCAGGCAACCCTTACCAGCGATGAGCTCAAGGACCACGATTTTCATTCTTCAAAAAATGTCGATGGTACGAATTATATCAATGCGACTTGCCATGCAGAGACACAGGATTCACCCGGAGCTGGGAGAGTGTGTAGGCTTCTCAAACCAAAGATTACTCATTCTGAAACAAAAATAACACACCTCATATGTGTGTACAGTGTGCGTGTGTGTCTTGGCCTTAGTATCGGGTGCGTGTTCCTGTCCAACGCGAGAGCAAATCAGGACGTGGACAGAACACAGTGGGGCATTTTTCTTTAAATCCATGGTAACAGTCAGTTCAGGCTGTAATTACAGAGTATTATTGAGTATTAATTAAAGTGTCTACAGGATATTACAGGCCCAACCTGTCAGTGCGGACAGGGGTCTGTGTCACGACACGGCACCGTATCATGCTCACGCCACCGCCTCGCCGTACTGAAGAAGTCACTCGGCGTCGTTGTGGCCAACTGAGCCGGCGTGCCTGCATTAAGTCTGCGGGTACCAAGGATGGGTTGCACTGCTCCGTGTGCGTGGCTGCTGGTGTGTGTCTGTTTGTGTGTTTGAAGGGAGTAACGTAAACGTATACATTGTAACTGAATACAGAGAGGGTACATCAGTGCGTCTCATCACACGTATGTGTAAAGCATATATTGCTTGTGTATTATACACGTATAAGTGTACCTTAAAGGCTCGTGTGTATTTATATACATATGCCATCGTGTCAGTCTCCAAGGCAAGTGGCCGCACAGAAGAGCAAAGGAGCACTGGCTGAAGCGGCCGAAAGAGGACGTGTGGTAAGTTGACGGCGCCCCTGAAGATGCCGTGGACTGGAATAAGCGGAGAGAGACGTGGCAGAGAGCGGACCCTGCTCTAGTGCGGAATAAACACTAGGAAGGTGATGATGACATGCACTTTTGCCTATGTCATATGTGTGTACACGCCCTGGGTGTGGTGAAGGACATCCCTGCAGTCGCAGCCAGGGTGCCGGCTGTAAGCAGATCTCTGCTGACTCGTGGGATCGGCCTCTCCAAGCATCTCCGAAAGCGGCACTCCCGGTAACCCGTGTCTCTTCCTGACGGAAATCAGCCGCTTTGCATCGAAACCGCAGTTTGAGAGCTGCCTGTCAACACGACGGACAGCCCTAATCCCCCCCTCCCCACGGGAGCAAATAGGGAGGGAAAACAAACCCTGCCCTTGCAGAAAAAAAGAAATGTTTGTTTTGAAATCCCATTTGAGAAGAAAGTTTTCTCTCCCGCACTGAGTCGGCGGTACGGAGTGAGGCGTGGAGGGGTCAGATCACTCTAATTACACTCAACGAGGAGAAGACTCCACACAAAGGGAGCACGCCTCCCGCTCACCAATGGGCCGTCATTTCTGCACGGCTCACATCAATGGGACAGCTTCCCGTTTTATCTTAAGCTACAGTGACTTCTCCCAGTTTACCCGCCCAGCCGTCTTCCAGCTGCAGGATGGCAGAGACCCCTCCCTCTTTTCTGCTTCCAAATGTGAGTGAGAAACGGACCAGCACAACATGACCTGAGTCAGTCACCTGCCTGCCCGGGCCTTCTGAAGTCTGGCAGGGAGCAAGCGCCATGCAGAGGGCCGAGGGTTACGGTGCACGAGCCGAATTGTTCTAAACTTCTGCTGTCACATAAGCATCCTCTACATTCCACCATCCATTCATTCACTTTCCACAACTGCCCATCCAGTGCAGGACTGCTTTGAGTTTGGTGCTTATCCCAACAACCATAGGGGCACAATGAGGGGAACGTCCCGAGCAGGACAACAGTCTACCATAGGGTACTTGATATAAGAGTAGGGCACTCTGCTGGACCAGTCCGGACTTTGCAATGCTTTGTGACTGTATCTCCCGGGATGACACAAGTGTGTTCTCTGAATGCAACCCCCAAGCTACAAAGTCTACGAGTATGCATGACAGGCTAGACAGCAGCAGGGCAGAGATGTCTGAGGCGTAAGTGGCTCAAAAAGCACTGTGTGCAAAGGATAGATGTCAACCAGGCCTGACTGTTCCTCTGCTCTGCATTTCTAGGGATGACCCACAAGCACATAGAGGGTAGGGCCGGCTCAGGTAACATCACTCCAGATGGTCAGATACAGCAAGTCCCTGGATAACGTGGTCTTTGGAACCCTCCTCCTGACTCAGCTAGGTTCTGTGCAGTCTCCTTAGTCAAGCCATCAAACTTTCAGAAGTATCTGGCAAAAGATACAGTAGGCATCCATCCATCCATCCATCCATCCATCCATCCATCCACTAGTTATCCATTACAGGGTCACGGTCAGCCTGGAGTAAGGAAACACCAAGTATGGGATGCCAGACCATCGCAGGACACAGATGAACACAATCAAACACTGTGGGCACTTCAGAGAAGCCTAAGAACAGGTTAGAGGTGCCTGAATGCACCTTTTAGACAATAGATGGAACTCACAACCCTAGAGGTGTGAGGTCACAAGGGTAATTGTTGAGCTGTCATGGCCCCAGGAACAACAGTAAATTTCTCTAAAATGCTGAGTGATCTTTGAATTAGAGCTGAAAGAGAAAGGGACAAAACTTCCCTTTTTCCATGTGCTACAAAGATAGAGAGACAGGTAAGAATAATAGAACGTCTAAACTCAACCACGAACATAAAGATATACATACATTTATAAATATATATTTAATCAACATGCATCTCACTCTAATTGTAATCTGAAAGCAAAATGCAATATGACACTTAAACAGCTTGTCCATTAAAGGTTCCTCATTAAGCGAAGACTGAGCTTCCAAACTTTCATAATTAACAGATGCCGAGTGTGTTTATGTCTCTGCCGTATAATCACTGAAGCCTGAGCTTCTAACGGCCCTGCCAACGAGGGCAGAGCTCTTGCCGAAACTGGGTGGGGGAAACAAAAGAAGAATTAAGAGGACAACACCTTCAGTAAAACCATCAAACTCGAGGGCCCGCTGAGGGCCTTGTTTGCTGTTTCCTTTGCTGCGTTTGGCCACTTAGGTCAGGGATGGATGTCCCACTGCTGGTGGGATGGCTGAAAGCATCCAGGGAGCCCCACCTCTATTCCTTTTCAGCGGACCACCAGTAAAGGTGAAGGCACCCGATCAGGAAGACATTGCGGAGACTCACGATCTGTCACCCTATCCGCGCCGTCCCAGAGCCGCCAGACCAGAGGACCCCTGCTTGGCCCTTACACGAGTCGGCTGGAAGCTCGACTCGAGAGCGACACGGAGAGGGATGGGGGTGGTGGTGGTGCTCAGTCAGAAGGCTGACAATGTCATGGAAACTCTGAAGGTGGCAGAGCAAGGGCAAGATAGAAAGGTCTCTGTTGGCCAAGTGTGAGCCAGACGATAAGACAAGCGGTTTGGAGAGGGGGGGGCATGGAATTTGCTGCATAGTCCACAACATTCCTCATGCAGCGTGTCCGCATGCAGAAAGCAAAACCCACTCCCATTCAAAGAAACATTGCATTCGGCAGCCCTGTCCGCCACTGATCTCTCTCCATATATATTTATATATTTATACTCTCAATGCACGCAAAAATGGAAATTTAATTTATTGATGCCAATACTGATGGCATTTGCTGCATTTTGATTTCCATGGTGGCATATGAAGTCATATAATATTCATCAAGACAAGATGCACACATCAATATATAATGAATACAAAAAAGCAGTTCTCTTTTTTTTATATTTACGACCACTTAATGTCTTCATTTTTTTTTTTTTTTTCCCACTTTTCCACTTTTTTCGCCTCTCGTCAAGACGGGAACCGACAGAGCAGGCGGCATCGCTGTGGATTTTAAGGACAGTTTTAAAAGATGATTTTGTGCTCAGACTTCGCTGTTACTTTATAAAGTTGTGTGTGTATGTATATTTATATAAATATAAACATATGTAATATGTGTATTGCAGTCACCTGTGCCCCATAATGAAAAACCCGGTATTTATGAATAGCAGCTATGGAGGATGACACAGGTATATTTAACAGTATTGGTTTTAACCCTTAAAGTAGCCTTGTAATCAGACACTAACCCTACGCTGTACTGGCACCACTTCTGGGTCACAGAACCACAATTACAGAGGCAGTAGCATGCTAGGGTTCAGCAAGCTTCCAAACCGCCTGGCAGTGCTACGTGTGAACGGAAACCCATAGAGACCATTCGGGATTGTTGGGGGGGGTGCCGAGCAAAGCGCACTGAAGAACTCCTGGAAGGAGGCGAGTCACGAGGAAGAGCTAAAGGTCGATGACGACTCGGCCTAGGCTAGCCGAGCCATTGGTTACCAGGACTACACCTCGAGTTGGGGAGTGGGCGGGGTGAGATGGGCAGGTGACCCCGCAGTGGTATCCTCAGCCCAGGCCCCTGCACAGACCTCCTGCCTGTGAGGCCTGCTACTTGATTAAATGCATAATCCACTACTCCCCATCCCTGGTGATTTAGTGAGCCTTTAAATCAGCCTGCGCACACATAAAAACCTCAAATAAAAATCACCAAGAAAAACCATTGCACTCTAACTGTTCTATTAAAATGATACCCGACCCCGGGCCTTTCTCCTCTGCCATGCTGTTTATTCCACATGAATGCATATCTTCATTTTTTTTCTTTTTTTTTTTTTTTCCTAGGTATGCATATAAAATATTTAAAGTTTAAAATGTCACCGTTGAAACATCAAATGCGGGAGGCTCTCATTAATCAGCCTGGATGGAAGTCAGGCTCCCTTTTAAGGTTATAACCCTTTGAAAGAGCAAAAATTACATTTTTGACCTTGAAGATGAGACAAACTCATAAACGTAAAATAATTCCCAGTTTAAAAGGGAAGAGTTATCAGTCGCCACAAACCGTGAGGCCGTAAGTTACAGCGGCACCAAACAACTTCCATTTTCACACGTACGACAGGGGGCTGTTCAGATTAATTTAAAGTTGCGTCAAGGAAGGAAAAAAAAAGGGGGGGGTGGACAAAACTGAGAGAAAACATCAAACGCCTAACTTCCAAATCCAGAGGGCCCGGCCGTCCGCTGCGTGCAAAATGTCGACTTTTTTCATTGAGTTTTATTAAATAGTGTGTGACATTTTCATTACTCAAGGAAATTAAATTCACTCATTTTCTAACAAACCTGGCATGTCAGCTATTTTAGGGCGGTGCGGGGAAAAGAACAATTGTTTCTGTGTCCGTGTGCAGAAAACTTGCAGCGAATTGTCAGTCTGAAGAGAAAAGAAAGGATTAAAAAAAAAAAAAAAAAAAAAAATGAAAATGAGTTACCCAGGAACTGAAACATCTTGATTTAAAATATCTAATTATACCTGCATGAGCACCATGTTGCACTAGACCAGAGATTCTTTCTCGAACCCTGGATGTGTTAAGGGTTCATGTCAGAATATATACCTCCTAATGTGTCAGGACAAAATTGGAGAATTGGAATTCATAAAATGAGTTATTTCTTCTTTACGACATGCTGCATGGGGTAGCAGGTGATTGAGAGGTTAGTACAGTACTCCCCAAGTATCGTCGGTGGGTCCATTTTCCCTGTAGTTTGGGCCAACTGCTGGCTCTAAAACCATTCATTTTCTGCATGTCCGATGATGGACTGACATCCTGTCCAGGGTGTTTCCGAACACAGAAACGTCAGCGCTGAGTGAAATCAGCTGTCTGCCTGGGGCTGCGCCGCACAAATCTCTAGTCGCATTTATAAGCCACTCTCAACGTATTTTTACACAAGAACGAAATCTGGTTCATTTGATTCCACGGGAAATAATTCCTTTGCTCAATCCACGGCCAACACAGGCAGAGGTAAAGTTCTGCAGCTGATCACACGACTGGGGAGAGTTAAAGAAACTCTGGTTTTCTTATAAATATAAGTTTAAAAGGTCCTATCTGAAGCGGGTAGCTATTCTCATTATACTTAAACTCGTTTTGGTTTCATGTAACCTGATGTTTGTTTAAAATGTCAGACTACCATTGGGAACAATACCAGGGCTTTGGGCCTGACCTCAAATTTCAAGTTCCCTCTTCAAGTCGTAGTCGTCTGAGTCAACGAAATCCCACTTTTAAGCACACAACTCTCAGAATAATTTACAAATTACTTCATGTCGAATAAATCTTGAAAACTACCATATAATGTGTTCCACATGTCAATAAAGAACAGCGATAAAATAAATACAGCTTTGTGATAGGGCGTCATTTTCAAGTAAATAAACATTTTGGCTAAGCCAGGGGAGTCGGAGGCTTGGGGGGGGAAGGGGTGTAACCCATTCAGAAGAAAAAGAGAGAGAGAAGGAAGGAGGGATAGGCAGAAAGAACAAGACAGGACAACCAGATGCCTGTGGCTGAATTTGATACAGATGAGCGACAAAGTGTGTATGAGAGTGACACAGTGCTACCTGCACACAAGCAGTACGTAAAACCACACAGTGACGACACAGTGACAGGAGGCACAAAAACGGTTTGAAAAAACACACTGATGACAGTAGACAAATGGACCTCCCTATCCATCTTCCAGCTTAAGCCAAACAGCAAGCAATTACCTTGGATGGGACACCTGTCCATCACAGGGCATGTGCATTGCAGGTGAAAATCCATGCAACACAGGAAGAAAATGCAAACTCCATCAACACAGAGAAGAGGCGGGGTTCAAACCCCCCAACCCTGAAGGGGTGAGGGCACAGTGAAATCCAATAAGCCACTTGGCTGGCCAGGACATGCAATCAGAAATGAATATTTGTATAGAAATTAAATTCTTATAATAGTAAGTATTAGATATTGACACTGTTAGACACCAAGTGGCAATCAGTCACCACTTTGTTTAGGATCAACAATAATCAAAGAAACTGTTTATCATTATTAGTGATTATTATCCTAAATTGTGTTTTCCAAAACGGTCATGCTTCACAGTGCACATGTCCCAAAGTAGCTTCAACTGGCATATTTCTGCCATGTCCTTAAATGGCCGCCTTCGAACCTCGTACCAAGCTGGACGTTGTGTCATTTCAGTTCAAAGAAGACTTTTGCTGCAAAACATGGCACAAAAACAGGAAAGAAGCCTGACAGGAATGGCCAGGGTGAGACTTTCACTGCCCTCCAGCTCGAATGACCTCCTTTTTAATACTACTGGACTGTCCTTTCCCATGGCACTCACCGAGACTCCGCCCCTAACGCAGCTACAGACATGCTCACTTATGCCACAGCGTCGCTGGATTCTACGTGCCTGCGCTCACCATTACCACCATCACCTATCAGAAGGTACATAACCCCCCCCCGGACATCAGGGTCGCCATTACAGCAAGCATTCATCTTTGTTAATGTTAATCTTTAGCAACTTGGCAAATTTTTTAGGTAATGTTACAATCTAACATTTTTCACCCCTTTTAAAAATTGGACTGAATATTCCATCCATTCATCCATCCCTGATTCATAACTATTTATTCAACAGAAGGTTACAGTGACTAGGTAGTCTATCCCAAGAAGCACGCTGCACGAGGCAGCGGACATCATGGACAATTTATAGCGTGACTGGATATTGAGAGAGAAAATGAAAGTTAGACCCCGGCACAAAAACCCAACATCAAGGCTTCTACCGGGATACAAAAACATTAAATCCCTGTGCCACGTGCGCCGTGCCTGGCGGACCTCTCAGGCGGTCAAGGGTGGGACGTTGCACACGTGCAAAGGAGCCATTTGTCACCATCGGTAATCAAATGCAGGCGGCCATTATGCAGATATTTAGAACGTGTGCCCTGTGTAAGAGACACCAGTGCTGCGAGATGGGGAGGGGGGGCGCCTGATGTGTTCATCAAGAAGAACAAAAAAACGAGTATTGCGATGGCTCTTTATCTAGAGGGTGGTGTGATAAAACTTAGAGGCACATTTCAATTCAGCAGTCATATCAAGGAGAACACGGGGGGGAGACAAGATCAAGAAATCCTAATTATAATTACAAAATGACATAGGGTACAACAGCGGCGCCCGCTTTAATGGCAATAATTACAGACGTAAAGCACTAAGAGCAGGAATGGCATTGTGGGAGAACCATGGCTTATGGCACCGAGTGGCTCCCATGAGCATGGGGGGTCGGGTTTTGGGGGCTGGCAGGGCGGTGTATCCAATACCACTTAAGCCTTCAGTACTCCAATTAAGAGGGTCCATACAATCACTCTGTCCCTTTAAGAAAAATTCGACCATCACCCTCCATGCAAAAACGCCATGGGTGCCCCACCCACTGCTCCCCACCATCAGGCTGCCGTGATCCTATTAAGCAGGCCTTCATTCCAGCATCACACCATATGTTTCCTGTTAAGCCTAATTTATTTTTTTCTCCTCATTTTAAGGCACAGCCTTCCCTTACCAGGAGCCTAAATAGGCTGACCCCCCACCACCACCACTTCTGCTTAGCACATTTGTTTCAGAGACACACCCCCACTAAAAAGATGCTACTCTAAATTAATTTTTAACCTCAAACAGAAAGGCTTTTGGAGTTTTAATCGCATTGTAAGTAATTTTAAGAGAATTCACGGCGGGTGTCGGCAGTAAACTTTGGATATACGGCTTCACACTAACAGGCAGAGGACCTGCGGGGTGCCCTCTTGGGTGCCGTCTTTGGGTACCACACACTAGTGTCTCACACACAGTATGTGAGGTGACATCAAGCTGCACGTGGTATCGCTGTTGTCATGACGCTGAAAAAAGCTGAACTTACTTTTACTGAGGGACTCATTCAGACAAATGTACAGAGAGACAGGTTTTTACCTCCTCGCAGTATTTTCCAGCAAACAGTTTGACTGGCCAGATTGGGATGTAAAAATTCTGATGTTGCACAGGAAGAACTGAAACAGCCAGAGCTGACAGTCTGATCAAATTATAAGATGTTTTGTCATCGCCTGGTGACAGCAAGAGCCCCTCTACTGGACCCTTCAGCTTCAGCTCCGTCTGTCTGTAAATCATATTTAGCATGCTTAAAAGTATAAAAGGGAAGCAAAGCCGGGTTTGGACAGAGGCATCTTCAGAGTGACTTCAATGTAACATTAATGCCTGTAATTAGCGGAACCCCCGCGTCCAAAACTTCAGCTCGATGCTCCGAGCAGGAAGGCGAACCGGGGCTGTAATTTGTCTGATTTTCTTGGCGACATGGCGTGAGAACTGAAGCGTGGTTGAGAAAAATAAATAAATGCAAAAAAGACAAAAGAAAACTTTGGGTTGCTGACTGATGCTGTCTGCTAGGCACAGGTTCACCTCAGCCTGCTGGGGGGGGGGGGGGGGGGGGGACTGCCACAAGGGCGGGGGGCCGTGGGCCGCCCCCCCCCTTTGGCTCCCCCCCCCCCCCCTGTCCCCCTTTTCTGCGTCAACCAAAAACCC
>JAACJT020000017.1:217183-228883 GCA_009936485.2 Gymnarchus niloticus | reverse complement strand
AAAGAGAAAAAAAGAAAAAAGGAACGTTTGGGTTGCTGACTGGGGCTGTTTGGGGGGCACGGGTTCCCCGCGGCCGGTGGGGGGGGGGGGGGCATTCAACGAGACCGGGGAGGCCTGAGTGCACACCTCCCTTGCTGATCGCACCCCCACTCTGTGCGCCTTGTCTGCCTGAACCAACAATCCAGCCCCCGCTCACCACTTCCACTTTTATATAGCCCTGGGAGGCTAATCAACGATGCTAATTGCATGTTTAACTCCCCCCCCATTTTGGCATGGAGACTTTGACATCGCAAGAGCACACAACATTTCAGCCCATGTCGTGACGTGCTAATTGTTATTCTGCGGCACGATGGCGGCACTAGTACAGCGAGGGCGTCCGATGAGTGTGCTTAATGACATCGGCCCTTAAAGAACCAGTGGCGTCTCGTGGAGTTATGGTATGACCCACCCGAACAGGCAGGGAGACGGACGCCTATAATCTCCCTGTGAGTGGACAGCCCCGCCGCGATCTCTGTTTTAGGCTCTGAAAATAAACCTTTGGATCTGGAGTCTAATTTAAGATCTCTTCAGGCGCATGACTGAGCAACTCGATCAATTAATCAATAGCATGCACTTTCAGGTCAGGGAAAAATGTGCCAGTTTAACTTTGTCATTTTACAAAGGGCACATGCCTGTTGCTGATCCACCTTGATCGGCGACAAACTAATCTGGGTAAATCTCTGAACTGAATAAGAATCGATATGTCGTCAGGAGATGGTTAAAGCAACCTCGCGCAGCCCTCTAACCCCTGGCTAAGCGTGTATCTCCAGCCCAAATGCAGGTGTGACTTTCAGACACCTTGGGGGCGGGACAGAAGATGTAGAGGGCCAGAGGATATGAGACTCATGCCGTTACTGCTGTTTTCCATGGTCTGGGTGAGGCACCGTTCAGACAAAACATCCAGCCATCTTCAGAATAGGGATTAACTTCTAAATACAGCCCTTGGCGTCCCATTTTGGTGCCAGCCTGCCAAAACAGAGTTTAGCCATGCCTTCCCTCCTCAGCCGAGCCATCTTAAATAAATAATTAAAAAATAATAGAAGCCCATGACAGCTCCCCACCTCCCACCTCAGGGAAACCTCGTTTGGAGGAGCTTATTTTGCTGAGTTTAAACAAGCATCGCATTAAAGATGAGACAGGTGGGTGTCCCTATGGGGGGACACTGTGGTGAGTGTCCCAACGGGGTGTGTGGGGAAAGTTGGTGATGGGGTCTCCCTTAGACAATTTGGCAGAGGGAGCATCTGTTAGCCAGGACAGAATCGCTGACTGGTGACGCCAACAGCCTCCCTACTTGGCCCGTTATCAGTTCTGGTGGGATTCTGTTCTGCATGTGATGGGCCTGACCTCCCACAGACCACCAACGGGTCACTGCAAAGAGCAGAACATGCACACTGGTACCAACATACAAATTCCTGACATCATCTAGAAAACACTACTGCTGTTATTCATATTACTATAGTACTGATTCAAGTCACAGTAAACCTGGACCCTATCCCAGGAACCAAAGGACAGAAGGCAGAGGACACCCCATATTGGGATGCCAGGTCAAACAGCAGCACACAATCTCATGAGCAATTACACACGACGGGCCATTCAGACCATGCTTTTGGAAATCAGGGTACACTGAGAGAGCCCAAGCAAACATGGGAAGAGCCTGCAATCTCCACACATGTAGAGGAGAAGGCAGGAATCGAAGTGTAGGTCCCAGTCACAGAGGTGTGAGGCCACAGTGCTCAGAATCATTACAGTTACTACACACAGTATAATGAAAGTATTAAACGAAAAATTTGTGCAGGCACAGGTCAACAATCCATAGAGAGGGCAGCTGCACAATGGTGTGAGGAATGGTAATAGGAAAGATTATAAATTATAGGGAAAACATTTTCCTGTTTATAAATCCTATAAATATTACTGTCTTTAGGACTCAGGAAAAAAGAGAGAGCTTGCAAATTGAGCTGTAAATTGTTAAATATCTTGCGGAAGTGTGAAATGATTTATTTTACCCTGTTTCTTGCCTAAGTACTGCTGCCAATCTGGTGTGATTTTTATAATTCCAAAATCCTGACAGTTCACAGAGACTCTATAATTGTATCACCGTGGCCCCTCGCTTCACTTCAAAGACCCATTAATTAATTTTTCCTGGATCCATCCTGAAATACATTTTCTGCTTTCTCATGAAGGCCACCTCATGAGGAGATGTGGAATTTTTCGTGAAAACATGAAAAGCAGCTACTGGATTCTCCCTTGCCCCCTGCTCTCCGCAAGGGCCAAAAATAGTTCCATGATTTAGTACTAAATGCACGCTGAACGTGAAAAGACTTTTGGAAAGCGTGGCTGCAGCGCAGAAGCCTTTGGTGGGGGGGGGGGGGGGGCTTCAAAAGGCTTTATTCTCATGGATATTTTGCAGTATTCCCACCACATTTTACATGTTTCAGCTCTAAGGAAGTTTGAATCAAAATACAGTGGATTACAGTTTTTGTACAGTGGCTCAGTTTTCTTGCACAAATGGATTTTTTTTTTTTAAAGTGGCTTATGATTTTATACAGTGGCTTAGTGTTTTTTTTACAGTGGCTTAAAGCTATTTACAGCGACTTAATACTAGGTGTCAGCAAGTCCATTTCAAGTCCTCGTGACATTTAACTAGAATGTCCAGTCTTCTGCCTGGATCTTCCCAATATTTATAGTGGGTTACAGTTTCTTTCTATTGTTTATGGACCTATTTTTCTTTCTACAGTGGATGACACTTTTTCCCCAGTGGCTTAGTTTTTAACAGCTGATTAAGCACAAACAGTTGTTGTGTTATAAACTAAAGAACACATTCACAGTGCTCTTGGAATAAGTCTCCCAGCACGTCCTGGCATTAGTTCATCCCACCTTTGTGGCTGTTCATACCACAATCCTGGAGGTGGATGACTGGGGGAGGGGGGATTCACAGGCTTTTTACCCCTTGCTGCACCCCAGCTACTGTGAGGGGGTTAGCTTATTAAAGGTACATCTTTGCAGTGCCTGGCGTACCTGAGACAGCGGGCCGTTCCAGAGCCCACACCGTGGCTCCTGGATCAGTCCTCTGCACAAATTGATGGGGTGCGATGCAGAGGCACAAATGGCACCCTTGGCGGGTGTTGGGATGATTGTAACCGTTAAGCTTTATGCGCTGCAGTTGACTTCAGCACAGCGCAGGGCTGCAGGCTCTGTGACGGAGCACTCTGGCTGCTGGTCACAGCTCGCTGGTGCCTGTAAGTGTATATTGCAGCGTGTGTGCTATGTGTGTGTCGGTACCTGTGCTTGCGTGTACCTGCATGTCACTTTTGCACTTGTGTCAGTACGAATCTAAGCATTCTTACGTGTTCATTTGTCTTGATATATATGTATTATATATGTGTATCTTTACGTATGTCGGGGCACGTGTGTGCTCGCATACGTGCATGTGTGGGCGTTTGTATGCATACCTGTCTTCATTTGCGTATCTTTCCATGTATGTGTGTGCTTTTGCGCGTGTGTTTGTGACCATTCACTGTGGCCCATGGTCTCTTCTTCACCGTTGTTTGCCCACACGACTCCCCACGGTGTTTCCTCCTCTTTCCCAGCCGGCTAAAATGCCCTTGTACGAACAAGTTCGACGTAACTGCGCTCACAACTCGAGCAAGAGGGGGGGAAAAAATGAAGAGAGACATAAAAACAGACAGGCGGGAAAACGTGCTCGCGAGCAAAGACATTCATAAAGGAGGGTCCTTGTGGAAATCCCTGAAGAGCTGCCAACGCTCGGGGCTGAAACATTTACCCGCAACTTCGTATCTTCATCTAGTGCCGACTGTAAAGAGTAACAAGAAGTCTTCTTCTTTCCAGCGGGTCGTCCCGATGCAAGCCCGATTACACGAAGTGTTCGGCTCGGTGTGGACTTTAGGCAGCGCGGTGACAGAATTTCCAGGCAAGAATTCTCACGGATGTTCTAAAAACTGCCCATAATTAAAACATTCCTCCTTCTCTAAAAACGGGATCGGTTTCCATCTGCTTTCCCCTTTTTTTTACGCGACGCGGGGCGATGTATAAATATCCTGAAATGAAAGAGAATATAATAGCATTAAAAGACAAAGAAGGAAGGGAGAGCGAGGGAAAATGGCATCATCTCTAAACTTAATGAAACAGCATCCTTTAATTTTTTCAGTAATTATAATAAAGATGGAAAAACATAATAAACTCCTCCCAGCCCCCTCCCGCTAACAGTAATTATAATAGACTCAACAGTAAATGGTAAAGCAGCGCAGAGGAGCATCTTGGGAATTCTCAGGGGTCCGTGGATTAGCTCGAAAAGCCTGAATGATTAAAATACACTAATTAAAATTTTGTGTTCCTCGGTAACTCGTCTTCCAGGGGCCCTCGCCAAGGCAAAATGGGAATAAACGCAACAAAAGCAAAGGAGGAATTTAGACTTGGGTAAATAAACAAGCAGAATAAACTTCTTTTTTTTAATGCTGGGGTAAAGGGTGCCTATGAACTTCTTGCAGGGTCGCTGGCCTTTCTCACTCCCAATGGAGCTCCTTTCACATATGTACTGTTAAGTAGCCGCTGTCTTTCCCGCACACAGATGTCAGGAGGTTCACAACCTCATGTCAGTGTTTTCAATCAGCAAGCACTGCACTCACAGACACTCCCCGAACCTCCCTGACTCGACTGGCACTGGACCAGTTCCGAACCCATGTCTAGCACCAGTACCCGAGACCCACTCTGCTCTCTTTCTCTCTCGCTTCCTGGTTCCCGTGTAATTTGCTTCCTCATGGCGCAAAGGGACCCCGGGGGAGCACCTGAAAATATGTGACTCCCCCCATTGCTGAGTAAAGGCGCTTAGTGGATGTACTGACGTGCAAACAGGCTGTAGACATGCGTGAACACAAAGTATAAAGTGAAATAGAAGGATATTCCTCTCAGTGCGGCACGTCCCCGCTGTCCTTTCATTCCCAATTCAGCAACTCCTCAAACAATCACAAGCCTCAGGATCAGATACAGAATGAATAAAGGAAACAGCGGGAAAACAATACAGATGCACTGTTAAACACAGAACTGTTCTGTTTGAAGAATATAAAACATTAAAAGAGATTTAACATTACAGCTTTTGAGTGTGCATATCACTTCTCAGCAGGAACCACAACTATCCGCAGTGGTCACACATCTTAAACGTACGCAGCATTTTGGCTTCACATAAGTACACAATTTTACTGTTGTCTCTAAAAGAAACCACTACAGACACCCTACAGGCTAAAAAATAAAATAAAAAAATACACATTTTCCACAGTTTAAAACCTTCTTTAAAAACTTTAAACATGGTCACACAACAGCCAATCATACTTGAAAACTGGCAGATTATTTTAAAGTCCTAAAACAGGTGATATAGATGTAAAAATCCTGTTTCTAGTGATGGGACAAATGAAGCTTTAAGACCCGTCGTGTGTGGGAGTGTCCTGTACTAACCAGTCAAAGCTGCCCTAAAACGAGGCTTCAACATCTCCGGTGGGCGGGAGTATCCCAATCTATCAATCAAGTCTGGCAATAGTTTGGGATACTCCCATCCACCATTGGTTTTGAAGCCTCATTTGTCCCATCCCTACCTTTTTTAGCTTAACCTCTATATCTACTAAACTGACAACCTGCACAGAATTACAGGCCTAAAACCATGTCATTCTTGAGGTAATACTGAGTCAAACCGAGTGTTGCTGTCCATTTTATTTCCATGGTATATATTCTCTAGCTACACTTAATGGTGTCATTGCATTTAAAAATCTAATACTTATGCAGTTCTGTATATTACTGTGTTGTGAATTTATCAGTAGGGACTGATACAAAACCAAATCTGTGAGGACCTCTCAAAGTTAGGCCCTGTGCTCAACAAGACACTTTATCATTCATATATACAGGTATTGCATCATAAACTACATTCCAGATAAAAAATTTCCAAAATATTTCATGTTCTGACGTTGGATAATATTTTATTTTTTTATTTGTATTTGATTGCTTTTCACTAAAGGAATATGCAAAACAGACCTGCATTGTAATTCCCGTACTATTTCCAGGTAAACTGAGAAAGAAACCATCCTGATTACATTTCAGACTTTGAATATTTGATTACAATTTACATTCCAAAATCTGAAATTGGCTGCTGCCTTTCCTTCGTCTGCGGAGAGCCGACTCTGAAAAGGAGGATCTCATCACGTATAGACAAAACTGCAGAAGAAACAGCTTAAGCTACTGTGGGAAAAATTCAGAATACAATAAAAACCGAAGAGGAGTCGGCTGAAATATATCTTTTTACACTTCATATAACAAGGGTATCCACTTTGTAGCCTACTAGCTTCCACAGTGAAACAAAAAAATTACGTTAGAAACAACCTGTTTTTGAATTGCAATGTGTCAGGTGTGTGTCAAGCAGTGCATGTTTTTATACAGGCCGACCTCCCCTGAGAAACGCGCCGCCCGTCTGCACATCACCTGCTCTCTGTAAACAAAGTTAACCTGTTGTTTTCTGTCAACACGGAGAACAACGCCGGATACACACACACAAAAAAAAATGAGGTGTCTTTCAGCGGAGTCCCCTTTTGCTTTGAAACACGGGTACTGCAAATTGATCCCCGGGCGATGCCGGAAAATCAAACGACACTGGGAAAAATCAAAGTATCGACTGTGTAGCAGGGTTCGCGCTGGCATCTGCCATGGAAACCGCCGCCAGCTGTGAGCGTCAGGAGGGGTTTCGCTGATCTTTTCAACCTGACTCGTGACTCATGACTTTCAACGCGTTGATGACATTATAACCACTATTTAAACAAGACATAGTATAGCAAACAGGAGTTTCGACTCACGCTACTCACATGAACTTCCACTCTGCTGGTCGAATTTGGAATTACACCTCTCCTTCAGAGTGGTTGTAATCCCCTCCTGGTGTTACTGAAGAGGCCAATAAGATTTGAGGCCAAAAAAAAGCCTGCTCATAAATTTAATTACATTTTCAGTTACTCGCAGATTAGCAGCCAATGGTCTACCATTGTTCACTGAATACCAACTGTAAGGGACAGATTTGGGACTGGAGAAACGACGGCGCCATGGAGACTGGCACGGATGGTTGGTCACGGCTGCTGGGGAGGCATCAACAGACCTGCCCCGATGCAAAGGAATCCATTTTGGCCATGCTGGTACGTCATATTGAGTCAAGTCCAATATGGAGTCATATAACAGCCATTGTATCACACAGCAAATGCCATACGGCTCCCAGACGCTGTGTCAAAGAGAGTCAACTGCAACATGAAGTTGTATAATAGTCAGATGTCCATACTATGCTATAAGCCATAGCTGCTAGCGAGTCAAAGTGAGTCATTTCCAGCATGGACTTGTATAATTGCTGCTGTTATGTGGTGTAAGTATCTTCCAGTTTTCTCATAGCAAGACAAAGTAAGTCGCTTCCAAGAGGAAGTAATCTATTCACCGTGTGACAGAACGCTGAGCCAGACCAATAACGAGCAATATAGCCAATTACTGATGCTAAATGTCGGCCTGCTACCATTAATTACCAATATGGAGTCAAAGAGCCTTGACTGCCCTGTGCCGTAATCTCTGGTCTGCTAGGGACTCCTGCGTCAAAGCAAGTGAACAGCAATATGGAGTCACAGAGTGGGCAGTGTTCTTTACTGTGAGCCTTTTCCTGCTAGCTACTACTGAGTCAAAGCCCAGCAGTTTCAACCGGGACTCGTATAGTATGGAGAATTCGATACAGCAGAGGAGTCTTTTAAGTCCAATAAACATGTTGCGTAATGACGACCACCAGAGTGTGTACTTGGCTAAAATTGTACACCAAGAATGCATCAAACTAGTGGGCTTCTCCTTAACACAACGTCCTTGCCTAAAGGGCACATAAATACAACAATAAGTGTCTTCAGTAATCAATCTATTTACATTAGGTCTTAGGTCTGAGAGCGTGTTGGCGCGCGTGTGTAAGTTTGCAAATGAGAAGTCGCCCCGTTGATCTGAAATCATTTTGTGAGGCTCGCATGTGCATGAGTGCATGCGTATGTGCCCTTTGTGAACAAAAAAGTGAACATGACTTCTGATATAAAAACTTCTGCCTCATTGCAATTACACAAAAGAAAATGAACACTTTCGGGTTGCCCTGGTAACCTAATTGCATCAGTACATTGCACACAGGAGCCAAAGTAACTGAATTTTGATGAAAAGGCGGCGATAATTTACGGCATTGCGAAATTAGTTGCCGTGGCGACGCGTTAATTACATCTCAAATTAACAATGCAAGTGTAGTGAAATTAAATATAAATCATATTTTCTGCATAAATTATAGGGGTTGATTAGAGCGGGAGCCAGGAGAGAGAGGTTGGGATTCCAAGGGCCTGTCAGACTATGCCCCCCCTCACAAAAACCCCCATCCCTACTTTCTTCCTGACTCTTAAAAAAAAAACATCCGAGTCTCTCTGTTACACAGGAGAAATCAAAAAAGCAGGGAATGAGAAGCACGTTTCTATTAGTTGCTGGTGAGGTAGAGACAGGCAAACGTCTTCAGATTAAATGGCGACGTTCACGCAGAAAAAACAAAAGCAGGTCTATATACCTGAGCAACAGACGTCTGTCTTTTAACCCTGAACGCTTGTGGCTTCAAGTCCTGAGAGGGTCTTTAAAGTCCCTGCCTCAAACAAGGCTTTTAACCTGAGCCAAACTGCTTTGTTGAAAGCATCCAGCTGTAGCTGTTAATGCATGCCGTTCAGTGAAAGCACCTGATAGCCGATCATAGCGACGCGCTCTGAGCTGCCCAAACAAACGGCCATCAGTCTGGTGACACGACCATGTGAAACACCTAATTACCATACACAGACGTTTAACCTGTTCTACATTTGAGAATTTCTCTGCTGCACAGAAGCGAATCTTTGAGGGTCACCGTAATGAAAGCAAGGATGACTTTAAGGGGCTCTCCCTGCACGTGGAAACGGCTAACATGAGCTGACATGCCGGACGGCAGGTCGCAATGACGGCGACCAACCTGGGCCTCACGGCTACCACCAGACACTGTCCATTCTAGGCCAACGGGCAGTAAAAGTAGCCGTGAAACGGTCCGAATCACAGTGGATTCCGGAACATACTGGGCAGGCAGTAAGGCTTCTTTTGGAGTGACGGACCGGATGAGATACCCTTTGTGATAAAACTATAACGGGAGGTGACAGCTGGGTGGGTATAAATAAAACACAGGGCAGCATGAAAGCAAGCCATCGACTCCTGCGGCACACGCATGAGCAAAATACCTGCAAAGCAGGTCACTATACCCGCCAAGTCAAGCTAATGGCAAGTGGTGGCACGATAAAGCGGGAGGCGTGGTGAGGCGGCCCCACTGCGAGGCACTGGGAGTCCAGCTTGCCTGTCTGAGCTTTCTCCAGAAGATACCGCACAAGCGCCACATTGACGTGACCAGATCTCATCTTTCTGCCTCTTGCTTGATTCCTTTATTAAAGCTGAAACTCTCAGGAAGTGAGGAAGCCTCAGCTCACATCTGGATTAAGCTAAGTCAAGAGTACTGATGGTGTGGGGCTGGGGGTTGTAGGGGGGCAGCGGGAGGGGGGTCTCTCTGGAGGAGGCACCTTCCACTTGACCCAGATTAGCGGCAATGCCGCGGCAGACGCTGAGAGCCACGCTTGGCACACGCCGAGGCAGAAGGCACCCCGCCACGCAGACACACACACACACGCACCACAAAGCTTACGTAGACCTGCATATTGATCCTCCAGCACCTTCCATGGACCATAGAGGTGCTACACAATAAAAATAGGACCAGGACCTCAGCACCAGCAGAGACCTGTGACCACTTCCCTCATCTAGAAATGCAGTTCCTGACACAGTCCCACCCCTAGCCAAGCCATACTTTTGTTCTATTCGCCCATCTGATTAAACCAATCAGCCAACCTTCAAGCGCATAATTAGCCGAATCCAAGGAAATTTAACAAATATACAGAATGTCTGCTGAGGCTCAAGGACAAGATCTGGAACCGCTGCCATGATCTGTGTTGATGTTCTTCCTCCAGACGGCTTTGCATTTAAATTCCATATACACATGTACATATAAAATGCTTCACATCCAGAATCCGAATCAAGATCAAACCAACATTTTTATACAAAACTTCAATTACCGTATCATCCTTCTTCCTCCCCTGAAAAACTAAACTCATAAACAGCAAAAAAAAATAAAAAAAATCAGTGTTTCAATTTGGTTGCCATTGTTCTCAAAGAGGAGAAAGGTTATTTATTACGTTATTTATTTTACTTAAACAGAGCGGGTAAACCCTGTCTGTTAGTTTTGAAATACTACAGAAAAATATTTAGTAATTTAGCAAGTAAACCAACTCAAACTCAACTAGTAAAAACAATATGGCGAATATTGTAAAATTCATACAATATTTTACTGTGTCAGTTAACAATGCAAGGTCATATTTAAATAGACCCTATCTGTATTTTAACTCCCCCCCCCCATACCAACACAACTCGCTCACTTGTGTCTTTCCAAAGCACGCTGGCACACTTTCACAATTAAGTGAAACTTGTTTCCGGGGGTGGGATTCTCTATAGGTTAGCTGGCTTCCTGCGCCGTCCCTCGTTACACACGGAACAGCTGACTGACCACACGCCTCCGTCAGTCATCCCGTCTCGAGGGCCGAGCCCGGACGGAAACGCGGGCAAAAAGGTTTCGCTTTCAAAAGCTTGACACTAGTTGGCACGGCTGTGAGTCACGCGCATGTGAAGTACAGGCTGTACCTGCATGCTGTGGAGCACGCACACATTTCAGGTGCGGAAAACACCCCCCAATTCAGCTTTTCGCTATCCTGCCCCTTGCCAGTAGGGAGGACCTTTGAGGTGAGTCCTGTACTCTGCGTGTCCTCCAGTATATTTATTTAATCAGCAGAAGCTCCCTTCCAGGTTAATGAGTGAGGACTAAAGAAACGGCGTGGGATATGACGAGGCTGTAGAAAAACACGTTCGTCACAGGCTGTTTGACCTTTGAAATCTCTGGTGTAGTTTCAGAGTAATTTTCAGCGGACACAGGAGATGGCAAAAGAAAGGTGAAACAATAATAGGTATTAAAGCCAGTGTACACTTACTATTGGTGAGAAAACACAAAATGGCCGCTGGATTAAAATGTAAACAAGAGTTTTTATTGTACCGCTAATACTGTGAGAAACACACCAACATTTCACTCTATTCTCCTTCCTAAGATTTTCCCTCTTCCTCTATTTATGTTTGTATCACACACACACACACACACACACACACACACACACACACACACACAGCTGTTATGAAGCATGCTTTCAGAAAGTTTGGTTTGATTTTTTAAGTTGTCGTTGCCTCTATTGCCTGGTCTAAACAAAGACATCATACTGAAGAGGGTGAAAAGGCTGGGAAATTTGTGCCTTGAGCATACGTACACACACACACACACACACACACACACAGAGCAAACACACCTCAAAACCACTGACTGCCGGGGATGTAAGAGGTATGACTTACCTCAGAGCATCGAGAACAAGCCTCAGGAGAGATGTTAAGGGGGGGGGGGGGGTTGGGTGGGGGGGGGGGGGGGGGAGTGGGGGGGGCGAACACAGCAGCAAGAGGGACGGACGTGGGCAC
>JAACJT020000017.1:184526-205702 GCA_009936485.2 Gymnarchus niloticus | reverse complement strand
GTCTGAACAGTGCTAAGCCCTGTTAGAGCTGCATTAAACCCTGTCTGAGCTGCTTTAGGTTCTGTTTGAGTATTGCTAGGCCTAGTCTGAACTCCATTAGGCCCTGTCTGAGCAGCTTTAGGCCCTGTCAGACGTGCATTAAGCCCTGTCTGAGCAGCTTTAGGCCAAGTCTAAACTGCATTAGGCCCTGTCTGAGCAGTTCTAGGCCCAGTCTGAACTGCATTAGGCCTTGTCTGAGCAGTTCTAGGCCCAGTCTGAACTGCATTAGGCCCTGTCTGAGCAGTTCTAGGCCCAGTCTAAACTGCATTTGGCCCAGTCTGAGCAGTTCTAGGCCCAGTCCGAGCTGCATTAGGCCCAGTCTGAGCTGCATTAGGACCTTTTGGAGTTACTGCTATACCCTTCTCTGAGCTGCAATAGACCCTGGGTGAGTTTTCTGAATTTCAAGATGAGATAAAATTCTGATGTTGTAGACCCAGTTCAAAGAGAAATGACATGACAATGCAAGAGGGCATCAGCGGCTGGTGAGGTGGTCAGGAAACCAGGGCAGCTGGGCCCTAATAGATATTAATGGTGTAGCTAGCTTCTGCTAAGCAGGTGTGCTTGGGACAAGCGGCCCTTTCTCCCATAACAAAGGGGCACTGGCAGGCAGCGCTACAAGGCTCACATTAGTCAGGTTAGCACAGATAAAGCAATCAGCAGGGTCCCCCAAGAGCTGAGCTGATGGCCCCGGCCCACACGAGTGGTGGCTGGGGACCCCACTATGTTAGCTGCGATTAGGGCGACCTTCACTATATCAGCTAGCCTTATAATAGCGCTGAGCTCCCTTAGGCAAAGGTGCACCGAGGTGTGTGTGCGTGGGGGGGGGGGCTAGAAAACAAGCTGATGGATCCACAGGCCAGCTGGCCGCAATAAAAATGTGCTAGATCTCAATTCCAAAAGGGCTCATGAGGAAGGGGAAAAGCATGGTACCTCTTTAAAGCCCCCCATGCTGGACAGTACCTTAACGGCCCTCGCAGTCACGTTGAAACCTATGTTATAGTTGTTTAGAAAATCTCATCGTGTTTCATTCACAAAATTAAAAATATAATAAATACAGCAATGGGGACCAAGGTGGCTAGACGGCAAAAGTACTGCAAACACATTCATAAATAGGACATTTTAAATACATGTTAAAAGGCACAAAATAGCATGCAATGCCAGAGCTTGAGAAGACCTCTAGCACCAGCCTGGGGGGAGGTTGTGTTTCCGTTGGGCAGGGGGCTTAAGTGGACAGGTACTGTGAGCTTTTTGCCTCTGCCTCATGAGCTTTAGCAAACTCCTGGGCTCAGTCACTTATGCATTGGGGAATCCATCAGTGGAATGGGGGCTGGATCTGCTAGTCCCCCCACAGCCCCCACTGCTGACGGCCCCTGAGGTGCCAGAAGTCCCACTGAGCACCGGCCGCTTCTCCCCACTTAGTACCACTGGCAAGTCATTAAAAACGACAGGCGCATCAACAGCGACTCCACAGCCCCGGCAGCGCCTCAGCCAGCAGGGGGTGCTGTGTTTGTTTCGGCCCGAGGGGTTAAAGGATAGCGGGTAGAGGGGAGGGAGGAAATGTTGTACAAAACATCTGATTTAGCGCACACGAGGAGAAAACAGCTCAGAGTCCTGGATCCAAAGCTGGCCATTCCTCCACCCGCGGCTGGGTGAGTGGTAAGCTATCATGGGTGGATGCCTGTGAGCAGAGCAGAGAGGTGGAATGACACCAACTGTTGGCAGCCTTCCTGCCAGATAACAAAGCGATCAGGGGATGAAATCATATGGGCCTGCCGTTGTGATGGAATCCTTACCAGATCACCCAGGAGAATTCTAACCTAAAACTGTTTGTTAGCTGACTGAGCTTCAAACTGGAAAACCTAATATGAGCTACTCAAATTAAAAAAAAAAAAAACAGTAAACTGAAAAACAGTGAACAAAGGTAGACTCTATCCACAACTGTTCAATAAATCATTCTAAAAACAAAAAAATTTGTTTTATGTTTGCACCTGTCAAGCAAATGTGTCAGACAATTAAAGTGTTTGGAGGGCTTTTGGAGATTGCTTTGGGTGACCAGAGTGGGTGAACGTCCGCATACTGGAGACTCGTGTACACCGGTGATACCGCCATCACTGGCCCGTGGATTCGCTCACCTCTTGCCGACATCACAACTTACCTGTGGTTTCTGCACACGGAATCTGAATTTCAACTCTGTGCTGGGTTTCGCGGGTGAAAGTTGTTATTTTTTAAAACCCTGACCCACTAGCTAACATTAACCGTACACTCGTTTACGTGTTACAAAAGACAGAACCACAGCTCCATCTTACTTCTGAACTCTCCCTTCTAGCACATTCCACTGTCCTAGCTTTACCTGTGGCTAATTAATACTAATTTGCCCAAACAGGCCCTGACCCCACTGAATGTGGGAAAATTAGCATAAATATAAATCATATGAATACCTAGACTGGGCTATTTAATTAATCAGGTTAATAGACAGGGTTAACCGAATCTAACGACCCGGTCGGATACAAACTGTATTCTTTGTAGTGTTTCATTTTCAAATATTATTGCCATAATTGCTTTCCTGGTTGAATTGAACGGGCCAGTCTTTGTGACTAATATAGACATAGTTGAGTCTTTCAGGTTCCGTGTCCACGGTAACAAAAACGCACGTTCAACATAAGGTCCGGTAAAAATGAAAAGGTCTTAGTCACGGTGCAGAATGGGATCAAATCAGACAGAAAGAAAACATGAAACCATGCAGAGGATAGTGGGGCTTTATAAGAAGTCTCCTAATATCCTAATGGAGGCGCAGTCCTGAGGTTAATGAGTCGACACCAGATAAAGTTTAATGATCAGTTAGACGTTAAACAGCCAGACCAGCTGAAGAGCCTGGACTTGTTCATAACATTTCTGGTGGTTTTATCCCCTCTGACGAGGGACAGTGATGAATGGAAACTGGCCTTACCTTTCAGGTGGGGCTGAACCCAGGTCCCACAGCCAAGTATTGGGTAGAGGCTCCGTGCCCCTCTTCTGAGCTCGGACAGACGCCCAACTAGCACCTGGTCAGCGGCAGCTCTGAGAGGGCAGAAGAGAACGGACTTGGTTTCCTGCCGGGAGCCGAGGGTGAATGGAACAGTTTAAGCCCAATGCTATCACTAGCACCAGCCGTGCCAGAGGTAAGCAGGCTGCAGATAGTCCAAAGGAACTAAACTCGATGTAAAGGTTAACGTCCGGGGCGAGTCAAGGCTTCGGCGCAGGAGGAACTGTCAAAAAACCCACGACAGCCTCGATCCTGAAATCCAAATCATGAAGACTATGCTTCAGATTGACAGAGTTCAAAGACTTCCAAGTCCCCACCAGAAACTAGATGCTAACACGATAATCAGAAGCAACAGAAATCGAAGGCGGTGGACCAACGCAAACGGAAAGTAGCGTTGGGTTCACACCACCGCCTATCATCATGCATTTCATTTTATTTCCATCCTAACGTTACCAGGTTTGGTTCAAATCTGTCCTTTTATTTTTTCAAAAAAAATAGGTCCATTTCTGCAGTTGGGCAGCTCTTTAGAATGTCCTAAAGCTTCAATTATTTATTTAGAGAAGAAAATAACATCTGAGTTTACAAAAGGAACCACTCAGAAAGTTAATGAAAGGGCATTAACATCCATCTCAGACCATTATTAGATTGTGTATCTATGTACGCTTCCCTTCCAAGAGGAAATTGTGCTTCAGAGCGTATAGAAAATGACACAGAGGAGAAAAGGCACTGGCAAACTTTGTACAAACATTAAATAGATGGGACACGTTCAGCTTCCGGAAAATTCTCATTCATCATCTGGAAGCCTTAACTGGCACTGATCACGGCGCAACAGGTAGTGTGGCATTTAAGCAGCTGGACACACTTGAAATCGACAAACAAACAATCGGCGAAGGTGAAGAGAAAAGAACCCAATCAGGACATAGTCGTGTCTTATTTGCAGCATTTCAAATGGACAGGCTACAAGCTCACTAATTGGAGGGCGGGGGTTTGACGGACAATGCGCTCCTGACAGCTGCAATTACAGGTACGACGCTCACGGGCCGACGTGGAGGCTGCCTTCGCAGCTAAGAGTCTGCCCGCGTCGTCGTGCCACTTCGCCCAAAAAGCCTCATTACATCTCTGCCATTAATTATTTTGCCTACTAAGCGCTGGGAAAATTATTTGCTGTGCGACTGCTGCAATTTTGCCGTCACGAGATGATAAAATGACAATTGGTCCTCTCAAAGTGCTCAGAGCCAAAAAATGAGGCTGAGATGGTTAGGTTCAACAAACAAGGTAATAGCTGTTATTGGTTTAACAAGTGTGATTTAATGACGGAACCATTTATTATATACTTATTTGTTATACCATACCAGTGTGTTGAACAGTACATTATCTCACTACAAAGAATGAATATAACATAGCAGTCACCAAAGACCAACTGCCCTCCATGGGTCTATTTACAAGAGCAGACTATATAGTATAGATATGTTTACTGAATGTGGCTTTAACACGTGCTTTTCTCAGAGAAAAAGTATTTACCCCTGTGCTCCTTTCCATTTTTCTGAACTAATGTTTCATCGATCCTTGCCAAAATCTTTCCAAGAATAAAGAGCGGGATCGAGCAGGAAGTCAGGCAGAACCCTAGGACAGCATGTGGTAATCATCATTTCCGGATCATATCATGAAAAAGACACTGGTAAGATGGGATGAGTAACTAGATGGTAGGAGAAAAAAAAACCCTAATTCTGATGAAGAACATGAAATCTCAACTTTTGTTAAAATTACCTCTCTGATCATTGAGAGTAACTGAATGATCTTCCTTAGAACAGATGAGTTAAAAGAGTAAGGGTTTGTCCAAAGAGGAGCATGTCTGTTGAAAACACTGTGTCCCACAGGAAGAACCCTATACCGAGTTTAACATGGCGGCGGGTCTGGGAGAACCCTATACCGAGTTTAACATGGCGGCGGGTCTGGGAGAACCCTAGACCAAGTTTAACATGGCGGCGGGTCTGGGAGAACCCTATACCAAATTTAACATGGCGGTGGGTCTGGGAGAACCCTATACCAAGTTTAACATGGTGGTGGGTCTGCTTGGCAATATTGGGAATTGGATGACTTGCCATCGTTGAATTAACTATGAATTCCACTCTGTCCTAAGGAACTCAAATCATCTGTCGACGTATCAAATCTGCAGCAAAACAGACACGCTGGCAAGTCCAGGTGGCTGAAGGACGTGGAAAGGTTCTGCTGGTGTCAGGTCAAGTTGCAGACCCACAATCCATTAAACGCTGGAATACCAGATTAGACAGACAGACAGACACTTTATTCATTTAAAATGATAAGTTTAAAACCATAAATATTATTGGTTGGAGCAGCATATTGGCCAAGCTTCCGTCACATGGGTGTAAACGATAAATCAATGACTGGAGAAGACTCCATTTTCAGTCACCGCTCCTGTAGGTGGGGTAACTGGTACCTGGTAATTACCCGTTCACAAAGGGTCACTGAGTGTTACAAAATTGGTTTCATTTACTCTCTAAGGAATCAAAATTTGTGGTGTTTGTGCATGTAGGTTCCTTTTCTGTAATATATTCAGCTCTGTGCCAAAAATGTGTTAAGATATGATAATGAACATAGTGGTAATACTACATTCTATAAAATGAATAATCTGAATTTGGACTATCGGCGGTTATAAACCGTACCCATCCTCCTTACGCAACTCCTCAGTATAGAGTGCTGGTAAGTCTGGAGACTGGCCCCTGATCACATACCCCAAGTCATTCTCCACCAGAGACGCAGACACAAGTCCGTATAGGTGAGGACAAATCACTGGAGCTGATGAGAGTCCTGCCGAAGGGCCCAGTGGTGATATAATTATTCTGCAGGCTGTGGGATTCGATCCCAGAACCATCCAGACACAGGCTCAGATACCTAATATCAATGACAGACTCCCTCAACACATTTGAATATTCACACAGAAAAGGCACATATGCCCAAAGCCTGCACCATGCAGGTATTCTTTGATCGTTGTAATTTCAGTGATTTCAGCCTATATATAACTAAGACTACAGGGAGCATCTGGCTCAGTGGGTAGCATGGCTGCCTCACACTTCCAGGGTTGAAGGTTTAAATCCCACCTCTGCTGTGTGTGTGTGGAGTATGCATGTTCTCCCCAAGTCATGTAGGTTCGTTCCTGGTACGCCAGTTTCCTCCCACAGGCCAAAGACATGCGATTAGGCTAATTGCCTATAGGGTACGATAACGTTTAAGCGTGTTACCCAGGGTGTAGCCCTGCCACCTGCCCTGTGCTCCAGGTCCCCTTGTGACCCTGACCAGGTTTAAAGATGGAGGGAAATAAATCTGAATAAACGAATGGTCTAATGAAAAGCTTTGCAGCACAGTTAAGACTTGACATGTTTCATTATTAACAAAACACGCTCCTGTTTTGCCACTGCGTCAGAGTTGATGCATATAAATTATTTTACATACATAATTACAGTTCGTAAAAGCCCCTGCTTTAGAGCTGTTTTTTTTGGGAATTAATAATTACTAGAATGAAGCAGAACAAAATAAAACCTGAAATTGTCCTGCTGGTCTGTTGCCATTCCAAAGTGATGTCACACCCAAATTGTTTACTTGGTGCTCTTGAAGTCAGCCTAGTGAATATACACACGAGGGAAAAATAAAATATAAACAAAAATACAAAGTATTATCTCATTTCTATTACATACATACAGTACTGCGCAAACAAGGAAAATATTTAAGGTGATTGATCTGGGCAGGAAGTGTGTTTTTGCTCAGAAAAAAAGCATCATTTAACAGTACGGTATATTCAAAATGCCAGTAATAGAATAAAAATTCTAACATTAAGAAGAATTTCTTGTGCTCTCCAAAATGTTAGATATCTGGTTGAATGGCTAGCAGAACATACCTTTGGCTCCCAAATCTTGAGAGCATCCCAGCCAATCTGTGTATTCATTATATTTCTTCACTGATGGAGTGCATTCATTGGCTACGGGTCTGGAGGGTTACTTCCAATTCTGAGTACTACAAATTGTAGCCCGCAGTCATTGTGGCAATCAGGGTTAGTTAACCCAGCCCAATTGAGTTAACTCTGGCTATGTAAAACTCGTTTCACAGTACACCCCACGGCTCATTTAATTAGTTAATTTTATGAAGTATTGATAAGCCAAGCAACATGCACTTGTAGATGAGTTCAACAAATAAATGGGTATATTGGTTAATAACTGCAAATTCTGAGGTTACTTGAGGACATGATTTGAAATGTGTAAACTGCCACTTTGAATGCCATAGTTTAAATATAATTTTCTTTGCCTGTCTAGAAATTTTGCACAGTACTGTATGTACATAAATATGTACAATATTCTGTGGCATTGTATTAAGCACCAAGACCTAGCACTGGACAGAAGCCTTTTCTGCCTCCAGACCTGTTGTTACGTTAGACAGGTTGCATCTTCATAGACCCCGTTCTGTACACCACTGTTGTACAGAGCTGTTAACTTGAATGTGTCTAGCCATTCTGTTATTCTGCTCTGACCTCTCTCATTAACAATGTGTTTTAGGCCAAAGCAAATGCCACTAACTGGATGTGTTCATTCATCTCAGCAAACTCTGTAAACTTCAGGTACTGCCATCTGCTAAAAATCCCAGGAAGGTGGCTGTTTCTAAGATGCAGGAACCACCGCGTCTGGCACCAACATTCAAATGCTCAAAACCGCTTAGATCACACATCATGGCTTTTCTGAAGCTTAGCCAAAGAGTCTGTGAACTTCTTAACCCTGTTGGCATGTTGTACGTATTCAGTCTGAGCAACACGAGGAACAGGCTGCTTGTGTTAACCAACAGGTGAGCCCAATGAAGTGACCACCCAAGGAGGACACTTGGCCCTAAAACAGGAACCGTTTTGTCTATTTACACCAAATACAGTTTATAACATATAACGGACGAATCTTATGACAGACAAGATCAGATCAGACTTTAACTTTCTCAAAAAAAAAGGGAGGAATGCATGTGTTCAGATGCCTCATTCTTGGATGTAAAATTCAGATAAGATTAAAAAAAGTTTAGATGTAATTTCATTATCCCGACAGGGAAAGAAAGATGTAACTGAATCTTTACAATCCGCACCATTTACCTAAAGGCCTGCTTAGGAATGCACTGAGGAGAGCCACGTTGCCTTCCCTACTTCAGACCATAGCATCTCGTGTCAGGAATGGCCCCCAGCCAGGTGCTGCGAGCCAACTGCGTTTCTTATCAAACTGTTCGAATGAGCATCGCATGAACATGATGCTGATTGATGGGGGGGTGGCAGGCTCTGTAGCAGCATGCAGTGGTAGTGGAGGCTGGTCCAACAGTCTGAGGTTAACACCGGAAAGTGAGCCGGAGTGGTCACTGACTGACGGGTACGCCTCTGCTCTGCCGTGAAGGTGGTCACTGACTGACAAGTACTTCAAACAGTGGTTATTTCAGTTAGGCTATCTGTTGTCTGTATGCCCCCTGTGAGGGACTGGCAACCAATCCAGGGTGTAGCTCAGCCTTGTGCCTGGGATAGACTAGAGCTCCTCCATGACCAGACCAAAATGGGTTAATTATTATTATTATTATTATTGTTGTTGTTGTTGTTAATAATACTGTTTTTTTTTAGCAGTAGTCTTTGGACTTCCACACTATTAAACTATTTTGAACAGTAAATCGTGTGTATCTGCTTGTGGGGTGCGGGCTGTGATGTTCTGAGCACTCAGTGATTTCCTCTGGGTCCTCACATTCTTAGACTCCCTTATAGTGGCTTTTCTTTTCATTAAACACGTGCCCTGGTCAGTATAAAAGGAAAAAAAGGAACAAGGGAAATGTATCGATGGCAGTCATCTCATAAATAAACCTGCTTAAAAGGAAACATTCCACATCAATTCAGAGAAATCCTGTGTCTACACCAGATGAGATCACTCCTCATATACGATGTCGTAAAAATGGTGCTGTATTGTTCATCCAGCTGGTAAAAGGTGAAGAACAAACACAAATAGCAAGGAATGCACCTTGCGTGTTTAGAGGCCACATACTTTGATATAAAAATTCAGATCACCATGCGAAAGCGGGTTTTGATGTGTCACAACATGAAAATGTTTTTCATTACATTTTTTAAGCATGATCTTGCAAACTGCAAAAATGTACACACCCCAACCAGCAGGTATTTTTCAGGAGATAAACAGAAAGTGTAAGAATTTTTATGTTTGCTTGTGTTTTGTGTTGAAATAGACACCATCTTGATTTATGCAGGTCTCTTTCTTTATGAAAATATATTTTTCTGTAACCATAACAATAAATAAATGCTGGAAAACAGGTTTATGCATAGATTAGAAAATGCTTCTTGACAGGCACCTCCCTATGAAAGAAAACTTTTCCGGTGAAGCTCAGGTCTGAAGCAAACTTTATCGCTTCCTTGGCATACGAGCTGCAGTGATTTGTAAGAAACGATATGACCGTGATAAAATAAGACATCAAATGGGGAGGGTGGGTGCCACGGTGTACGGGCACCCTATTTGGACTTATGAAACCAACGTTAAACCTAACAACGTATAGTACAGTTTCTTAATCACTATGCCTCCTGTGGGAGGAAAGGCAGAGTGCAAGTCGGACACTGCAGGCGAGAAAAAAAGTAGCATTTAGGGAAAAAGTATTACAGTAATTCTTGTCCTTAGTGGGAGGTAAGAGAAATTGCACTGTCGAAATTATAAAATAACCATTTTAAATAAATAAATCAAATAATACAGGAAAGAATCAAGCTAGATTTATGTGATATCTATTAAATAAGTATGAGTATGTGTTAATCTCTAGTACAGCCATGCAAGTACATTTCGTATGAATTTGTGAGTCTGGAGAAATTTCCACTTCAGCCCTGCTCCCAAGACGTAGTTCAATGGAAAAATTACATTTATTCGTTTTTTTCATTTTCACTTCATTTTCACTGATTTTTTCAGTTCTCAGGAAAAGGTATCCTGAGCTGTGTTGACCTGCTTCAGGGTGAAGCTTTACGATAAAGAATGCCTTGAACGAACGTCTGATTGAAGTTCAAAGGCCTGTTTATCCAGAAAGAGAGGCTTTATTTTTCTCATTTTTTTGGTCTGAAATGACATTTGCCAAAAACAATGGAGTGACATAAAAGGGTGTGTTTACCTTACATGCCTCAATTTGACGAAAGCACCTTCTACGTATAGCCTTCAGAGGCTAGCGCGGGGTGAAGATCGTTCCGATAGCAACGTCTTAAAATCGGGGCAGGAAAGATATTGGGATCGGTGTGCCGGAGGGAAGGACCAGTGTTAACATCATTGTTGATGTGGACGATGGGCTGTGAAAACACTAAGTTGAATGGTTGTGTTGGATTTCTCTGGCTATGGCAAGTGAACAACTGTTTCAAAATGAGTGGGGGTGGCTGGGGATCTTGAATGTGGTCCTAAATGCCCCACGCTGGAGAACCCCACACTGTCGTCGCCTCAGTTTTCTTGCAATACATGTCTGGTTGGCCACCCAGTGCAGCAGCACATCTGCCCACAGTCTGACCAGCAGACCTTCTGAAAACCTGCCTCCAGCACGGCCATTCCAGCCCTGGTTCTTTATCGAGTTTCGACCATCAGAGTGCAGAAGAATGCCTATCATTAGGTTTTATAAGGCTGGAGAAGCGATGAATGCAGGAATTCAATGAAAAATCTGTGCTATGCTGATTATACAGATAGCAAAAAAAAAATAAATCATTCTATCAAGCAGATGGAGATCTTTAAAATGCCTTTTTTATCCAAGCTGTTCTTAAACAACTGACATTGAGAAGGAAACTGTTCAACCAAGCAAATGCTGGCATTCCACCAATTTGGAAGAGGAAAATGAAGTGAATAGTAAAAGAAAATAAATATCTGACTTTGAGGATTAAAAGCCATGAATACTTTTAAATTTGCGGTGGAATTCCCCTGTTCCAAAGCATATGGTAGCCAATATGTAATGCAGCTCTGAAGTCAACTCATATAATCTTTGTACCGCAAATCAAACACCGTCTCGCTGGCATGTTCATGATTTGCAGGCTGTTGCCTGGCCCTTTTCATACACTGTCTTTCCTACCCCAATATTTTTAATCTGTGATCTTCCAGTTTTGCTACCCTTCTGTTAAACACGCATGTCATGTCCACAGGCCTCATAACTGCAGGAACGCAGGCTTGGGTTGCATGAATACTGTGCCCAACAGGAGTTTGGAAGATGATCAGTCATCCAAAGTTAACAACCTACACAATGTGTCACCCATCACCCTAGACACCTACAGTCTGAAATCCCCTTTCAACAAGTCATGGCCCCTTCCTTCTGTACCTCTGCCAGTGGTGATAATCCAGCTGAACCCTGGTCAATCCCCCTCTCCTCCTTCCCATGGGGGCATCAGATCCAGATGCTGAGTCTTCCTTGTTGCCCCACCTGCACAGAAGAATGACCCTTCCTCACAGCCTCCCTTTTTGCTGTTTTATTTTCACTTCACGTTTCAAGTCAGCCGGCACGCCTGTGGGAATGGGCATTTAGGTAAGCCCCCCAGATCTTGACTCTCTCTGGACTGAACAACAACGGCAGACTGACGCTCGATATTCCAGAGCTAAACAAACACACACAACAGGAGGTTCACAAGGACAGAATTATTCTGTCCATTTCTGGGCATTAAGAGATTTGTTAGAGGAAAGCTACGGCTGAGTGCACAGAACGTGTATAAGTTTAGCGTTTTGTCGTTCACCTTGCTGCTGTGTGCCTTAAACTCACTGACATTAAACTGACTGTAAACGTTAATATTCTGTCACAGTACCAGACAACGAGTCTTAAGCAGAGTGACTGCAGCGTGAGCGCTCATATGAAAAGTCTCCACTGGGACCTTCAAGTTACTGCTGGCACAGCCTGATTGACAACCAATCCGACCAACCCGCTTTCTCAGAGAAGTGGCCCAGGGTTCACAAAGCAAATAAGATGGCAGATCAGAAAGAATTTTCTTTTATTCATTATTTCCTGTTGGCATATCGTCGCTGATAAAAGTCGCAGTTTAACGATACTCTAAGATGAGTAAACGCCAAAAATTAATTTCAGTACTTACTACTTCAATACTTCGGTAATTATTCAGAAATACTGTGCTGCCTATCGAATCACCCCCATCACGTATATATATTTTAAGAAATGTTTTATCATTTAAGAACACATTGGAGCCCTCTGCTTCCCTGCCTGAATACTGATATCAGCCACATAATGTGATCAAACTTCAATCTCCTTCCAGATGCGGAATGAACTTTGTTTCTTTTATCTATTAATGATTTCAAAGGATTCAAACTATTGTCACTTTTATTCTTTGAAATAAAATCCAGCTGCTCTGTTTGATTGGTGCGTGTGTGTGTGTGTGGCAGAGAGCTAGGAAAGATCGACAAAGAACAAGACGGCAAGTGGAAAAAGATGAGCCTGTAATAATTCTTATCTGAGTCTGTTTTCAAACGCACATGTACGAATATAGTATAATAAATACATCTATTCACTGACTTTTTAAAAATTTGGTTAAGGACTGAAGAAGGCGACAAGTTTTAAAATGATTAAAATGTTAGCAATAGATGTGCAATGATTCATTACACTACTGCTATTCAGCTATACTGAAAACAAATGAAAAATCATAGCCTAATTAAAAACAATACATACATGTATTCAATTTGCTATAAAGATTAGATTAATTTTGCCACTCTGTCCCTGAGTTTATTTAGCGACCGTATTTTTACGTTTCTTTTAATTGACGGGTCTGTTTAAAGAAAAGCCGTTTAAGTTACAGAAAGGCCCTGTAAGAAGAATCCCCCCTTCGAATCTCTGTGAGACCATCACGCACACCCGTTAAGTGGATCTGCTACGGGTAACCTTACTGAAGCAGGCCGAAATCACCTGACAGAAATGCCGAGTCTGGTATCCACGGCAAAGCGGCAGTTTAAGGGTTCGTCTGTAACGCACGCGAGCAGGCAGCTCTCTGCTTTTCGTTATTGGAAACTTTATGCAGGCCGTGTGATTTATATAAATCAGCGTCGCACATAAAGCAGTTAAAGTATAATTGTTTCCCTCAGATTTAAAAGTCCACTGTCCATTAGGCAGCCAGTCGGTAATAAAGGAGGTTTTTTAATCAGCCTTCTCAGGCCCTGACGAGCATGACGTGAATGCGGTCCTGGTACAGAGCACCGTCAGGACTGATCTGACCGCAGCCTGTGGCAAAAGGCCCGTTTTATTTATGTGCTCATTTGTAGCCCAGCCGACACGTTCGTCCGCTTTGAGTGCTGCATGTTTGTACAGCTGCACAACTCACACAACTCGCTAAAACGCTCAGGCGACGATCCCGGCGGTGCTCCCATCCTCCCCTCAGGGGACCGTGTTAACTCACAGTCTGAGGTTCTGGAGGTCACCGCCCATTCAGGTATGATTGGTGAGAGAAGCCGTCACTCCAACGAGGACTCGCGGCACTCAGTGAATTTTACAGCCGTACGACGATGCTGACAAAAACCGGGCTCATTCAGAAACACTGAAATGAGCATTTATAACCCTAAACAGGCATCAGTAAACGTCGCCCCCATTTAACTGCGTGAAGCAGCGTCACGCGTTCGTAAAATGCCCAGTGTGTCGGTCAGCCCACAAAAACACACACATGCCTGAACCAAGTACAGTGTTGTATAAATCGATACGGTGCCACAGAAACACAACTAAATATGATGACTAGCCCCACCCCTGATAATGACTGACAGCCCCCTCAGCCAACAGCAGCTCTACTTTTTGGCCACAGAAGCCAACGGTGAGAAGATTTCATGCACTCTGCAACGCCACAGGTCCCAGCCCACCCCGACCTGTGTGAGAAAGAGGAATGAAGTGCGGAATTTAACTGTCAGTCTTCTGAGCACACCTGGGGCCTGGGGGCGGGGGGTGCTGCTTTGCTCCTTCCCTTTATAAGCTCTGGTGAAAGCGGGGTGGTCATGAACCGTTTCCCCCATCAGGGTCAGCCCCGCCCTCGGGGCCACTCTCGATTCGGACCGGCTGACCCTGGCACACCCTTCGGCCACCCGACGCCATCGTAAATCCGCGCGCGGGAGAGGGCCAGTAATTAATAAAATCCCCATTACATGCCTCGTGGCCGTTGTTTGCTATTTCAACAGTCCATTTGAGCCACGATTACCGTCATTATCAGTCACCACCATTAATTCTCCAACTGATGCTGGAACTGCATACTAATAGACTGGGCTCAAAAATGTTACCTTTCAAGGAGTCGGCGCTGGAGTGAGGCCAGAAAGTGGCACTCTGATTAGGAGTCTTCTGGTGACTCCAAAAGACTCCTTTGAATAGGAGCCACTGCATCTTTGGAGATAGTTCAAATTTCCCCTTTGATTATTCCCTGCACCACCAAAATGAATCTTTATTAAGCTTAAATCCTAAATAAAATGAAATTAGCAGACTGCAAAATATTGCTTTCTTTTCTCAGCATATTCCCCGGTGCCTCCATGCAAATTATAATGCTTATTTATGTAAATGAGGTGTCGTCCTTAATTAGTTTTGCTCGAAGGCATTAAAATACATGTATTCTTTACCCAAAAATTATTTGTTTTGTTGCTCACCCCAGTTAAGTTCAAATTGACTGATTATGCCAAATAAAAGGCTTTATTCAGTTTATAGTGTTTTTTTGTTTTTTCCCCCTCACCCTATTTTCAGGAATTATCTTTCCCGCCTACTTCCCAGTTAGTGGGAAGCTCTCTGAAATGGAGAATGAGCAATGAGCCACTCCACTGTCTGCCAATCAGGCCAAGGTACAGCAAATCAGCAACCAATAACAACAAGGCATGTATCCAATGGGTTGTGGCGTCAGGGGTTAAAGGTCAGATGGGCGAGACAGGCTGGCTTATCCACACATGTGTCTATTTTTTGTATATTTTTATGTGTTAGTGTGGATCCTAAGTAGATTTGTTTAAACATTGTTTTTGTGGTGTGACAGCCTTTATAAAATAAATCTGTAAGTGCGGAAGAACACATTTCGGGTTAGTGGAGCATGTTTACAGGAAACATAGGAGTTACCACCCCAAGTCACAAACAAAAACACACACCCTGGAGTTTTGTCCCCAGTGGGCCTTGTGGCCTTGACTCAGAGGAACGATGACCCCTGTAACCCTGTTCACGTTCTTGCCATCACCTTGATTTTTACGTTTCTGTAAAGAGTTTCATGATTTTAACAGAAATATTCAATCTGGTAGTGGGGGGGGGGGATGTATATTTCCATTTTGGTGTTTAGGGATGCAGGCCCAAGGCCCTGAAGATTGGTTTGACACAGTGGGCTGCATCCAAACATGGCATTTGGGCCGGTTAGCAGCGCATTGACATGCTGTGAGAATGCCGGCTGATCTGAAATAGCGATTCGTACGGAAGTAGCTTTGCGACAGGATTTAAGTAAAGGAATCCAAAACACCCTAACAGATTATTACTGTTATCATCATCCATCCATCTTCTAACTGCTTATCCTGTTTAGGGTCAGGAGATTAAGATTATTAAGAGTCTTCTTAATCCCAGATTGAACTGCGATGCTTTATTTCCAAGATGATGTATATTTCAAGCTGGGGAAATATTTGCACAGTGGAACAATGAGCTACCTTTCTGGAAATCCCCAGTTAAAACGTACCACAGTTTTAACATCAGTGTGGATCTTTTTTGCACTCAGCAGTTTACTGTTCATTGTACATTCTACCATAAGTACAGTAAGCACTGAGGTAAAGGTACCATTTACCAGGCACCGGTCTCGGTGCTGTAATAGCCAGGCTAAAACGTTCATTCAAAAAGAATTTTCCAGCCATCCTACAAAGGCACTCACGGCTGTGAAGGTGTGAAAACACCGTTCTGTTCCTACATGTAACAAAACTGCCTCGAATCGCCTTTGAAATGCGAGCACAAGCTGCTGGGTCCCCCACGTGAAACCAACAGCCCGGCAGAGTTGTCGCAGCACCCAATGTGGCAGCAATATGAAGCTGAGGCTTCAAATCAACCAGGAGGAAATGCCACGCGTGGCAGGGAGGAGCCGGCCATCTTCCTCCCTCCACTCAGAGCTCCTGCTCCGTCCGGCGAAGGGGCCGGGGCACCATAGAACAGAAGCATAATTGGGACCTTACCGAGTGTTCCTAAAAAAAATGGCGGGCTACTGTATGCTGGGTGGAGTCACAGCCATGTGCCTCCAGCCAATCAGCTCCATGTGACCTGCCAGTCAGGAGCTGCAGCAAAGCTAACGTGCATCGACCTTGATGGTCACCGTAACCTGACTTCCTCTGCATGAAGGAGGCCTAAGGGCACTGTAGGTGTGTGTGTGATTATTTGTGTACAGTCCCCTCTGCAATTATTGGCACCCCTGGTAAAGATGAGCAAAAAGGGTTATAAAAAATTCACCTCTTGGTGAATTAGCTTAATCTCACACTGGAAAAATGAGCAAAAGGCAACCTTTAATTGAAGTAAATGTATTCAGAGGAAAAAAAAAAAAAACCCTCATCAAGAAATAATTACTTTTAACAAAACCACATGTGCCATGATTATTGGCACCCACAGAAATTAACAAAATTTAACTGCAGCTTTTTCTCCCTGTATTCTTTACATTTCTATATTGATCAGAGTTTGTGTGTACGTTGAAGCAGGAATACCTGACTTATTGTTTAACTGGGGAATAGATATGAAGCAATGGAGAAGCCAAATTCCCTTAGTCATTCCTCAATATTGGAAACATAAAACACACAAATCAAATGAGGAAGAAGTATGTTGTCCTTCATAAGCTAGTGAACTATAAAAAAAAGCTACTCACCTGAATATACCCACTTCAACTGTTAGAGCAATAAATTAGAAATTCAGATCAACTGGAACTGTTTAAAAAGCTTGCCTGGAAGAGGACCCAAGATTATTTTGTCCCCACATGCAGTGAGGAGGATGGTAAGAGAAGCAAAAAAAATCCCCAAGGATCACTGCTGGATTATTACAAAAAAAACAGCACGTGGGGGTGGCCAAGTCTCCAAAACCACTATCAGATAGTGCCTCCGTGCCGGCAGGTTATTTGGAAGGCAAGCCTGAGAAAAGCCTTTCCCGCCATTTAACCACAAACGTTAACACCTGGAGTTTGCTAAACGCTAATGGAACATTGAATGGAACTGTATTCTATGTTCTGACGAAACAAAAATTGAGCTTTTTGGCAACAAACACTCAAGGTGGGCGTGTCGTAAAAAGAAGGATGGCTACACTGAAGAGAATCTGATCCCCGCTGAAAAGTACGGTGGAGGTTCTTCGATGTTGTGAGGCTGTGTTTCCTCCAGAGGTCTTAGGAACCTCGTTAGGGCACATGGCATCAGGACATTACTTAAACTGGTCATCGTTGGATTTTCCAGCAGGACATTGATCTGAAATATAAGTCCAACTCAACACAAAAATGATCCAGTGAAACACAAAATCACTTGTGATTTTGTTAAAAAGTAATTATTTCTCAATGAGGGATTTTTTTTCACTGAATAAATTTACTTCAGTTAAAAGTCACCTTTTGCTGATTTTTCCAGTGTGAGATTAAGCTAATTCACCCGAAGGTGATTTTTTTTCTAACATTTTTTAATAATCTTTACCAGGGGTGGCAATGATTGCGGAGGAGACTGTATGGGTGCATGTGTGTATCTTTATGACTGTCTTTACACGTGTGTACGTATCAGTGCATTTGTGTGACGTGCGCATACCCCTGCATGGTACATGTTCACATGTCCGCCAGATGGGGACGGCTGCCAGGCCTCATCACGGTACAGGATACCGACTACTGCCAGCCTAACTACCTGCACCGTACACTGGGAGCCGTGACGGGGCTGTACCGTGAAAACGCACTTTTTGGGCCCTGGCTGGATGAGGGTGTATTAACAAGCCCTTGGCGGAGCAGAGCGCTTTTCTGTTTGCCGGGTGGCAGGAAAATCATTTTAAAAAACATGGCTGGGAACACCTGGTGTACACCTTACTCAAATGTGCGTGTGAGCACTTATTAAGGAATAAAGCACACAGACACACAATCACAGGTACACACACACACACACACACACACCCTCAGCAACAGGGCATTGGCAGAAACAGCAACTCCAACACCGGTTTCACGCGTCGGTTGAAAGCACATCCTGCGCCACCTTTATTAAGGGACTCCTTGCTTCATATTTTACTTAATATCCTTGTATCCTTCCCCGTAATGCTGCTGTGGACTTCAATTTGAGTTTAAGACTTACTGCGTAATCGTTTTAACAAACGCCTCCCATGTTCATAAGTGGCACATTATCCTGCGTGCCCTTGAATTAAACTTCATGTTTTTTTGTTTTTTTTTGGCTTTTCTCACTTACCCAGTTTTACAGAGCACACATCCAGGATGTGTGCTGTGCTGTCCGGGATAGGCTCTAGTCAGCCCAGCAACCCTGACCACAATAAGCAGTTAGAGGCTGGCTGGCTGGCTGGCTGGCTGGATGGATGGATAGGCTCCTTTTCACGATGACATCCTCACCATAATATCTGAAATGTTAATAAAAATCGATGGGGGCAGACAGTTGTACACACAGACCAGAAGCATGACCTGTGCAGGGTTTGTGTCGTTGACACCACAGCATTCATTTAAGGGTTGTGTTGTTTCTCTTTGACTTAAACATGCAGATTAGGGCCACGCCTCTGCATGCATAAATCAGCCACAAGCCGCTTGGGCCATATTGTTTGCCCTTAATTGAGAACAACATTTCCAGTAGTAAGAGGTTGTCATTTGAACTTTTCACTGAATGACCACACTGGATTCTTTATCGCATGTTGTCAGATGTTGCTTCCTGCCAGCAGATGTCAAATGACTTGGAATCAATAAGTTCATGGGTCCTGGGAAGGACAGTGTTCTGCAGGCCAATAGCACCGCCCTAAGGGTCACCAGGCTACACTGAACCTGTTTGCTGGCACCACAGATTCGGCCCTCATGTCCCAGCATTCACACACAAGGAAAATATGCAGGATTTACCAAACGAACAGGCCTGCCGTAGCCATCCATAGTGCATTCAAATCCATGCAATAGCTGACCACAGAGCTTTCAAGAGAAAGATGAAGTTAGAGGGAGACAGAGAGAGATAGAACAAATAATACATATGAGAGGGAAAACGTATGGCTTTGAGAATAAAACAAGGCAAACTGGCTCATGAATGACTCTGAACGATGTAATTATTATAATAAAATGCTCTCAGCTCAAACAGCCAACGCATTCCAAAGATGTACTGTAAAGTAGAAACCCACGCCAAACTTCTGTGTGTGTGTGAGTTTGCATGCATGCATGCACACGCATGTGTGCCTATCTCTTCACTCGCGTGTGCGTACACGCGTCCGTTATTCACATGCACGCTGACGTGCGTGAGTTTAAACGAACGTCCCCCGGTCCATGACCACGGGGGGGTCACACGTACCCAGGCGCAGCTTTGCAGAGCTTCCACGGCAATTAGCTTATGTCCCGAGAAATACGCAGGAAGTTGCACTACCAGTTCACGCAATTTCAGCATCAGAACAGGAATCAGAAGGCATTGCACAGCTTTGGCCACGATTCCTCTCCAGAAAGTGTCTTCTCACCCGGTAGGTAAAAATCAGGTTATATTAGTCAAATGAGTTGCATGTTTGCAGTCTCGCTCCCACGTCTTCAGTCAAGTCAAGTTGCATGAGGTTAGGGTGATATGCAAATGAGCGACAGCTGGTGATTGTTATGTTAGTTTGATGTTTTGTTTTTTTACTCCCTGACTTTTTAAATATTTAATTCCGGGGAGGGGGGGGAGAGAAAAAAAAAAAGACAGCACATTGTTCCAAATACCCCTAGGATGAAACCTATGCATAATAGACATGAAGTATTCTCTCCATACCATAGATTTTCTCAGAACTATCAAACACATGATATAGCACACCTCAAAAAAAAAATCTTTGAAATATACACCTGAGTCGTAGTCGTGAGTTAACAAGAGTATCTTATATGAAGGTAATTTATCTCCATCTAGTTTAAGAGGACAAATGTTTGTCAAGTTTACTTTGCCCACCGCAGAAAAACGTAGCTTCTTTATGGTCACAAGCCTTTCATCTATTCAGAAATCATTGCTATGCTTCAGTCTGGCCTTTATGTTCTCAGCTGCCGCAGAATGTTAGAATGTGATACGGAACATGATACATGTATGTAGAAAACGGGGAAAATGCTAACTTCAGGCAAGACATGAAAGGGAACTTGGTCAGACCACTTTAGGTGTTACTAAATAAAGATGGAAGAAAAAAAAAAAAATCGATCTTAACGGGCACCACGCATTACAAACTGAGGGCTGCTCCTCCAGACCCGATTCTGTTCTGAGCACCTAGCTGTCTTTCCCAATGCATAGGTCCCATTGCAAAGCGTGTCACATGCACACGCCAGTGGCCCCTCATTCCTGCCTCGGTCATGCGACTCTGGAGCTTTTCCCGTCTGAACGCAGTGCCTGCGATGCCTGCTGGCCACCGCTCGGGGACCGTCTGCAGAGTCAGCCTGGACCTACGCACTGACATCAATCAACCGGCTCGTATGAAGGGATCACATGACCCCTTACGTGTGCACTCACTCACTCACACACACACACACACACACACACACACACACACACACACACCAGCCCCGCCCTGCATTATTCATACCAGTTGGACAAGAAGGACGCAAAAAAAGACACGCAGTGTTCTCTTTTTAAATGAAAAAATAACCTTGTCGACTTTACGAGAGCCACAAGAATTCAAGAGGAAAACAAAATGCCTGTTGGGACGAGTGTGGGAGACGCACAGGGGTTCTGGCACAGCTCGTGAAAAGTCATAAAAATATTTTCCTCTTTATTTAACGCCGCCTATAATTCACTGCCAGGAAAAAGCTAATCAATAGCACCTTAATGAAAAGTTGAGCCATATTTTATTTTGCTGCAAAAAAAAAAAAAAAAAAAAAAAAAAAAGCTGGATCAGCATTGTGCCCCTCTGCCCCAGGGCAGACTTAGCCCCCGGCCGTGGGGCATGTGTGCATTACAAATTCACCCTACCCTCCATATCT
>JAACJT020000017.1:127101-146080 GCA_009936485.2 Gymnarchus niloticus | reverse complement strand
CCATGTTCCATGGGCACGGTGCAACATGGGGTGGAACGGGGAGGGCACCGGCCACCCTGCCCTGGGAGAAGAGTTGGCGGGGTGGCTAACACCCCCCCCCCCCCCCCCCAGACTGATGACTGGCAAAGATGCTGCATTAAGCCCCACAAATTCTTTTTCTGTTTCCTGTCCCATTTATTCTCAATTAATAAGTGTTCATCTTCACGAATGACTCTAAACTGTGAAAAGTACTGCAAGCTAGTTATAACTTCGCCTTTGGTGTCAGATTAAATCATTTCAAGAGACGTGCTTGTGACTTTTTTTTTCTTAACACAATCAGAGTCCACACAACGCGAGCCACCAGCAAACTACCCCGGCCTCACACTCCAGCACCACAGATCAGTCCCTCTGCTGCTCTAGTTAAACCACCATATGTCTCGGAGTACGTCCCCCCAGAGCGCGGTGTAGGGTTACGCGAGAATTTCTGTTACAGAGTGTCCGCAGGAGGACTGATCCGCTGGTTTGGAGACAAAATGTCTTTTCATGTGGGCCTGCACCTGTCCCTCACTGAAAGACCACAGGCCAGTCCCTGGTCTAAGCATTAGAGGCCCCAACACACACCTCGTTCTAAAATATTTATAAGCTTTTGACGGAGATAAGCTCCTAGTGGTGGGGGGGGGTGGTTCACAGGAACAATTGCTACTCTGAACAGCTTCAATTTGTTCTGAAATAGTTTTATTTGTTTTTTTTTTTTCCCCATCACTTCCTCTTCTTCCTACAGCCTGCTTTTGACGAACAGTTAGCAACTGCCAGGATGACAGGTTCTGGGATCAAAAAAAGGGACAAACGGTTCTCTTTCTCTCCCAACGCCGTTGGCGGTGAGATACTGGCTGTGTCAGGCCTGATGAAGATCCACTGCATCCCAGAATGCCGCGTTGTAATAAATCTGCTCGGCTGATGCAGATGTGGACTTCCTGCTTGCGGTTTGGCCCGTGTTGATACCACGGGTTCTTGCGGAAGAACCTAGAGTTATTAAAACACCAGGTACAAGCGGGAGAGGCATAAAATCCATCCTTCAAATGCTAGCACAGTATCTCTATTAGTGCCTGGAAATAAAGATGGATGGTGTGTGTGTGTGTGGGGGGGGGGGTAGAGATTTTTTTTTGGGTTTGTTTTCAGCTATTACAGTGTAAAAAATGTTACTATATTGTTCCAGCTGGTCTGTCGTCCTCTCAGGCACGGTTGGTCGCAAGGCCCACCTGTGATCACTGAACTCGCCCAGTTAACAACATCCATCCGTTGAGTCTAACTCAGTCAGCAGGCATCGGTCTTTGTCTGCTGTGTGTGTGTGTGTGTGTGTGTGTGTGTGCGCCTGCTGGTTTAGCTTTCAGACCTGCTTTTCTCTGACATGACACAGGAGAATGAATCACATTGCGGTTGCAGGGTGAACATGAGACGGCGATGAGGAGAGGTATTGAAAGCCCCCCCCCCACTACCAACTTCTTATCCCTCATGTTGTGTTTCAGGATGCTGGTGCACAAGCAGTGCATGCAACAGCATGGTGACCGCAAGTGTAGCTTTAAATGCACTTGCAGGGGAGTCCTCCACCATGATGCTGAGAGTGTTACATTACAGTGCACCCCCTCCCGAGCTCCTCGCCCCTCAACGTGGCAACAGAGGGGCCCATATTCCGAATGTAAGTGGAGACCAATGCAAAGCTGCCATGCAAATGGTCTGCAGCCATTAGGCCCAGGAGCATTAAGGAGGCAACCTGACTGTGGGGTTAATCTGACTTTGCCTGCAGGTCAGGCTCGTGCTCATTTTCCTACTTGTGGTCATATTTCCAAACCCTGTGTTTTCATATCTGATATTATGAATCTTGATCTGTTATTTCTTTATTTTAATTCTTTTTGTATTAACTCAGCTCCTTAACAGAACATCCATCCATCTTTCAATCACTTCCACTGGTCAGGGTGGCGGGATCCCTGACAGACCTTTTCACCCAAACCCAATGCCCTGTCTGTACTGCCTAGGGTCATTATTGACCTAGGCTGTTAACCATTCCACCGCCACAACAGTCCAACAAACTGCTGCATCAGAACCACATTGTAACAGGAGAGTTGGCTCCCCTAACACCTCCAGACGCGTGCCACACACGGGCAGGGCGAAGCCAAGGAGAATCATGGTTGGCATCACCACATGCAGAACCACTGGTGTGGGAGGAAAGTGTGCCCCACTGTGGTGCCCTCATCCCACTTCCTGTCCGGAGTGTGGGAGTGGGGTTTAGGTGCAAGGAAGCGAGGGGGCCTATCGAAGCCAAGTCATCCAAGAGTCATCGCAAACATTCAGATAATGGACGGATCCATTTCCACCATTATCACATGCTCTTGTAATGGTACGATGATGAATTGGTAAGAGGCCTAGGCTCCACTTTGCTGCGCTGAACAATATTAACATTCTAACGGACGGGTAACTCAATAAACGTGTAATTTCACTGCAGACCACAGTGTGGATCGCAGCCTAATGCGAAGCACTATGTGCAAACAAACGCCTTGGAATGCTATTAATGGGACGAGCTGACAAACAAACAAACAGGGGAAAAAAAAACCATCAACGATTCCCCTGACAGACTATCAAAAGTATCGGGTGAAGCGGAAACGAAATTCGTCTCTTTTTTTGCTTTGCGCCCCTAGTCCGAGAGAGAGGACGTCAGGAAAAAACTGAAAATAAATGAGCTTTAATATATGAATATGTGAAGCTCTCTTAATGGGAGCACAAGGGCCCAAGGGAGGTTGAGCAGTCACCTGTCGGTCCCAAGGGCCCTAAAGCAATGGGGTGGGGACTCCGAGAAAATCCTTGAAGTGTGGCTCCAGCTTGTCCACATAGATACCCAGAGGGCCTCAGGGCAGGCATGATTCAACCAGCGGAAATATAGGGTGCACGTGTGTGCCAGCCCCTGAGGCCATCGGGGTAAACTTGGGTCAAAATATCCGGAATGGCCCTGGAACGGCAGAAGGTTCTAGGTTTTACCCTAGGGGGCCCTCATGTGGAACATGTGACCCTGTCATTACTGATACTGCTACAGCTGTTACTTCAGCAGGGTGTTCTTCTGTAACACCACGTCACGGCCCTAGAGCCCAAAGCGGGATTTTTGTGTCCGAACCAAACCGCCTGAGAGCGTCACGTGCACCGAGTGTCTGTGGGGACACTGGCTGTATATCTTTCTTCTCTACTCCCCCCCACTCGTCCCCCACCCCCCTTTGGGCAAGCTATCCAAAATTTCAGCCGTTGAAAGTGTTCAGTTTTAGGACAGAGGGAGGTCACACCTGTTGTGGAACTTGATAGAAGGCTTATTTATAAACTTTCAGAGCTCCGGATTCTTCCTCTGGTGAAAATGCTGACATCCAGCAAGGGAGGGGGTGTTTAGGGGGGTAAGGGGGCAAAGTGGGGGAAACAGTCAGCTGAAATACTTGTTTATGAAAAGTGCAGCAACTGCAACATCCATAAAACTCTGAAATGATGAAATTAGCAAGGCATCAGATCAGGTTACACTGGGGGTGTAGGGCATGGAAGGAGGAGTGGATAGTTATGGGGGGTGAATTCAACATACGAGATATGTCCGTGGATACGGCCCAGAAAATGTTCACCATCCTATTTTAAATTCTGATCAAAGCCTCTGGTCCGTTGATGTGTGGAAATCCATCACGACATACCGGCCAAGTGTGTCCTGAACATTTGCATGCAAAAGTCGCTTCAAGTTTTACTGTTGACCGGCCTGTGGTCATTGTGTGGTCTAGTTGCGGTTGACGTTCTCTGTGGACCAGAATCGATCTTCTTGAAATGGAAGCTGGACACTGCTATGTAAAATCACACTTGATAAAGAGAAATTCAAAATGCAGAGGAGCTCTCTGCATGGCCACTGTCAACACGTGCGTTTCAACTTGCCGGTTATGCTCCTCGCCTACCCACCACTCCGGCTCATATTGTGGCCTCCTTCATGCAGTTTGAGAGATATTTACCAGCTGCTCCTGCCCAATTATGGCCAAATGTCAGCCTTTGCACCCAAAGAAAGGCAAAAGGCAAAGGGGCCACAGGAAGGGATGGGGGGTAGCAGTTGGGGGGGGGGGGGCTTAATATAATGCCTAAATTTAGGTTCTGAATTATAGCCTGTGGGATATTTGGGTGGGATCGTTTGACGTATGAAAAGTTCTGAGAATGCTGAGTGGATTTGTGGTATAAGGGAGAATATTATGGCTGAGTGGGGGGAGGGGACCGTCCCAGCTGGTGACAAATAGTCTGGCAGGTGGCCTGTGACTTGCAGGAGTCAGATTTGACCCTCGTTTAGAAATGTGCTACTTGCTGAGTTTTTCCCTTTTGCTGATGTTCAGTTTTTTTTTCCCCTAGTCTTTGCTACCTTGTGTAAATATAGATGGAGATATTGATGTCGATATGGCCGCCAACAGACCTGGCAAGTAAACACCTCTGCTGGATGTGAATTCCTCCTTGGAGGAAAGCCTGCTGTGTGTCCCCACGGTTTCTCTGCCGATTGCCCCCCCACCAGCCCAGCTGCTGCAGTATCTCAGATATATACCCTGATATAAGGCAGCTCGTATCTCTGCTTTGTGTCCCCGTGTGTCTTATTTCATCACGCCTGATTGACTTTGGTGATTCTGTCTTTAATTGGCTCGTGCCGGCGCCATTCTTGGGAAGGGCCCGTGTTTGTTTGTTCACGGTCATCAGATCTAAGGCTATCGCTTTAAATAAACACCTCATCACCGGAACCGGCACGACGGCTGGAATGGAATTCCTGTTGTTACGCTTAACGTGGTTTTCACAGATATATCGAGGCCAGAGTTTACCGCTGATTGTCTGGGCTTCTGCACCCTAATTGCACAGATGAGAAGAAAGTTGTAAAAATAAGCAAATTAGACCACCTCGATAACACGTTGCAAAGTTTTATATTTATTTACTCTGTTTTCGTTCCCGGGGGGAATTATCCGTGCGACTCCAAACCTAAGCGATGGGCGACCTTTAAAACATTTAGCAGGACTTCTGCTCGATCTGTGGCAGTTGAGAGGATTCAAGCGCTAGATTGCGCGCAAGTAAGCAGATACTCCTGACTTTATTATGGACATGTGCGTATAAAATTAGTCATCCCTGCCAATAGCGGGGCGAACGTAACAGGCAAGCCGTGTGACAGGACGAGGCGGCTGTGGGAATCGATGGCACAAAACAGATTGCATCACCGAGATTTCTCCTCTGACAGGCCGCAGGATGGTTTTGGCTTTAAAAAATGGCGACGTCTTTTAAGGTGACCCCTCGAGTGCTTCTTGTAAAATTGCATGAGACAGAAATCCATTTGCAACTCCGCTATAACACCGAGATTACATTGTTACTTTAGAGCTTTGGTGCAAATTAATTTGGGGTTCATTTCATATATTATATGAATGGATAGTAGTGAGGAAATTAAATTCCAGTATTACACATTTCTATATATTGTTTTATTTCTGCGGGGGCTGTTTGGAGCAAAGCTCCCACGTTCCAGCTGGCCCACTGGGCCGACCCTCCAGCGACTGTAACCCAGGCAGCTTAGGGAGGAGAACCAGCAATTGCTTTAAGATTCACAGTGTGGTCCTGATGTTTCTGTCTGGTGGGGAAAAGCAATTCCACTGGTGGAGACAAGCTGGAAGGTTGGTAAAACGTCATCTGCCGGTTATCATTAAGCAAACACCAGATAAAAATCCCGATGCATTCGCATGCCTAGAAAAAAGCAAGTTTATGCCTAGGGCTGCCTCACCTTGGATGAGCATGCTGTTTATTCCATGCTTAATTACAGCCCAATTGATTGACATCTCTGGTCACCCTCCAGATCCTGGAACTTATTTTTTGGTGACATTGTGGATTTCGGGACCGATTACACGTTCTATACCCCCAGAGAGGAGGCAAACGAGCCGTGAAGCCAAAATGAGGGAACTCCGGACCCCACCCAAGGAAGATTCTAGACCCCATCAAGAATGCAAGAGTCACTAGCGGTAACAATTAGTGGTATAAGTGCCAGTAGAAGATGTAAGAGTCATACAAGAGTCGTATAAGAGTCAGGCTAGCATTGTTCTTCTTTATATACTGCCCCCTCCCATCCAACACGAGTATCACATGTCAATCTTAAACCCCGTGTTTAAAACCCAGGCCTAGTCAAGCCTGACCGGCAACTGCGGTGCTGCAGATGTGTGCCAAAATGTCTCTACAATGTTTTAAAGCACGGGACCGCCCCTTCTGTAGCAAGGATGGCTATTCAAATTGGGGAAAAAAGATCGCTGTTTTGACGCATTTTCGCATTTTCCCAATCCGACGCAGTCTGATCTCAATAGTTTTATGGAACAAATGAATGGATACACGTCTTGTCTCATTTAATCATTCATTCTGTATTCATTCCTTATTTTCAGTATAATTCACTTCCCATTGCACTTGCCACAAAGTGACTACCCCAAGATTTAGTAAATGTGAATCAATTACAGTAATTTAGAGTGATACATAAAAACACTAAATCTCAATCTAGTTTCTATATGGGATCCTCTATATACACACCAGAAATAGGTCCAGCTTCCCTGAAATACCAAGCTGCTGGATGACTGCAATGGTGACCACAACAGTCTGTGCCCAAAGCCAGAGGTTTGCACTGCTCTTCTACACTTGGGAGAGGTTTTCAGGCTGAGCAGTCCCAGTATAGCTATTCAATTTTACAAATGTTAACTGGATGGGAAGTCAGCTGTGGAAGTGCTTTGGATTAAGACATCTGCTAAGCAAGCCATTTAAACACAGTAGATACTGCCACATGGCAGAACAGGGATTAATAAGGACTCACGTAATAATCTGTCTTGTTATGTAATCTCTCTTGTTGGTTTTGTTGTATCTTTGCTTTATGAAAATACTATATGTTATGAGTAAATGTGAATCCACTACAATAATTAAGAATGATACATAAAAACACAAATCTTAATTCTGGTTTGTATCTGGGATGCATGATTTTATACATAAACCAGAAATAGTTGCAACTTCCCTGGAATGGCGAGTCTTATTACGAAGGTACATTGACACAGAATGTTTGGATTGAGGGAGGTTAAGCATGGGGGATCTTTGTTTAGGTCCCTTTATTCTTTACATCTCCGTGGCCTTGGAAACCAAGACAGGTGCCGAAGGCCCTGGCCATTCTAAACAAACAGCCAGCTGAAAAGCATGAACATACCAGTTCTCACGTAAGTCCATCGAGACAGGTCAGCAGGACCCCTGGGATTGTGGGCAGCTTGCTCTGACCTCAGCTTATAGCTTCTGAGGTCCTGAGGAGGCACCACAAGTTCACGTGGACTGCTGCACCCCCCTCCTCAGCCACCTCAGGGACTCAGCCCAAAGTCCCATGAGTGCTCTGCCTTGCCTTACTTCACTCCTGTATTCTCCAGTCCATGATCTGTCCACAGGACGAGCCACTCCAACATGGAGTTTGTGATCCTCATGCAGTGCATGGTAACACACGAAAGAACTTATCCAGATCAGAACACTTTTTTCTCGTGCCCAGAAACACTAAAACAGTCAACAGCGCTAACAAACATCTCTAAAAGGTACAACAGCCATGTCCCTCCTAGGATTTCATATAGCAGCTTTCAGGACATGCATTCCAATTACAGCCCTTGCAGATCTGTTGTCTTTTCCAGACTGACAGAAGAACGGGAACCAATGCTTCGTTAATTCTTCGTCTGAGGATACAGCAATTACTCAAATGCTTTCTTCTGCAGCCCTTTTGCGACGTATCTTTGAGAAATTATCTCAAAGGCCTAAATAATGAGCTGGACAAAAAGACGGTTCATTTCCACAACCTGCTGAAACAAAGACGCAAACGTACCCCAACCCACAATGTAAGGCAGACAAACGGCATTAAAAAATGGATGTTACATTATTAAAATGCTGTTTTCTGCTTACTTGTCTGTCGTGCTTTACAAATTACCCATCAGATACCTTAAGCAGAGCCAGATGTGTAGCCAGTGCGAGCTCATTATACTTTATTTAATGCTTTCTATGGCATCCATCACATCATCATAACACGAAGATGGAAAACATGATCACATTCCCTCGACCGACCCAGTCTACCCAGCAGGCTGGAGTGGTGGCTGTAGAACTGGTGGAATGCCGGCCATAACAATCTATCCGAAATCAGAAGGGACACGGCTGTTGTACCTTTTTGGAGGGGGAGGGGGAGTTTTCATGCAGAGATGCCCAGTCTAATTATTCAGTTGTACAAATGGTTAATCTGGTGAAATCAGCTGTGCATATGGCTTTGGACTAAGACATCTGCTAAGCCATTTAAAAAAAGTTAGTACTGTGGAACACAGTATAGATTCTGCCACATGGCAGAATGGGGATTAATAAGGGATTCGCTGAATAATCTGCCTTGTCATGTAATCTCTCAGGCTGTTTTTATTGTAACTTTGCTTTACGAAAATACACTATGATCATCTTTGTAAGCATTTCACCCAGACCAGAGAAACTATTTCATGGAAGTAATCCACTTAATAAGAATGTAGCCTGCACACCAATGTCTTGTCTTAATACATTTCCTTGAGTTTATAAGAGGATTGACTTGACAGTATATCCTTTAAATATCAGATGGATATTATTTTAGATAGCTCAACAGATGTTAAAATACACGTCTTAATTACACAGATCTCTTAATAACGTTAAAGTGTCCGTGATAACCATTTTCTACTTTCTCCGTGAGAGAAGGGATTCAACAACATCAGGATGACGAACAGACCACATTCGGGATATTGCTTTTCCAAAAGGTGCATATGAAGATGTACGCATATATGGAGAAAATATCAGTTTTCGTACCAAAGCATTGCATTTTCCTTCTAAGTAACTTGTCTCTTCTACCCAACGCGGTTTTCTAAGGTGTCTCCTTTGCCCTGCAAAGGCACACCGTTACCAGAAAGTGAGTTTCAGCAACTCAGCAAAAGCAAGCGTTGTGAGACAGAACACGGGCGATTGTACGGGCGTGGTTTGCAGGCACGGCGCGCGGGCGTCATCCACTTTGTGATTAATTAAACAACACTAACGGTTAGGATCACCTTGACCTAGAGGTCGCCAGAGGTCAAACACGAACCGTTTAATAGTTTCCCTTTGGAATCAATATCGGCATATAAGCGGGTTTGACGGCAGATATCATTTTGAGAAGAAGGCGAGACCGTGTTCCACGTGCTCTTACACATGAAAACTGATTACATGGTGGGAATTATTTTGCGAACCAACGCACAAAAACCAAACCCAGCGCTTGCGTATTTTGCATATATTTCTCTTTCTCTAACATACATATTATTTCGTGCCTCATTTATAAAAAGATCAATTGCGAGTTCTTCACCGTCTTATGAGAGAGTTCAAGTGCAGGTCGAAAAATCGATCTTTTTTGAGTTTCCTGTCCTTTTCTGCCAGGATCAGCACAGACAGAAAAAGAATAGCAAGGACGATTTGTTTAATATACGAGAATAAATAATTCCCAAAGAAAGCTATTAACGCTAGGACGTCTACATCACCTTGTAGGGAGCGCTCCTCCCCGAAACCCCCAGCCAGCCAGCCAGCCAGCCAGCCAGCCACCCCCGCGCCTTGTCACTCCAGGGACAGATCCCTGTCATGCACTATTTTCAATACTGGGCTCCATTCTCGAAACATTCGGAATAAATTAAGAAAAAAAAAAAAAAAAAAGATTTACTTCAGAAAAAGATTAGCTTATTGATTTACTAATTAGAAAGAAAGGGAAATAAAAATCAAACATTATAGTGCATCTGTTGACTCAACTGTACAAAAGCGCTATTGTATTTTAAAAGCCTCCACATTAAAAATAAGGCAGAATTAAGCAGCGAAAAATGACACGGGATGCGTAGAAATATTTAACACCTTGATAAATAAATCGCACATAACTTCGCGAAAACTGCGCCCTCGCAAATGAGCGTGTCGGTGTAACTTGTTTTTGATTTCCTCTGCCGTGATTTCATTTGCAAAATTGCAGACACGAATTTCAATTCGTAACCAGAGGAAATTGTTATACCTTTAAACACACGAACGAAATAAGGGAAGCGCGAAACGCTCCTTAATAATATTTTTCCTTGCGTTTTTCGCTAATACTGATTTCCAGAACAGAAAACCCTATCTCTGATAAATATTAATTTGAACCTTCATGATGTATTTGAAAATTCCTGCTAAAATGTCACCACATGGAACATTAATGTAATATTTCAAGGCCTGAGAGCAATACTCATATTGATTGCATTTATTTGACTCTGGGGAGGAGAAATAATTCTTCGATGTGGGACACATCTGGTAGCCAAAGACGCGCGGCATAGAATGAGAAAACGCTAAATAACAATAAAAATAATAGGACTGGTATTAAAATGCGCCTCGTCGACGGTGTTTTAATGTGAATTACTTATTATTATTTTATTTATTTTTTTTTTAAGACGCAGCTCAATTAGTCTTTTACTGCACTTATTTAGTTTGATTTTTCTATATTGTGTTTGTAAGGATGCAGCACAAGGAGAGGAGCTTTGATCCCCTTCTATTATTGCCTTCTTCTCGCACTGGGAAATGGCATCGTGCATGTAAAGCAGTTTCAGGTGACGCAGGGGAACTCTGCGACTTCACAGTCATTGGAGTCTCACCTCCTCGTCATATTGATAATGTCTTGTGCCATTACAAATAAGTAAGACTCCAACGTCTCAGATGTGCTGGCTTTTTTCAAGTTTAAGCAGAGACAGGCAAGTTTGACGGTGCCCCTGTCTACTGTCCTGAATAGATACGTTTGCCATTAACAATATTGACTATCATTAAGAAGGGCGTCTGTCTGTCGTCGTGCGAACGGAACGAAATCTGAGTCATGCCTTGACCCTGACCCTAAGAGTCGGTGCAATTCGTCACAAACATTTAGTGACAGATCTACACTTGGAAAAAAAACAAACAAAAAAAAAACAAAAAAAACTTGCGTTTGTTTTAATTAATAGCTTCATATAGTTACAATAATATTAGGTTGCATCTGTCAAATCCCATACGGTATTGGTGAATAATGGTAAAAATGCATTGGTTAAGATTTCAGAAATATTTAATGGCATGCCATTGGCAAAACAAATACAGTAATGGCGTGATCTCAAATGCAGAATAATAGAATACTATGTCTTGCTACTCGGTAATACTTCATTTTGATCTATAAAACCGAAGGAATACCTCGCAATCTAAGCCAGAAACCTGCATTTTAAAGGAAACATCATTCTAAATACAGGAGTGCTCATCCTGCAGGCAAAAAAAATAATAATAATAAACAAATTCTTGTGTAATTCACATTTTTTTATTCAATTAAAGGTTGTTTGAATTAACTCGCAGACCTTCACGCAGAGAAAGCTGATGACTCGGCTACCTCCACTTTACACTTTTAAAATAAAAGGATACGACCGAAACGCCTGGAAAGGTTAAATTCTCACTCAACAGCTTCATTGTCGCTTAGCGGAGCTGCCAAAATATTTTGATGGCTTGTACAAGACGCGTTTAGTACAAGTTTCCTTTCTGGAAGTCGAACGACATTCCTCTCTCCTTTCAGCTGCTATGAATTATGTATAGCTAAAGCGCCCCCTACTGGCGCACAACAGAAACAGCCGTCACTCATAATACTGAGTACTGAATACTGAATACTGACGATCTAATATCGTCATATCACGCTTTATGTTCTCCTAAATATAAATACGCCGTTTGACTCTGAAATAAAACTCATCGTTGGAATAGAATACTTAAAGTACAAGTATTCAAAAGTAATACTTGTTCACAGGAAGATGCGCTGTATTTTTCCTTCTGAATTCAGTCTGAAAAGCAATATCAGGGATTTGTATTTGAACGGATACTGTAGTGATTTGTACCACAACTGTTTTCTGGTGATTAAAAAGAAAAAACAAGTCTTCCATAGGTTAAATATTAAACCTTTTATGCGTGTTAGTCCACTCACATTCCTTAAAAGAATGCATCAGTATTACTATAGTAGCAAACAAATAGGAAGCGACTGAATGGGGACCATAGTGATACACTGTAGGCCCATAAGTTTAGACCATAGCAACTAAAGCAGAGGGTCGTCTACTGATACCAAAGAATTAATAGCCTATTAATTGTTCATATTTGGTGGAGACTAAAAAAATGAGCGACACGGTCATACAGATTCGAAGGATAAAGAAAAGTCACCCTATGTTTTAAATTAAAATGAATACATATTTCAAATATATCAGCACGCAATGATAGCAAAAGGCGATTTGTTTAAGTTGTTTTGAGTATAAAATAAACAGAATAAGTTTTTTTTTTTCTTTCTTCTTTCACGTGATCCCGATTTAAACTGTTTATTTAGGACGTTTTAAAAAGGTAATAATTCAGGCTAAAATAAGATAAACGCGATTCTTCAAATTGTCCGCGGCGAAGGAAATGAAAGTAGATTATGTGATGAAGGATCATTCAGCGATTTGTTTCCTCTGCCGTTATAATCAAGGTGCAGCACTTGATAAATTTGAAGGGAAAAAGGAGACGATGACCTCATTACAGCCCCCCCCAGCAAGCTTCATTACGGGATATTGGAGACGAATATTTTCCATATTGCGTATATTTCGAGTCACCTTAACACATCTAAACAATGCATTTAAAAGAAAAGACAAGGCTATCCGGGTCCCCGCATCCGCTGCCATCTGTATGAGACACGGGTGAAGCTGGCCGATGAATCCACAGGAGGGGAGTGGGTCGATTATGACGCGGTGCTGCTGTGTATATTATCTGTACAAACACATCAGAGAGGATGGACCTGTTGATCCGTGTCGCCACCTGGTCCCTGGATATCAAGCACGGGCATGACACGTCGTTTCTTTTTTCTCTCATCGAAAACAGTAGTCAAAGATTGAGAGTGGAAAACAGAAAAAACCCTCCAGGAAAAGGGCAGGGCTTCAGTAGACCCCCGAAGGAGCATTTCACGGTATGTGAGGGGCTGCGATGTGACTTGGTGTATCACTTCAATAGCTGACCATTTTACCACAAAAGCCGCTGGACTGCAAGCTGATAAAAGAGCTCTTCGTAACTACACGTTACTTTGTGTTACTTTGTACATTTTAAATGAGAGCCAGCGTTTCCAGTTTTGAAGTTGTTTTTTTTTTTTTTTTTTCTTGCCAGTCACGGGAATTTTACTCATTTTTAAAAGATTCCATGAATTACACAGTTTAAACGTGCGTGATAGCAGCGTGTCTGACAAAGCGCCTTGGGCTTGCTGCCCCCCTCCGTAGACGTATTGCTGTGAGATGCTGCCCCCCCCCTCCCAACCGCCCCGGCTCTAACGGATGTTGCCGCGGTCAAACGGCGGGCCGTTATGTTTATTAACCGCCTCCCTTTCGTAATGTCAAAGCGCCCGGGAGCCGCGAATGAAGCAGCACCGTATGAAATCATTTACACTTTACTGAAAGCTGCATTGTATCATTAAGCAGATGCAGTTTACCCAAAGTTTTACAAATAGCCAAGCCAGTGTGTTTAAATATGAGGACTGAGATTAAATAGGCAACCAAACGCTTCACCAGGTAGGCCTACAGGTACTCCGAAGGTTTGCCTCTCGTTCATAAGTCCAGTTCCATGATCTGTGCTAACCACTACTCCTTACCTTTAAAACTTGTTAAGGGTTGTGCCGTTAATGCCAACATTATTGTGTAGATCCTGGTACTATCAATGCGAGTTCTGTCTCAGGACGCACACCTATGTGCCCTCCAAGCTAAGCAGTTTCTTTGCACACTGCGGTTTGCACAGTGCTCTGCACCCAGCAGGAGCCAATTGTATCTTACTGCTGGCAAAAGCCAAAAGACATCTCTGGTTTGTCTGCAAGAGATCTATAAGCAGCAGCCAAAATTCCCAGGTATGTTAATCCACCTCCCACACCCTTCATTACAACCTGCCCAACGAGATAGACTGATACCACCTGCCACCCATTATGCTGACATGGCACAAGACTAATGAAAATGATAGATACACCCCAAAGGCACTGTCCAGTAGTCCTGAAAATTACACAGAGTTAAGTGTGTGCCACGTGTAAAAGACTGATCTAAAGAGTATTCATTGTTCATGTTGTTTACACTGGTTATTTGCAGTAGACAAGAATCCCATTGTATAGATATTTATTGAAACAATTCAGGCTTTGGACCTTGCTCAATGGTACAACAGCTGATACCTGAGATTTGGCCAAGGAGGCTTTTTACTCCGTTTACAAAATGAATACACTCTTGTTATCCAATATGATCGTGACTTTTATTCAACAAAGGCAAAGCCTGGTTACTTCTGTGTTTTTTTTTTTTATTCAATGTCATTGCAAGTTTGACTAGAGCTGCCGAATGATGTCCCCTAAAGAATTTGGGCTGATGATCTCAAAGCTACATTGGCTATGTGTCTGAAAGGCTGAAGGAGCTCTTCCTTCACCAGGGACAAAAAGGGTCATGTGAAGAGCGTACCGGAGAGTCACCTGACCCACCGTGTGAGCTGAATGGTGGTCCGGCCCGCTGCTGCACCACAATGCCTTTCTAGGCTCATTGAAGCGTAGGAGTGTAATTTGTCCCATCAGGGGAGGTGGTTGGAGGGGGTCCCGTGCATCCCTATTTCTCAGCGCCCTCTCCTCCATGTCCGCATGCAGTCCCCAGGCCCCCTATCTCTGGCTTAACTTGACACGTAATTACAGTGGAAATATTTGTGTGTGCCCATGTGCCGCGCAGGTGCCATGGCCCACGACGTGCTGCTACCGGCTGCCAGGGATTCGCGGCTCCCGCTCCCGTCGCTCAAGCCAGGGCGGCTGATTAAAACAAGCTGTACTCATGTGGGCTGCCCGTGCGAAATAGCCCTTGCGGAGAAGCTCCACTCACTGCCAAGTTGAACCGCAGCAGCCAGTGGTGGGGGTGACTTTATTACACCATCAATGCCATTTTGCCTCTTAACAGCCGCTTTCATCCAGCAGTGATACACCGAGCTCTGCCTCCGTACCTCGTTCGCACAGCTGGACGCTGAAGCAGTCCGCTTCTCCAGACCGTGACTCTCAGCCACACCATCTGCTCTCTGGAGAAACCCTTACAATCCGAGAGAACCAGTCAGCGCATTACAGCCAGGCGCTGCTCCATTTTTCAACCGAATCTCTACCTTTCACTCTTATCCGGTGTGGGCAAAATGTGACTGGCAAGGCGGCAAAACCACCTGATGGTGACAGCAGTGTTCATAGTGTGACTTGCGTTCACCATTTGTGTAGTACTCGGTGGGCATTTCTTCTCAGTGTGCATGGCGTCTCCTCGTAAACGCTGCATGTTCTTCATGTGCACGACCTGTGATGACCTGCCTGTACTCTGCATCTTGTCTTCTGAGGGACGTCCACTTTGCTGCGTGTCTGAGCACCAAACATACCAAACAAACAACTTCCTGGTACCCCCTAAGTACCATGACGATTAGCAGTCAGTCCTGATTCGGATTAGGCGGGCTGAAGTAAACCAGCCTGCGCGGCACTTGAGGCAACCTTGTAGAATTACCTACGTCTCTGTACTCGGGGCTGATGTGGTGTGAACAGGTGAGTCTTTGGTTAGCATCTGAGTATTTACAGATGTTTTGGGAGCCATAATGGGTCATGTAGGAGCTGTAGAAAGCCAGTACCATGGCGGTAGGGACCTCCGTCGGGGAGCAATCATGGCATTAATTGTGTTCTTCTGATTCTTAGTGTACACAGTCCTTGTTTATGTAGTTTGTTGTTGTGTTTTCTGTTGTCAACTGTCACACCCACACAGTCAGCCATGCCTAACGCCTGCCCTGTCAGCACCCAGCTAGCCACGCCCTACATACCATCGTTCCTCATCACCAGAATATTAACCACAGCTGTTGCCAATCAAGCCATTCCCTTTAATTACCTCCAGTTCCCTTGCCTCGCAGTGGGAGGTGTTACATTTCCCAACTCTGGCTGAGTGTTTTGTTATCACTGTGAAGTTTGCTTGTGTGTGATCGCTGCTAGTTCTCCATTTTTGCCTTTAGCCTTTCTTTGTGGATTCGTTGGCTGTGCTGATTGCCTTGTTCTGAATTCTGACCGTTTGCCCGTGACCACTACTACATTTTGGATATCTCTCTGGGTTTCGGAAATCTTGTCTATTCTGACTTTGACCCTGCCTGGTTTGACCACGATTAAAGAATCCTGCTCTGCACTTGGATCCAGTCAGTGTATTCATTACATCAACGCTGCAGTTTTGAATTGTTTATTAGCCATCCTTTTTTGTCTAGTTTATGTATTATTCTGCACTATGGTGGTTTGTCTAACTTGTTTATTGTTTGCATCAGAACCCTGATACGTGTACATATGTATGGTGGGAATCACAATAAAACGTCTGAAATCTTGATGTAATTGGGAGCCACCAACAGACTAGGGAAGGAAATAAGTCCGGAGGTGACTTTTTTTTTTTACATACTTACCCAGCCTTTTTATGTGGAGCATCTTGTAACTTTCCTGTCATTTGTATAGCTAGATATTTCACTAGAGTGTCTCAGGGTAAATAGTATGGCCGAGGAAAGTACAGCAGTGGCTCTCCTGGCACTTGAACCAACAACCTTCAGGTTAAATCCAAAGTACGATTCTTTCAGCACTAGCTTATCTGCTGCCAATAATCAAGGACATGGATTAGAGTGGCAGAGCGTCGTGCAAAAGAATGGGAGGGAAAATTGCTCAACGCCAAGAAACTGTCAAAGCACTGAGACGCACGGAAGGTATTAATATATAACTAACATCACTAACATAATTTCTGTATGATATGTGACACACTATGATTTTCATAATGTGTTGCTATGGTACAAAAGAGGCAATTAATTGCAAAGCTAAAGTGTCTGTTCCCTTGGGTAGGTTTAACTCAACAAGGCACAGTCATATACATGAGACCCACAATTGCTGGTGCAGATCGAGTTTCCCAAAGAGGGGCACAGAAGGGAGATTTGGCTGGGAGGGGTAATTTCACCAGCCTGTCTACATTTCTCTAACTGAAACACCAAACTGCTGTGATTCCACTGAGTCCTGACATCCCATCATTTGAAAATGATAATAGTGAAGGTGTTTGTGTCTATGTTCATGATTCTGGTGATAGTAATGAGCAAAACTCATGGAAAGTCCTACAAAAATAAGATTTGATGTGACTAGAGCCATGCCATCTATTTTCCTGTGTTGTGCTTATCCAATGAGGAAAAGCTTATTTCCTGAAGCAGTTGACATTGAGCTGTGAGGCTTCGGTATCTGAACTCTCAAAAAGGTGAGCCTCTTCATTAATAAATTACATATTAATGAAGGGAGCATAGTGGCTCATTGGTCAGCACTGTTGTTCCCTACCTCCAGGAGTGGGAGCTCAAATCCTGTCTCCACCCTGTATGTGGAGTTGGCATGTTCTCCCCGTGTGTTGTGTGTAGGTTAATTGGTGTGTCTAAATTGTCCATCGCGTGTGTGTGTGTGTGGGTGTGTGACTATGCCCTGTAATTGGTTGGCACCCCACCCAGGGTGTCCCCCGCCTTGTGTCCTAGGCTTGCTGGGATAGGCTCCATGACCCTGAATAGAATAAAGTGGTCTGGAAAATGGGTGAATCGTTATACTGATGCAATGGATCTTACCAAATGGGTTATGTTGCATGACACTTCAAAACAAATTAAATAGCCACCAAAAAGGTCATCTGTACTTCACTTTAGAAGGAGAAATAGGACAATAGTATGGCATGCTTAAAATTATGGGAGATACTCTGTACTAACAGTGGCTGACCACCACATTTTAGAATATTTCTCCAAAATTGGTACTGAAGTTTATAGCCAGTGTTATGAGTTCAAATCGCACCCTGTGTTTTTTTGGATGGTCCCCTGGCCTGTGCATCCAGAGATTGGCTCCAGGTTCACCATGAGAAAGTGGTTTTGCCAAGCAAATGAATGCTGGGGAAATAAAAAAAAACAAAAACGTTGATTCTATGGGATTTTCCTTAGGATTTTCTTGTTTGGGACATTACTTTTTTGAGTTGCTGCCCTCCGGCAGACGGTTCAGGTGCATTTCATCACGGACAAACAGATTTAAGAACAGTTTCTACCCCATAGCCATACGAGAACTGAACACTGCCAAACACTTACCTTGACTTAGTTCAATTACTGTAATCTCAAATTCTACATGTACAATATTCCCAAGTGTAATAATTCAGTTGTTATATTGTATTGTAGTGTATTTTATGTTAGTATATTGTAGTGTATGTAATGTAGTGTATTGTACTGTAACCGTAGGATTGCTACAAATTTCGTTGTACTTGCAATGACAATAAAGGAATCTTATCTAGTAAAGCCTGATAATTTGGTTCACACCTGAGCAGTCTCCTTCAAATTGAATTAATCAGTATCTTTGCAGAAAGGCCAGGCAGGGGTTACCTTCGGGACTGACCGGAGGGCCCTTTCGCATCCCAACAGCCAAAACTGGGGGTAGGGCCAAGGGCAGGTGCAGGGTTGTGGCATGGGAGACGCAAATCCCACACCAGGATCTGTGCTGAAAAACTCCAAAAAAGCAAAGGTGCAGGCCAGCAATCGACGCTCTGTCGCATTTTATATGGTGGCTCTGGATAAATGAACTTTTAAAGGGGGCCTTGGCAGGGACATGGGCTATCGATCGACCAGGGCTGGGAGCTGGAGTTTGAGGGCACCACTTTCACCCCACCCCAGGCTGTAACTAGAGTAATGAAATTGATTGGTCCATGGAAGGGTGACATGCCAGAGGAGTCAAGCCCTTGATGTAAGGAAACAAGAGTGCCATCTAATTGAGGTGTAATATAGGTCTTTAGAGGACATTAAGCATGGTGGGTATGGGGGGGGGGGGGGGGGGGGGGGGGTGTGGCAGAGAGAGTGTTCCGGGGCGGCGGGCCGCGTGTGGGGGCCGTGTTGCGGTCTG
>JAACJT020000017.1:92635-110352 GCA_009936485.2 Gymnarchus niloticus | reverse complement strand
GCGCGGGGGGGGGCGCGGGGGGGGGGGGGGGGCGGGGGGGGGGGGGGGGGGGGGTCAATGCTTGACCTACCACTTCTTTTGTTGTTTGGCCAGGAAAGGGAGGGTCATTGTAATGTAAAGAGGGCGTAAACAACCCCCCCATTTCCATGGCAACGTGAGAAACACCATAAGCCAAAACAAAAGAAGCAAAGACAATAAATCCAAGGACTGTCAATTTTGTTTAGTTTTCAAAGTGTTTTTCAAGAGAATTTGGATCAAAACAAGAAGCGCGTACATTTTTCCACAGGAAAGTGGAAATCAGATGTTACATTATTTTTTTCTTTCTTTTTTTTTTTTAAAACAGGCCGACTCTATATTTTCCTGGCAGTCAGTCTGGATCAGAAGTGATATACATAGAAGCATATTCTACCATTGTGTCAGGTCCCAAGGCTGTTAAATGCTTTTTCCTGTCCTTTATGGAAAGGTCAATGTCTCAATGTCCAGCAAATCAGAGAGGAACTGCTATAAGGTCTCTATAAACGCGACCCCCCCCATAGCTTATTAAATAATAATAATAATAATAATAATAATAGCTTAGAAAATTCCAGACAGTTATTTCACTTATTGTTGCCAGCATCCATCAAAACTGTTAGTGAGCATAAAAAAACCAAAAAAAAACAAAAAAAACGTAAAGTTTCTTGGTAGCAATTGGGGAGAAATAAAGAGACAACGAGCACATGCTATAGCTGGACAAATGCCCCGGGTTTGCAACTGTAAATATCTCGATGTCATCCACTGCCCCCGGCATCACTGAGGCCAGCAGAGTCGCGGTATGACTGCCTTATCGCTCTAATACGAGCGCAAACACGGCAGTCTGTGGCCTGTCGCCTTGGCAGGCGGCAGTGCGCTGCGCAGATTAGGGGGGCTTTTAGAAGCCGGCTGACATGATTACTCAGAAGTAGTATTTTATCTTGGCAGTTCGTGCCGTTTTGTTTGCCTTCCTCAGAAACCTCGGGATAAAAGAGCAGCCTTCCCGAGCTGGCTCCGATTAGGATCTAATTGTTAACATCCAACACGTCTTATTATCATTCGCCTGTCGCCTTAAAAACCCGAACAGTTCAGCTCCGTTCAAGACTAAGGCGGATAAAGATGCCGCCCAGGAGTAGGCTACTAGTTAACGTCAAGGTGGCAGGTGTACGGAACAGAAAAGGGGGGGGGGGGACAAATATAAAAATTAAAACAGCAGCAACACCATCGACGGCAAATGCGATCTGATGGCGAGCGTTTATTATCGCGTTTAATTGCTCGTCATCTGAAAGATCTGACAGGTGCGGTTAATGAAAGAGAGGGGGAGGAACATGCCGTAGGCAGCGTGCTTCATAGCAAAGGGCTGAGCGGTTGTGTGGGGGGGGGGGTGTCTACTACAGACAGAAAAACACCTCATCTAAACATAAACTATATCATCACGATCATTAAATCACATCAACATATATCCTGTATCATATATATCTTACATTAGGACGTGTAGCTCATTAAGCGTGCCGCCTCCTCCGAACAGTGAAACGTGGATGCCATTGACTACGTACAGCAGGCCAACAGGTTCAAAAGGGTTCGGTTACCGTTTGACTAGGCATTAGAATGGACAAGACACCCGATCTAAGCGATTTTGAACGTGGTGTGATTGTTGGTGCCATAAGTGGTGGTTAGAGCATACCTGAAACAGACATGGTGCTGAGATCTTAATGCACTGCAGTGTCTGGGGCTTACAGAGTATGGTGTGATGAACAAAACACATGCAGCCAGGTGTTTCTCCGGCCTAAAACACCATGTTGATGAAAAAACGTCAGAGCAGAGTGGACAGACTCATTAAAACCAAGAGGAAGCACAAGTTCAGTAGAACGGCAGTGTGTAGAATGGCTTCCCTGAAAACCTACCTTCTCCTCTCTTGAAGCAGTTCTGGAGGCAAGAGTGAGGCCTACCTAGTACTAGCCAGGTGTACCTAATTTACTAGCCACTGAGTGTAGTATTTGTTGCAAAAGTTTTGCTTTCAAGGGATATGCACTGGACAAGTCACTATTGGAACTAGGCCAGGGAGTCTCAGAAAATTAAGCATTTCGTCAACCCTCTCATTTGGAGGGGGGTGACCCACCCTGATTCTGCACTGGAGTCACAGCGTGTCATCTGCGGACGAGGGCAGCATCCCCGGAGAGGACCACCTGTCCTGATTGCCCATTTAACACCCATCCTGACCCCTGTGATGGTGGGACCCAGCCATCCGGACCAGTGGTCACCCTAATGACAGCTCGTAAGCCGAGACCCCATGTACCCTGCCCCAAACAGCCAAGGGAGAAAACAAAATAGAGCACTGGCTGAACTGGCAAAATCCAAAATGCAAACGCGCGTGTTTTTTTTTTTTTTCCACGACTGACCTTGCCGGCTCACTGCTGCTGACACTTGTTACTATAATCATGATAATGATATCACAGACCCTGAAGAAGAAAGAGTGATAGGACAAGACCACCGAAGAGGAGGGAGGGCATCAGAAATACTGCCAAGGTTGACCCTCCCTGGACTAAACAGCATACTACTCATGAAAGATTTTCAGTGCCACAGTACAGTCCGTCAATAATCTGACGAACAGCAAGTAACTTTTAGAGAGAGACACTTCAACTCAACGTGGAAAAGAAACAGATTTCACTGAAGGTCTAACTTATTTTCCTCGATTGTAATGTACCTTCAACAAATTAAGATGAATTTCAGATGTCAGCCCACTTTACTTGGACATGGCTGTGGTCTGTTATGTAATTCCTGCTGCGAAGGGGGAGATCAGACGTGCAAAAAACCCTGGCTTGGGGGTGGGGGGGTGTTTGGGTGCCCCTACCCACAAACTCCCCAGTGCAAGTCTGGGCACAGCACTGCCCACCCCGCCACTCACAACGGCCGCAGCACACGCGAGAGCAATTACAGCATGCAGGCCTGGCAAGAGTCCCTAGCAACCGGCTGCATCTGTTTTCGTTTGCCTTCACGCCCTCTGCGCCGTGACGCCGCGGGCCCCATCTGCTACTGTGCAGCGTGTGCGCTGTAACCCATGGTTACACGCCTGGTTGACCTGGTGATTCTGTAATTGCCCGGTGGGGGACTGGTGGGATGGAGGATCCAGGGGGTGGGGATCACCTAGATGAAGACGCTGGAAACCCCACACAGATTCCCACATCCGGCAATACCCTTGTTTTTCCTCCAGAACTGCTGAAGGTAGGTGTCCCCCAGTCACCCCCTCCCCCACAACCTCAGTGAGGCAGAGAGTCAGCAGGGAATTCACTCAGCTACATATCATTGCTGCTTTGCTCAATCCACTTTTAGCTCCACTGCTCCATAACAGGGAGCTTTTGTATTTAAGTGCTGAAAAGAACCCAGAAAATGCTGGGCCCGAGGATTACTGGGTGAGCACTGCTGAATGTAGGCTTCATTAACGTGTGGATACGAATTCCATAGAAGTGCTACATGGGGCAGGTAGTCCTTGCTTCTGATGTATGTGGGTAATACTTATACGCATTTTCTGTAAACACTTATCCAGTACAGGGTCACAGTGGGGCCTGGAGCCTATCCTAGGGAATAATCGGTATCCCAGACACACAGTACAGGTACACCCTGTGTTTTGGCAGGGCCAGCACGCCATGTTCTCTCTCAGCCAACTTGCTACTGGGTGCGATGCAATCACTAGGCTGCAGCCTGGATTGACTGCTAAGTAGAGGTCCATTTTTCATTCAAAACACCCATGGTCTCATGGCAGTCAAAAAATGGGTCTTCTGTTTCTACTGCTGACAGACATAAATCCAGCGGGTGGCATGGCGGCTGAAGAGCAGGACCCACGGGCAGAGCCTCATAGCACCATGCCTTCGGAAAAGGGATGTCACGACACAACAGCACGGAGCTTTTGACCGCATGTGTGTCACTTTGGATAAGAGTCACGGAAAAGCAAGCGAGTGACACAAGGAGGGCACATGTCCCACGTTCTTTATCAACAGTAAGGAACGGTAAGGCATGAGCACTGGGTGCGGGACCCATCTGACGACCGAAGCCAAGGCAACTGGCTGTCAATGTCAGATTCCTTGCCCATTTCTCCAAGTAATGTGGTCTCAATGGAGAAACTTCCACTCAGTCTTTGAGGGATCTACAAGCCAATGTCTCCCATTACTGAAACTTTACAAGACAAAAGCAGATACTTAACGTATGTTAGAAAGTCGGGATTTTGATTACTCATAGTTAAATGTACGTTAATTTTAATAAGACTGTGGCCCTCACTATAGAGAAGCAGTCTGAAGTTGGATGGGTGGATGGATAGAAAATTCCCTAGGTTTTAAATGCCGTTTGACCTTGACAATAATTCCCATAGCATCATTAAGCAGGACTGCTTATTCTTTTTTGCCATAGCAGTTGGCACCCTTCAGTGTCACTTAGCTATACCGATGAGGCATTTATCCACATTGCAGTCTTACTCGTTAAAACAACCCCATGACGTGGAGCTTGGGGGTGATCAACAGGTTTAGTAGAGAATCATTTCTACTCACGAAACACGTAAGGATGGGACACAGCATGACAGCAACGCAAGTACACAATGACAGAACGCTGTTGGAAAGGAGAAATAGCTTTAATCTCATTTAGGATAGACGCAAGAAAGAAAACGAGAAGAAAGGCTGGAGTACGGCTCTTTGGACGGGTATCAGCGGTGTGGTCCAGATTACTGGGGGTGAAGTACAACGCAACACTAAGTATATAGAAATGACCTGGAACGATCGAGGGACCGGTGCAGGGAACAAATCAATATGGGTAATTACAGTCTTCATCCGACTCTCCCCTCCCACACTAGCTTACACAACAGGATCTTATTAGGTTAAGTATAGAAGTAAAACAAAAAGTCCAGTTTTTAACTCATTGGTGGCCAGCCCGCTTCCTTTCCTGAAGACAGACTTTTGAACTGAAGTTTGTGTACACAGGTACCAGTGATCACGCCGGTAAGGATCGTTAAAAATAACAGCGTTATATGGAAACCATCAGGAGAGCATAATCACCTCATGGCAAGACACAGACATGGGGGGGGGGGGGGGCACACCAAACATCTGGCAGATGTGCAGGCCATATGCTAGAATGAAATAAAAGCACACACACAAAACACATGAAAGGGAATTTTTCTGCCTTTGCGCGAACTTGACAGTCGTCTCATAATATAGTAGCAGTGAGGAGCCACATGAAGGCTGAAGAGGGGATGCTGGCGTCCTTTCTGGCTCCGCTCAGCTTCCTGATCGGGAGTTCACACAGCAGATGCAACACAGAGGCACCAGGATGTTTGGATTGCACGGTCCCCCGAAGACGCCCCCCTTTCTCCTGCTCATCCTCCACCGCATTTTGCTCAGAAGCACCAAGAGCCGTTCACGCAGCAAAGGCGATTGACGGACTCAACAAGCCACGGATGCAAGACCCTGACAATAACGAAGAACATCCTGCAAATATGAACACCGGCTGAATAATTTAGCAAGTTATTCTAAAAGCATGATGCAAGAAATCCCATAATAGTACAAACTGCCAGTGAACTATAAATGTATTCATGTACTATATAAATAACATTAAGTTGTTTCGACAGTAAAGATTTAAATAAGGCAAAAAAAAAAAACAAACCTCTATACCCGCAACATCATGGAAGAAGTACCAAGAGTAAATTTGGAGTAATCTTTTCTTCATTCTCAGACAAATGCAATAAAGCTAACTTTATCAACTAGTAAGCTTTCCTTTCCGTTCAAACAATACATGTATCAAATTTGTCTGCCCTTTTAACAATCTAATTGAATTTATTCACGCATGGAAAATTGCAAAGGAAATTAAGGAACCCTCTTTGAAACAGAAATGAAAAGGTTAGCTCCTTTCTCTGCGACAAGGCATCCCATTCTCAGTGTTGATACATGATTGTGTCTGTGTCCGGTATTTCAGATTAAGAATCCTTAGAGTTGCTTGTAATCTGGCTCTACAACACAGATGCTTTGCTAAGAACAGCTGTAACACTTCAAGTCTCTCCATCAATGTCCATAACTGAATATACTGCATTTCACTCACCCAACCAATTCTGTCTACAGTAAAGATTTTAACCCTTATATGTGTGTGCATATCAATTAAATAATTGACTAATTTTATGCCTGAATTAATTGCCCGACCGTCAGATTAGACCATGACATTCTAAGAATTCGACTGCTACGAAATTTTACCATTTCAATGGCTATTTTAGCTCTGATTAACCAGTAGGTATTTTTTCTTAAATTAAAGGATGTAAATACAGCCGCTTATTTTAAATGATCTATTGTTTAAATCACTCAAAAGATGTAAGACTAACGAAACCTAATGCAGGCTCAAATATTTAAACTAAAAAGGCTAACAAAAAGTGTTTCAATGTCAAATTAATATCTAATTAGCCTAGATTTTACGATGGTATTTGCCTGCTCATTTATGTTTTCTTATTTAATAAATCATCTAAAATAAAGCTTTTTATTCCCGCCCCACCTCAAAGTGAAGAAGTTTTAGACGGTTTGCTGCAAATGGAAAATGAACAATCCGCTTATTTTACACATAATCATTAGCGCTTTCCAGATTTGTGCCTTGATCTATGTAAATTATAAAACAACACATGCAAACACCTGAACGTTGCACACGTTTGCCATCACAAGCCGTAAAATCCGTAGACTTGAAAATTAAATAAAAATTTAAAAATACGTAAGCGGCAGCGCCCTCATCCGTCCAACTGACGGAATAGAACCTTGCTCTGTTAATTTGTATTTAAGCATACAAGTATACTAAAACAACATTAATTCACTGCAATTTTGGTTGGTGGCTAAATATTGTTAGACCTATTTTAAATTAAGTTGGAACTCAGAACTTATTATTAACTATCATTTGGCTAAAATATCATCCATATTAAATGTGTTAAATGTAAAAATTGTGATAAGTCAAATGCCAACTTACAATTGGCTTGACGTGTGGCTCTTTTGGGATTATTAACCAAAATGCCAACTTTCATTGATGCAGAAGTTTCATTTCCCCCATCCCTCTGTTCCACATACAGCAGGGGGTCAGAGCTGGTGCAGGTTTTCATTCCAACCAAGCAGGAGCCACACCTGATTCCACCTGTTTAATCAGTTGAGCTTGATTTTCAGTTAACTCAGATGTGGCTTCTGCTTGGTTGGAATAAAAACCTGCACCCACACCGGCCGTTTGTGGATGAGATTGGACACCCCTGACATACAGGTTGTACACTGAGGTGTTAGAATCATATTGAAGTAAACTCATTTCAGAACTTTAATATTGATTAGGTTAGTTAGTTCATAGATAGATAGATACTTTATGAAATACCTTATTAAGACTATTGGAGCCCATAATAATCACCACCCTGCCAGTGAAGATGCGGGGCTCAGCTTGCATCTGACATGTAACCTGTCTCACTCAATTACCCCTCTATCCACACGTCCCCCATTGCTGCTCTGCGTTGCATGTTAGAATTAATTTCACTTTGGGTAGAAACACGTACCGACTAAGCGACTGGCGTGAACATACTATTGAGGCTCGGTCATTGTTAAAATGCTGTGCAGGTATGCCGCATCATTTTTAACCAGCGAGAGTGCTAACTAAAACATCCCTCGTAGAAACAGTCTGAGATGCTCGAAAACCATCCCTGTTGTAATGTGAGCAATTTCAGTAAAATACTTTACTATATAAACAGGTCAATTTCCTGCAAAATGGCGAACTGTACAAGCGAGTAAAATATAATCAATGTACTGTAAGTCGCTTTCGACGAAAAAGTCTGCCGTGCAACTAAATAATTCACCAGCAGTAAGACCATTACTTGTTTTTGTCTGATTCTAATCACCGTCCATATGTGAAGAATCGTTGCGGCAGGCAATAATTCACAATCCAGATCCGTTCCAGGCCTTCATGGCCGTGAACATTACCGTGATTAAGTGCCAAGCTCTTTTGAGGCAACTTCGGCTCTTTAGCGGGGTCAGGAACGAAAGAGAGTTGCGGCTCGGATCTCACGGATGATTAACTGTCTCCGGTAAAAGGCCCCAAATCAGTCAGACACGAGAAGGTGCGCTATTTCTGTGTGCGGCCCCCTTTTCATTATTCAGCCTTTGTTTTAAGCGGTATATATATCTTTTGAGGAAGGGATACAAAGTGATTGTTTATGCGGCAACATTTTTAAAAGACGGCTTGTTTATTTATTTGCCTTGTGAATAACTCAATGGCTGCACTTAAGTTAAATATCTGGAATTGGGACAAAAACGTTAAAGGCTTCCATGTTTTGTTATCGTGAGTAAGAATCGTCACTTCAGCGGTGTCAGTAAAACACTTAAATAAAAGCCAAATAAACTGGTAAAACGCTAAGCCAGATACACGGGCTATTCAATTACTTTCCTGAAGGGCTGAGTTCAGAAAGTTTATCAGCTATCATTGTACCATTAAGAGCTCAGAAAACGAGCTAAATGGATTCCGTTAAATGGGTTCAGAGACAATTAGTTGAATTGGGTAGTTTGGTGCTCAGCTGGAACAAAAAAACTACTTTAAGACAGCCTTTCAGAACTGTAATTAAATAGCCCTACTGTAAGAAAGATAAGTGCTACATAGCTGACAGGACAGCATAACACAGCTGAGAGTTCTTTTGTTTTGGGTATTCATCTTCTAGATGGTCAGGGTCACGGGAGGGCCTGGGGCAACATAAGGTGCCCCCTGGATGGGATGCCAGTCCATCACAGGGCATATACCTGCTCATCACTCACAAATCATACACTGTGGGCAATTTAGACACTGCAGTTAGCCTAATGGGAAGTCTCTGACTGCAGAAGAAAACTGGAGTACCCGAAGCAAAACTTGCGAGAACATGCAAACTCAACACACACAGAGTCGAGGTGGGATTCAAACCTCCAACTGTGCTGGCTGCTGGGCCACCATGCCCCCCATTTTGACCATTCAGAGTGGTGGGAAGGTGTGTGGTGATTGGGTACTTGATGGAGGGGGGGTATCAGCAGGAACCTGCCCCAGTTTTGTCGATCCCCATGATGGTGAAATAGGATAAACCACACTTCCATTTGGCTGGGAATCTGAAGAGGGTGGAATATCCAGCATGACATCAGTTTCCTGCACCCTTTGGCTCTGGGGACCACCTCCTTTCATGATGCTGTCTTTCCATGAAAAAGAACCTAAAATGGGGCCCGCAGAAAGCCTGTTGGGCCTTGCAGCAAAGCGGTCAGAGCTTGGAGATGACAGAGGCACCACACTTGGTGTGAATCTTCTGGTCACAGCCTCTGCAGGCAGCTGTCCATGATCAGCAGAGGGTGAGGCAGGACTTGAAGGGCTGATGCTTGAGGTAGTTGTGGGGTCAGCCTTTGGAAGTGTCAGACCTGCAGACTCGATGGTGGTGGTCACAATAGCCAGCCCTCGGTCTGGGAGCTGGTTCTCCATTGTGCTGCTGTCCAGTCCTGAGACAGAATCTGGGGTAAAGGTGGGACCAGAGTCCTGCGAGTCCCCCTTAATTACCATAAATCTGTTAACTTGCCCTAATCCTGTGGGGCTCCCTGAGGACTGATCATCTCTCTCCTTCAGTTCGCTACTCTCCCCCCTCAAAGATAGGAGGCTGCCTGGGGTCTCTGCAGGTGTTACACTGCAACCAACTGTGACTCCTGACCCCGAGCCAATGGCAGGCATGGTGTATGGTGTTCGTTCCCTCTGAGCTGCTTGAGTGGGACCTGTAGTGGTTGGCGGCTCTCTAACAAGAAACGAAGTTAAGTCAGATAGGAGAGGTTTGGGATCAAGCTTTGGAAATGCATTCGAGACCTCTGTGGGGTCTAGGGTTCGTGCATCAGCAGGGGGTACTGGGCTGGGGACACCATTGATCACAGATGTCACATGGGTCATGTTCCAAAAGGTGGCCGGGGTCACCATGTTCACATTCAACAGGTTGTCAGATGTCCCGGCTGGGCTCGTGACCCGAGGCACTCGTTCGGACAATGGTGGTACTGCAGTAGTAGAGGCCAGATGGGCGTTGGGCCCCGCAATCAGCTGTTCGTGGCTCACAGACATCCAGTTGGTAGACGCCACTGCTGGGGTGCTGCCAGAAGAAGGGGTGGCTGTGTGCAGGTCAGTCACTGAGACCTGATCTCCCTTCATCTCCACCAGTACTGGAGACAAAGAAGTGGATTCTGAAAAAGAATCATTCGTTACTTTGTACACTCCCGCACAACATGGATGTAAAACCCTAGTAGGAAAACAAACATTTTAGACAGACAAATTATGCATGTAATTTAATAAATGTTCACTCAGAAACATTCAACTTAATATACAGAGAATATCAATCCTACTCTCGTTTAGTGGAATATCATTTTTTGTTATGTAAAACCAAAAATCATAATAAATTTCTCATCAAAACAAATTATTATCAGGACAATAAACTGGCTTTAAAAAAACTTTTATCACTCTGGTTCCCTTCAAAATTTTATGGAAGCACCTTTTACATAAATTACAATAATGAGCCTTTGTGAATAAATCCTAGTACATATTTCACTTTTCCATGTTCCATTACAGTCCACACATGGTGGAGTTCGTGGACCTTTGTGCCCAAACCACATCTGTCAGTGTATGTCTACGTTTGCAGTTACCACCAATGATATTCCACCAGAGCAGGTGAGGGCAGATGTTGTACTCACAGTCTGAATGAAGCTTAAACAAAGGTGGAAGCACACAACACCCCCCACACAACGGCAACTGAGAGCTCTGGTCTGTCTTCTTGAAAGACAAGTTGTAAATGTGTGAGTACGTCCACACTCTTCCTCACATAGCTGCTCATCAAAGGCATCCATGACAAATACTCTCTTCTTCTACTCTATCTTCATCAAAGTCTATCCCTTTAAAGTCAGCAGGGCACTAGTCATTCCCTTGCACATGTGCAGTCAAGGTGGACTAACATGCAAAACATCCACTAGATACAAAAGCTGGGCTGCACACACAAGCGCACACCTCCGATTACAAAATTTACTTCACACGCACTGTGTGTGGACCTTGACAGAGGGCAAAAAAGTGAAGCGCGAACTAGGCTTTAGTCTTTATTAACTGTAATTTTAACCCACTTGTCTTTGCAAAAAAAAAGTTCAAGTTCCTTCCAATTGCCAGAGAATCTCCTGTGCAGAGCCTCTTTTGGTTATTGCACAGGTTTAATAAGGGAATGGGGGCTCGGTTCTTCTGGGCCATTCTGAGACTTCGATCTTCCTTTTCTCAGCCACTTTAATGGCTTGGATGCATGTTTTGGGTCATAATAAGAGACGGTGAAATTCCTCCTTCTCTTCAGTTTTCTGACAGAGGCTAGCATGTTCATTTTCAAAACAATATAGGGAGAATTGTTGTCACGTGCAAGGGGTGACCAGAAATTGCTGCAGTAGCTTTAACACTGACTCCCTGATTAGGTTTCTTGTCTTTTCTTTGACTTTTGGGAGGTTATTCAGGTCATTCAATGTCCCTGTGGTGCCACATTTTCCCCATTTCATGATGATCCACACACTACTCATGGGCCCCATGGGACAGCCAATAAACTTGTTCTTCTGATCACTACCTTTCAACAATGAGATCCTATAGACGTTCTGTGAGATCTTAGGAAACCATAGCTATTCCAGTAGGATGGAACCATGAACATCTCAATTATACCCTGCAATAAGAGCTGATTTTTTTTTTCCTTTGATGACAGATGTATGCTCCTTACTTTTGGACATAATTCTGAATGTGACTGGTTACTCCTGAGCGCTGCTACAGCCCCCCACTATTAAAGTCTGTGCACACTTATACAACCATTGTATTTCAGGTCTTATTTCAGTCATTTGTCCTGCTAGTTATTGGTCTATTTTTCCCCTTAATTTCGTGTCTGCAAGGTCACCTGACAGACAAAAATATGTCTGACATCATTTATCTTGTTTTCTGGCTCTGCATCACCAAAGCCTGCAATTTCAATAAGAGTGGGCAGACTTTGTACGTCCATTGTGTATAACATACCACTTTCCGAAGTTAATCCTGTAAAAAATTTAAAATGTTTTAATTGTAGGGGCTGTGGATGTCGCCTGCTATCCAGCAAAATGTGGATTTAATTTAGAGTAAATTATGGTTGTGGGGGAGAATGAGTTTAGAGTTATGCTGAGCTTTATTTCTGAAATCATTTACAGAGCAAAGTGATGGAAAGATGAGGATAATTAAAAATATGTTAAATTAATTCCACTGAAATGTAAATATTTGCGCCACCATATTACTTAGTTGTAGTCAATCTCTTTTATTATATTAGGGCCGTTTCAAATGAATCAGAGGAAACTGATACACGGGGTGTAAAAAAGACAGACGTCACTGAGATAAGAGTAATGAGGGAATAGTGTGCCGGGGGTCAAAAGAGAAAAGAGATGACAACACTTCCACTGCTAGTTTCATTAACACTTTATGCTAAGTCTGTCCCTCACACACTTTCTTTTATTAAAACTATTTTGTTGCCCAGCTGGTGCATACTAGCTTGACCGTTTTGTCGAGCTTCAACGATACATTATCTAAGTACTGTATTCAATGGTACAAAAGTTGATCCCTCTGGGACTTCTTACTAGTGGTCACAAACTTTTTTATGATTAATCTTCCCATACAGCTGGCTGACTAGGGGTAAATTATTGCAACCCACCCCCCTACCAGGTCACAGCAGTGGCTAGAGAGTACACCACTGCCCCCTAGTGGTACATAGGGGAAGGGGGCGGTTGAGCTGGAGCCTATCCCAGGCAGTGTAGGGTACAAGGCGGTGCTTGCATGAGATAAAAGCATTAAAAACATCAAGTGCATTTGGTTCTTAATGAATCCACAGAAAACACTCACGGACCTCTGCAAGGTAAGTAGCTCTCCATGCTCCAAAATAGCCTGTGGGGCGTCTCCTTGAACGTCACCACAGCATCCACTCTGAAGAAGGGCTGCACCAGCCTGCCCCCTACTGGTCCAGGACAGCTCTGACACAGAGAAAAATACTTTCAGGACACGTTTCTTCTGTAACATACTAATGTGACTGAAAGTATTTTGAAGACCATCTTTGTAATTTAAAAATCGCTACAGAAATTCTTTTAATAGTACAGCTGATTTTTTGTATTATTTTTATCTCTTGTCCCTTTTTGCTTCTGCTGAATGTATTAAAGTACACATTCTTGTGCTCAGTTATAGCTGCAACTCCAACTCATGGAAAGCAGTAAGTTCAAATGGATTTTGTATAGTCTCCCATTTGGCTTTAATCAAAGGCGTTATTTTGATACAAAGTCATTTCAGCTGCTGCTTCCACAGTGAGTCACTTAGAGCAAAGCTAACCCACCCACATGACCCCCGTGGCTCTCGAAAATCCACACTTCCTCCTTACCGCATGACACAGTGATCACACAGACACAATAGTTATCCTGATGGAAAGCAGTGCACATTCGCTGATTGTATTTTTGTTTTTCAGGTGAGTGATACCAAAACTGATTGCAATGGTCACAGAACCAGGCCCCTGCTCGTCTTTGCCTTCCCACAGCTCACCTGGCAGACATGATTAATCAATGTGCGATGATTAAAATTCTGACCACTCTGCAAACCCAATTAAACCTTTCAGCATATTTACGTTCACCTTATTTACCTGCGAGGTTCGCTAATCCCGAGCGATGGAAAACAACACATGTCAGGTGCACGAGTCAGTAAAGTACTGTGAATGGTATTCACACCAACTGACAGGGCATGCCAGGAATTACTGAAGATGCTATTTGAACCCAGCAGTACTGAATCCCACTTTTAAGGCCTTATGCGTTCTTCAGTCTGTGGTGGTACAGGTCATAGAGCTTCGTCATGAATGTTCTCAGATGCTTGTTCTATCAGTGAGGACAGCACATGATATTTATCAAGATCGCAGCAGCGCACTAAAATATACCTGTTTAAAAGTGAAATTTTAAAAGCGTAGAAACACCAAAAAGCTCAGATGACCCCTTATCCGTTTGGCAAACCTACAAAATGCATTTTTCTTGTGTTTTCTAAGCATGTGGTGGAAACAAAAAATTGAGATTTAGTGTTCAGTGCATAAGACGACATCCTTCAATCTCCCTTAATCACTTCTCCAGTACAGGGTTATTTTGAGCCTGGAGCCCATCCCAGGAAGGGCAGGGTGTATGGCAGGAGACCATCTGGATAAGATACCAGCCTACTGCGGGGCTCAGACCAAAATACAATAGGTGGTTTAGCAACACTGCATACCTTTGGGCTGCATGAGGAAACTGAAGTACCAAAGGGAAAGCATGTACAAGATGCAAAACTGAGGGATCTTTATCGCCAATTCTGGAGGTGCGAGGTCTACTGAGCTACTCACTGAGACACTAGGCCATCTCAAAAGAGTTACTGCAGGGACTTTTCAAGTATCACAGAAAAATTGATATGCATACCAAAAATAAGTCATGCGTAAAATATCCTGTGTTCATAAAAGCTGAATGGCAGAAAATTACATATAAATTGATATTTACTGTAGTAATTAATGTTTCGTTAAGCTGCTTGCTGCCACTTTTATGTAGTGAAATGTTTACCCTTTATGTACAGTTAGGTATTTTATGAGTTTTTTGCTCTACAGCAGGGCTCCTTGAAAGACTTGACCTGGCAACCTGCATGACACAAAGCCATATCTTGTACCTTAATACCACCTGCTTGCTATGTTGCTTACTACATACTTGCATATGAAGGCAGAGTGTATTAAATTGAACTGTGGCTATTTCTGTTTCACTTGCTTAACTCATAGGGTACCAATACAGGTCTGAACCTGCGAGCTCTTCCTGGCTAGAGGTGCTCAATAACTAGACCAAATTCATCCCAGGCATTCCCAAGTAGAAGGCAGTTAATTGAGGTGGAATATAATCTGCGGCAGACTCACCCTGCTTCTTGTGATGAGGGAGGTGTTGACCGTGAGCTGCACGTAGTCAGTGCCCTCAAATACGGTGAAAGCATCGGTCTGGTTCACCGACACACCGCTCAACGTCAGGCTCTCGCTCTCGGACCACCCACGCTTCACCAGGCCCATGCGGCGCTTGAGGATGTATAGCACAGCCTCGTCCCCGGCTAAGCTGGACACTGACAGGGTGACCAAGTAGATGTATCAACTTTGTTTCTTTCCATGGCCAGACGTAAATCTTTAGCCAAGAACCCATTTCAGATGTCAATGCTGAGCTGTCTTTTTTTACATGCTAACCCTGATGGGTAATTATAGTAGAGAAATCAGCAAAATATATACTGTGGCCTGTGGTAAAAATTGCAAAATTTCCTAAAGCTTGCACGTTTGACCATAAAACATGTCCAGCTCACCGCTGGGACAGACGGCCTCCATGCTGTAGGAGTAATGACCACTGACAAGACGAAGAGCCAGGAATTCTTTGACGTGGTCCATTTCCTGTAACACACGGTCCATCCCTTCATTCAGCCAGGAGTTATCTTCTATTCAGGCGCTACGCTCTGCAAGTCTTTATGGATTTTTCTGCTTAAGAGGTTTAGGTCAAGCACTAAAAAGGTACAGCAGTGAGGTTTCTTACGAACAACTACTTAATTATAACCATGATATATGTAAAAATAAACTATATTACAGTAGTGGGCAATAGTTTAACTTAGCAGTACAAATACCCTAAGCAATACCCCCACTATCCAGCAATATGGTGGGCTTCGGGGTATCATTTCGCCCCTCTGTATCAGTTTATCTGGATATAATAAAGTACTTTAATACTTAATTATTTTTAATCAATCTTTTCCACAGGGGATGCGATGAGAGTTAAGGCGAACCGTGTCGGCAGTCAGTATTTCCCTTCGTCTGCCCTGGACAGTGATGTTGGACCCTTGGGTCTCCACGTTCAGGCGAATCAGACTGGCATCTTCCAGGGCCACGACCAGCTTGCCTCTCAAGGCCAGAGACCAGGGGAGCTGTCTCGTATATTACAGAAAAATTAATATACATAAACGTCAGCCAGCCGTGCAGGCGACTGGACTCATCTTTCTCCACAGCTCCGTTATTCACGTCACTTTAACAAACAGTTGAACTGATGTCGTCGAGCTACTGTAACTTTCTTCGCGTAGCACCGACTTTTAATCGTCGCGCACTGAATGCTTTAACGACGTGACGAAATAATGAGTGAGACATTTTTGCGGGCTGTACCTTGTTATTCCAGTTGTCGGTGGGAATTTGTCTCGTTACCTGAAGCGGATTTGAAAATAAATGTATCAACGTGTAAAGTACCGCCTGTGTTTTCTTTAAATATGACACTCGCCAATTCACTGCGCCTTGGCGTTTATGGCGCTTATTCAACGAACCTAAACGGCACCCTAAACCTCACCTCAATGAACTCAGGATCGCACTGAACGTACTCGCCACTGGGTGGCGCTGTCGCCAAAGGACACCTCATCACGAAACTCTTAGATCGGCCTCCGAACCGGCTAGTCATCTTCAGCAAATTCAATGACATTACGTGGTGGCCTTGCTGAAAAACCAGAAGAATTTTTTTAAAACATGTACAATATCCAAAATAAATCAATGATTGCTAGGAAGAACAGTCATTTATCGATTTAAAGCAGAGTAGAGAAGAATAGATCATTTCATTGTTATTAAATATTAATCAATAATAAGTACTAACACTGGCTACTTCGTTATAATAATGTTTCAATTCTATGTTGTATCATTTATTGGAATGGAACCAAATTCTAGCAAACAAAGCCATTTGTCAAAAGTGAAGTTTATAAATTCATTTGTACCTGTAATTGTACAAAACAGCCGCTGTAAAGGACCCTGAAGATGTAGTTCCTGTCGGGGTCTCTGTGCAGTGAGAATCCACAGGCAGATAACTTGAGGTTCAAATGGTCCAGAGACACAAGGCTGACTGGATCAAATGGAGACGATGCATTTAATAGGAGGGAATACAAAATGGCCATTTAAAAATGATACAAATACATTTGTATTAAACGTGTCGCAATGCAGCACATATTTCACTTCAAAACTCACTCTGGATAAAGAAATTTACTGGACATACAACTCAATTATGACGCAAATTAATCGATCAATTCATTAAACTTGAATTGAACTTTGAACTTAATTAAAAATCCTAACATCATCCTACTGCTGCACTGAGGACAAGATGCAGGAAGGAACAATTTGGTCGTTCTTTGGGATGTCATGTGACCCTCACCTGGAATCCTCAGTGCTCTGGATAGCCAGAGCCGCAGCCCTTCTATTTTCATCTTGTGGACCCACAGTTCCATGTACTCGGAGAAGCACTCCACATCTCCTTCTGGAACCACAATATCACAGCGTATGAGAGACTCCGTGTGTCTCATGTGTACCATGAAACTTCTCCATTTAAATCCTTTACCAGTATCTACAGGGCTGTCTTCAGGGCATCGTATGGGATTTGAGATATGAGACATCGAAGGTCCATTAAATTCACACAGGCTTACCAAATTCAAATAGACAAACCAATCTTAAGTTTATCTGTATACAGGGGCATCGCTAGGCCAGTTTCAAGCCTGCTTTAGTTCCCTGAGATGTCATTCAGGCCCCCCCCCCCCCCGCCCCGACAAAAAAACAATGCAAACCCCCCAACTCACTTAAGCGCTTATCCCATACCCGGCCCCCGCACCCCGCGCCCCCACGACTCTCTGACCGG
>JAACJT020000017.1:74930-85349 GCA_009936485.2 Gymnarchus niloticus | reverse complement strand
GAGTTTCAAGCCCGCTTTAGCACTTTCTTCCTTCACCTTCAACAAGAGGCTCTTCAGTTCTTCTTCACTTTCTGCCACTAGAGTGGTATCGTCTGCATATCTGAGGTTGTTAATATTTCTCCCAGCAATTTTAATTCCAGCTTTTGATTCGTAGGAGCTAGGTGGGCTGATGCAAAAATAGAATGCTAGAGAAGATGGAGATAAAAGAGAGGGGAGGCCAGGACGCAGAGGGAAGATGGAGACATGAAGCCAGAGATGAGGGGTGGGGACAGAGAGCGTCGGCTGTCTTTCCTATTGATGCAGTCGTCGGCTTGGATTTCTGCATGCCTTGCTATCATAGCAACCTGGATGAGAGATCACCAGTTCCAGCAAAACCACTCAAAGACCTGACTTCTCATCTTCCTTGCCAACCCTACCATTCGTCACCAGACAGCCTGGGTCACTGATGCTTGTCTTTATCAATGTCTGCCAGTAACCTAGGGATAATTAAAGATGACCAGCTATCCCTTACTGACCACAATGCAACTCCCTCTCTACCTTGTCGATTTACTTTGTCATACAACATGAGAATGATCAAACCTTTTCTACCAGAAGGTGCTGCTCAACGCCTTGCCATCTCACAACTAGATGAGCAACTCTTTACCGATGGGACTACCAATATCTGGTGTAATACTACTCCACATGGTTCAAAATGCAGTCTCTTGTTACACCTCTCTCGGGCTCCCTATGAGCACTTATCAAGTTCTGGTCCTTGGTGCTTGGTTACGGAGCCATTAATGAAATGGCCACTACCTACCCTGAGTCGCTCATCGAGATTCATCTTCTGTTTCACCCTCTAAGGTCAGAAAGTCAATGTAACCCGATGATCCCTCTATCACATGAAAATAACCATCACTCTAGATGTTTTTTGTGTAGTTCCTCAAGTTGCCCATACACATCCAATCAGCAGAGCTCCTGACGACCTTCAAAAAACCCCATTTCTCCTGGGAACACTGAAAAAACACTGTCCCGATCTTTAACAACTCTTCTTTTGTTACACTTTCATGGCTAAACTTTACACTGTTTTCTTGTATTTCACACATATCCACTATGAACCTAACCCACATGCTATACTGACCCGGCTAGCTTTTCTCATATTAGCTTTTAATGTTTCGAATAGCTGTTGCTCAAATGCCATCTCACACATGTTACTCTTTGGCAGATCAGCACATGCACCCAAACTGGCTCCTTGACAGCTCTATGCTTATGTACTGTCTGCCTCACTTGTAGTCGGCTTTGGACAAAAGCATCTGCCAAATAAATGGAAACGATGGCTCAGCTGCTGGGCTAACCGTGCCCCTTCTACATGACTGGAGCCACAAACCCACAAGTCTGAATGAAAATGGCAGCACCTACCGAAACTGGACTTGTGACCAAGAGATTTCAGCAGCTCAAAGCTCAGAGTGGGAACTACTAATGTACTTTCTCACAAAATACTGAAACTGAAATGCATTGTTCAGCTCTAAGGGTAACTAAAAGCAATTTAAGCTAAGCAGAGGGGCAGAAATGGCTCTAAATTACAGCACGATCCATTCTAATGTACATTAAAATGTTCCCATGGTGCCTAATCGCTTTTTAATTGAAGGAATACATTCAAATACAGGCACACAGAGAACCTTACATTTAAATATTGCATTATTCATGGGGTCTATATTTGAGGAATCAGAAAGTAGAAGCAATCTCTACCATTGAAAAGCACTTCAACACATCAAATGCTCTTATCTTGTGATTCCATTGTGAACACCCAGATCCTTCAAAATGCAGAAAATGAAAAATGGACATTCTAAAGATAAAGAAAGCTAGATGAAGATAGGTAAGGCCAGCCAGATACTACAGACAAGCCTGCTAGCTCAAATCAAGCTCTACAAACTAGATAAAGCGTCTTTCTCAGAAAGACACTTTATGTCCTTGTTTACTGGGTACCTAGCAACATCTTTATCAAAACAGAGCCTTAGTAAAAGCCATGACACCATCGGCAGCATAGAAAAAAGAGAAAGCAGAAACAGTCAGACGTTTAAAAAGAATGAAATCAATCCGATGACACGAAACACACACACACAGACAGCAGAGACGACTGATGCTTGAAACTGAAACATACCAGAAAGACAGTGGAGGACTGATTAAAAGCACTGAATGACATTGTGTTCTCAGCATGTAAGCTCTGTTTTTGTCCACTAGGTGGCTCAACAAAGCACCTTTGTCAAACTCCCTTATTCCCAATAGGGGGTGTACACGGAGTGAAACTGCAGGAGTGAAATGTTCCTGAGCCCTGAATGCAGACACTGCCATTCCGCTTTAAAAATGCCACACTGCTTGAACACTGGCAAGATGTCCTGGGCATCCTGTCTACAGGACTAGCGCATAAGCATGCCTCTATAGCCCTCTGATGTGGTAATGACCCTTCAAAGCAGAATACCTGCTGGAGTTGTGGGAAGACTTGATGTTCTTAGCAGAGATGATGTTGAGGGAGAGCACCGCATCTGCTGTAGTGTCGTCTACCTCAGGCTTGCTCCTGATCCGACCTGGAGGCACAATATAGCCACGTCAATGTCTACAGTGTCACGAGGCATTATGAACAGCATAGAGGAGACCAGATTAATGGATTCCTCCAGTTACAGTGCATACCGGTGCAGTGAAGGCTAGGCTAACAAACAAATTTAGCTGCCTGTTTACAAAATGGAGGCTAACTAAAAATGCAACAGATGTAACTAAAAATTAATACAGTTTGGTCAAGGCAAAAGTAAAGGCTAAGCTAACACATAGGTCTTGCTAAAGAAAGATATGCTTCTTAACAAATATATTTCATACATAACGCATACTGGGGGCTAGGTTAACAAACTCATCCCACCACAGGAAGGAACCATAAAGACTAGTTGCATGATGGTATATTAAATGAGGAATAGAACTAACTGTGTGTCTGCTCAGGAAAGGCTAGGGAAATCAAGTGATCTAGCGGTACAAAGGCAAAGTGTAGGCTAGGCTAAAATACTGATGTAACTGCCCTAGAGACTCAGCTAACTGACACAGCCGTGTGACAGCACAGTAGGGCCTACGCTATGTAGGCACTGTTGACAGATGGAAAAACAGCTGGTAAAGGAACAGCAGCATCACACTTACCGACCACCAGTTCCCGCACATCTTTCCAGTGCAGCTCGCTGCCCTTCTCATGGATGAGGGTGACCGTGATCCTACGCTGGATGCCCTGGATCGCACGTGTGACAAAGGAAGCCGCACACATTAGCAGACATACACACAAACGTGTGCCGTTTTGGTTTGGCCGAGGCTTGAGGCATACCTGGTGTAGGAGGTAGGTGCCCTGGCAGGGCAGACCGGCACTGTGGTCCACAACGGCTGGGATATATCTACAGGGGAGAACAGGAAGATGGCAGTGAGTCAGCTACACAGTCACGTTCCGGTGTTTTTAAGCTTTCAGGATCAGCTTCACTTGGTTCCTAAAAATCAGCAGTAGAGATGGAAACCTCACAGAGGCCTAAACATGGCAGCAGGTTTCCGCTTAACACGTAGGCACCTGCTTTGAATGCTAGCCCCTCGTGCCTGATGCTGCAGTGGGATGAATGTTCAAGTGCAGACCAGGGAGATATCGGCTGTGTTTGTATATACACACTCACTCTCCAGTGGGCTCCAGTTCGCTGATCTCGAACCAGGCCAGCAGGTCATACTTGCTCACACATTGGCCAAGGTTTGACTTGCTGATGGTGTTCAGCTTGGTCGCTGGCACTGTGGAGATATCCCAGACAAATCAATGCTGAGCCAGAGGACTGCTGCCCACAGGGAACATGCATCACCCAATCACCACTTCATATTACACTGGAATACCCACTTAGCGCAAAAAAAAAAAAACCCTTCCCATAACTTACAGGCTACTCACACAGCGCTCGCTCACACACGCACACATGCACGCCAGCCAGGTCAGAAAGCTCAGTTAATTACCATATCCAGTAACACCATCATGGTGACAAAAATGGCTAACAATTACAGCCAGCAGGTTGCAGCATAGGTTAGAGCACAGGCCATTTGGACGATCGGTCTACAGGCTGAGATGAGCGCTTAATAAAAAAAAAAAAAAAAAATCAGTAGAAAACGAATATGCTAAACTCAGCCCGTCAGCCAAAGCTGTAAACTCAACAAGCTGAGGGAAAAAAACAGGACGTCATTTAGTACGAGTTCTCGACTATAACAGCTGTGTACAAGTTCTTCCTGGATTCTCAGTACAAGCACCCTTTCGGCACACAAGTGCTCTCCTTTAGCACCTGCTGCCTTGTCAAAGGACATCACCATTACGGAGCTATGCTTCACTATGCTACATGTAGGGGGCCGGGTCTCCACTCCAGCCAACGCACAGACCGTGATGCCGTGGGACGGTCAGGGCTGGGCTGCTGGGCACAGGCAGGAAGGGGAACTGTAACAGCTGGTTGGTGCTGTCCTCCAGGCTGGCTATGGCAGATGACGCCAGGGCATTGGCGTGCTCTGAGAGCGCGTCCAGCACCTGGCCGTGCACGTACCCACTCATCAGGTACCTGATCAGCTCAATCTTTCTGGCATGGTCTGGAAGAGTGGGGGTTGGGTGTGGAGGCAAGGAGTCGGGGTCATAAACAGTACATGGGCGACAGTGAGGTGGGAGGGGATGAGCCAAAATTTATAGGGCAGAAGAGGGTGGAAAAATCAAAAAAGAAAGGAAAAAAAAATGAGGCATGCAAATGAATCATCTTATTCAACATGGTTACGAGTGCAGAAGAGGGGAAAGAAGTTAAATGCATGATGAACAGAAAGAAACAGGAGAGGGGGAAAGTGGAAGGAGTATTCTGGAAAGCTGGCAGAAGGACGAGTGGGAATGTCAGAGCAGATCTGGAGGGACGAGTGCACCCTTTGTCAGGGCAGCGAGGAGAGTGCGCATCATGTAAGGACCGGGCTTAGCTTGGAGTAACGTACACAGGGAAGTCTCAGCCCACTTCAGATCTATAGTGAGCAGTCCCTTCACACGTCCTATATATGTTTAAAATGTTTAATTACAGCAGACGCATCAATACTGACATAACACAGCTGGAAACCTTTAAGCTTTTGTTTACGTTTCAGCTTTAAAAAAAAAAAATGCTTCTCCAGTAAATGGGTTGAAATATTTCTCTTTGAAGGTGTTTCACAAGACAGCTGAGAACGTGTATTCTTATACAAATGGCACCAACACGCAGACATACGCAAGCTTTGGATTAACCTGGTGACCCTTGACTAAAACAAGCCAAACATAAGCTGGCATATTTCATTATAAAAGAAGGAAACAGAAATGGTGTTCCTGACTGAATTTGCATGAAGGAGACCACGATGTGCAGCAAGATTCACGCCATTCTTACCTGGTTTTGACAGAGGCATGGGTGGGGGGTAGTACTTCCTGGAAGGCTGTGGAGCACTGAAGACAAAAAACAAAACAGTTCAGCATCGATCCCTCCCCCATGCGTCACAAAGCCCAGACAATTCATTGTGACCATCAGGCTGCGGGTTCGAGTCATATGAAGGCCTGGTTAAAAAAAAAAAAAAAAAAAAAAAAACACTGTAGTAGTAAAAGGAATATGCTGAACTACTAAGAAAAAAACAGGATGTCACGTAGTACAAGTTCTCAACTATAACAGCTGAGTGCAAGTTCCTCCTGGAATTCTCGGTACGAGCACCCTTTCGGCACACAAGAACTCTCCTTTAGCACCTGCTGCCTTGTCAGATGGCATCACCATTACGGAGCTATGCTACACGTAGGGGGGTGGGTGTCCACTCGGGCCAACGCCCAGACTGTGATGTCATTGGACAGTCAGGGCTGGGCTGCTGGGCACAGGTAAAGCCCAGACAGGGCGCAAGCGTGCGCACGCCTACAGTCCGCCCTCCTGTCCCCAAAATTCACCCTACAGCGACGTATTTCACCAGCGAGGGTCGAGATGCTCCACTAGGAGACACGGAGGATAAGGGGCCTACCTGATGTTTTCCAGACCCTGGAAATGTAAGGGGTGCTGCTGGTAGTGCCCAAAGACTTCAAACACAATTGGTTTGGTCTTCACATATTCGATGAATGACTCTGTCACCTCGACAGCCACCTGCAATGGAAGACGACGACAGCATGCTGAACACTGAGTATCTCGCTCACTGCACATACTAAGGTAGCAAACCACTTCTCTGATAGCTGTGAACTAGTCAGTATTTGAAAGATAAAGCCCGTGAAGCAGGATCTAAAAACGCGAGCTCGCGGCGTCACACTCACATTCTGCACGTGATAGAATCCCAGGGGCGTTCCTTTGCCTGTGTTTTTCAGGGGCTCCGTGGAGAAGGCCTCATCATGCCGGTGGAGGAAGCTGTCCATATAAAACAGCGTCACTACAGCACGGAGCCAAGGCTCGCGAATGCAGGTAAGGCGTGGCCAAGCAGCAGAAGCAGTGTATCAGGCCTAATGCCACAGCACCCCCTAAGGGGCGGTTTCATACATTCACTTGATGTGTTGTAATACGGGTTATCATTTATACAAAAAAAAAGTGTCCGTGTATCCTGACCTTAACACAGCCTCCACACTCGGCTGAACTGTTTACCCTAAACTTGTTATAAGACTAATCATCACATCATGGCTATCAACCAGATGCTACAGATTTTATCAGAGAGAGAGAGAGAGACAAATTCCAAAATCAAGGGTGATATTTAATGGCACAGTTCCACACATCTTTCTTTCATGGTAAAGCAGAGTTATCGCATTTCCCAATAAACTATTAATCTATCCATGGTCTTGCTGTTTAGCAACACTGGCAAAAACTGGCTGCAGGTTAAAAGTTATTTCTCACACGTCAATGGGCTTAGTTAGCACAAATCCATGAATGGTAGCTCATTGTACTAACCCAGAAATCTCATACTGAGGGTAATAAACTGCACTATGAACTCACTTAAACTGGCAGAAGATGTCAGCGTATTCAGGTGGAATACCACTAGCCTGGAGGACAGTCACGCGGAAGGTGAATACGCTGCCCAGCTCCAGGTGGCCAGCCGACCTCTCTGCCAGGCCCAGCTTGCCATCCATTCCTCCCAGCTTTAGATCTGGAAAGCAGTCAAGGCAGAGTTAGAGGAAAGTATGGGGCTATGAGTCAGAACAGAAATCATAAAGGGTGGGGGAAATCCAGCCTCCCGGTGAATACCTGGGACTGCCAGTACATCACCCCATCTGCTTTTGTCATTTTGACAAGCAATTGTTAAACCTCTCCATGTTCCCATTCTTGAAGAAGGGCCAAAGCACAGAGCTAATCACTGAAAGTTCGACTTATTTGGAGACCTCCTCTCCAGGTCAAGACCGGAATTCCCACCACCACAACAAATTCACAGGCATGCAGGACGCAGATAAACACAAGTGCCACCTCTTATGAGGAGAGGCACAATTATCAGAGAACAGAGGAGGGAAAAAAAAAAAAAAAAATATATGATTTATAAATTTCACACAATACTGAACAGTAAAACCCACGATGGACTGTTGTTTCTTGACACATCTGACCTAAAAAGGTCATTGGGTCACCCTACAGGGCAAAGTACCCTGGGCCCCTATATCACACAGATAAAGTTAAAAGTGTCAAAAAAGGCTTCACCACCCTGTCGCCCCATACCCCTCAAAAGGAACATCTGCCTTTTTGTGCTCCTCACAATCCCCCCATTCAGCACATGTAGTGAAAACTCCTGCAGCGCTTAGAGAAGACTGAGGCACAGCTGCTCAAGCCTTACCCATCTCGTCGATCCGATTCATCTCCTCCAAGGGTGTGACAACCTCCGAGCTCTGACCCTGGCCCTCCACGATGCGCAGCTCTTCCAGAGAGAGGCCAGAGTGGGTCATGGTCATGGTGGAATCGCCGCTCTGATTTGGGAGGGGATGTTCCAGTTATTACCCATATCAAATTATGGAGCATGTAGTTTAAAACATCCACTGGAAATTTCTTTGGGATGGCGAAGACCTGCAATCCCAAGTCCATAAGCTTTTCACATATGAAGAGTTGACAACCATTTTCCCCCTTGAACTCCAGTGAAAATAAGCAGAGAAAGAACACCATAATTTCTCTCGTTAAACGTTTTTCAAACAGTGGAGATAAACCTGGATTAATTTACTATGGCATGCTTTTTTCATCTGTTTTCCACACTTGAGAAATACACAAACACCACAAACTGGGTCTGCCAACCCAAACTCGACAGCTGAAAAAGCACAACGCACCTTCTTGAAGTACTCGTCGTCAAAGGAGATCTTAGCTGTGCCAGACTGCCGAACCCCGGACCCATAATCTGGAGCCTCTTCATCGGCTAGGTGAGCAATGAGAGGATTAGATCTCAGACCAGAGGACGGTCAAGCAGCTGTGTGGAAGTCCATGGCTGACATAGGTCACCCAACCTCACAGCAATCAGGCTGTGTATGTGTTAGCTTGATGTCTGCTCAGTCCTGCCTTTCAAGGTCAGCGTTCAGTTCATTTTCCATTTACAGATATCTATCGTTATCAATGCAGCATCCAAAGCAAATTATAAATGGATATCCTGGAGTAAGCCTCAAAGACTACAATGAAGAGAAAGAAGGGAATATCAACGTCATGCACATTTAGTAGTAGTACGATTATCTTAAATGTTACAAATTAAGACGTCATTTCTCAAAATCAAAAATGCTAAACAAATCAAAATTCAGGTAGAAGTCTTGTTATTTAAAGCTAGTATTCACCCTTCACTTTGAACATGACGGCTTCTTGCCTAGCAACCAAGGCAAATTCAAATAAGAAACTGGTGCTTCAGGTACATGTTCCAAGTCCAACTTGCTCAGAGGGATATTTTGCAGTCTTTGCAGAACACAGCTGAGCCCTGAACTGAGAGAATCTAAAGATGGTCTCGTTGCCATTTTAAAAGGAAACATATTGCAGTCAATCACCACCCGGCACAGGAACACTAGATTAAAATAAAAATAAAACTGATCCCCAATCAGTCTGTATTTGTGGTCTTGGGTTAATCAAATCAGTGCTATAGTTATGATAACCCTCTGAGATGACCTTGCCTGCTCCTGTTGGGATTTTTTTTTATTTTTGGAATATAATCAGAATTCATTCTTACTCGTGGAATATTATCTGGCAGTTCTTTGGTTCCATTTGTTACCCCTTGTCTCCATGGGTTTGAAGGGTGGCATATAACAGGAAGAGGGTAAGGCTAAGGGAGAAGGCGGGTCTTATAAGAGATAGGTGAACCTAACAAATGCATAAGCAGATGTAACAGAGAGGAAGGTGGATTTATAAAGCACCAAGGCCAACCTTGTACTCAAGAAAACAGTTTTTTTGGAAGAGTGTGGCCAATGGCTGGCTGTGAGCAACACCCACCTGCTATGGCCTGGACCGCCACACGCAGCATGCCCTGCACCTCGCCCTTCTCCGTCACGATGGCCACACGATGCACCAGGGCCACGGGGTATAACAGATTGCTCAGGTAGACGAAGGCCCTAAGAAGAAAAAGTAGGATGGAGACCAAGTCACACTTCGCCTACTGTGCCCCTCCCCTCCCCCCGTAATGCTAAAAATACCAATTCTGCTCAAGGCAGCAGCTCAAAGGGAAATGGAAATGCACAACGACACCTGATCTAACTACAGGAAAGGGCCAACTGATTAGCACACGTCACAGCAATTCAGTGGAAGAGTTTGTGTTCCTTAAACAAGTGATGATAGTATGCTTTAACCCTATGAACTCTTTCCAATGGAGATGTTTCCTCATCTTCATTCCGAAGATTTCCACATCACATCATCTGAGCAGAGCATCTCATTTAGCTTTTATAGATATTACCACAAAATGAAAAACAATGAACAGAAAAAAAAAAAAAATGAAATCTAAAAACATGACTACATTGAACCAAAACACAAAGTTGACAAAAATGTCAGTGAGACAAGTCTAAATGGCAGGTAAGCATGGGGAGTGAGGCGTGGGCAGCAGAGTTAGGTGGGCGACTGCCACCTGACGGGACCCAAGCTGCAGCAGTCATGCTTGTCTCCATGACTACCAGAAAACTCAAAGTGGTGGCCAGAAGAAAAGCAGCTCAGCAATGGAGCTGAGAGGCTGCAGGCTGGAGCCCGAGGGGGCAGACCCCACGCCCTGTCCAGCACAGTCCTCGGCTTTACCACACATCAAGGTGGTCTGACGTTTAACTCCCCGACGAGCAGACTGTGATATGAAAAGAAAAATAAAAAACATCTACCAAATTAAATCCAAGTTAGAAAAAACAGGACTGTTAAGGCATGAAATGCCACGTATGGTAGTTAGCTCTACACACACAGCTGAGACTCTCAACTGGCCGCTGTGAGAAGCACGTTTGATGGCAGGGAGGTTGAATGGGGTGGGTGGGGG